>VZQC01005757.1:0-243300 GCA_009823505.1 Rhizomys pruinosus
TTTACAGCTTCTAGGAATTGGCTAGTCTCCGAAGAGACTTTGGACTGTGGACTTTTTAAATGGCATTGAGACTTGTAAAAGGGCTTAGGGACTGTTCTTTTTATGGATAACTAAAATAACATTTTGCATTTTATATGGTCGGAGCCTATGGGGGCCAGGAAATGGAATTGGTTGGATTGATATGAGTATCCCCATAGGATTGTAGCCCACTTCAGACATTTGCGTCCAGTTGGTGGCGCTGTTTTTGGAGGTCTTAGAAGGTGTTGGCCATGCTAGAGGAAGTTACATTATGGGGGCAGGCTTAGTGAGTTAAGAAGCCTCGTGGTCTCCAGTCTCCTCTCTACTTCCTGTGCATTCTGAGATGTGACCATTGGCTTGCTGCTGCAGTCTCCAGCCACCATACCTCCAACCACAATGGTACCTACATTCCTGAACCACAATTAAGTTCAAATAAACTCTTTCCTTTTATAAGTTCCTTGGTCATGGTGTTTTTATTACACGCATCAGAAAAGTGACTGAAATTGCATCATTTTTTTACAGGGCTTTTCAATTTTGTTAATTATTGGGATATTAGAAGCCTAGCTCACTTTCTTCTCCTCCTTTGAAGGTTCTCCAAAATAAGTCCACTTTTAGATTTTTCACCATTTCCACTTGGGGGGGAGGGGTGGCTTTAAGCCTGACCTGTCCACACCCTTACCTGCACTGTAGTGACTTATGCCTCCTGCTGTGCCTTCAGGAAGGCCAGCCACACAAAGCCACGATTGGGACCAGACCAAAACCCAAACGCGAGCCCCGTAATCACTCTGCAATAGGCTAAAGCTCGTCCCACCAAGATGGGACCTCTGCCAGAGGCCCAGAGTTTTTGAGGACCCCTCTTCCAGCCCACTGGCCTGAGACAGTCCACCCACAAAAATTACTGACTGAGTGAACTTACAGCCTCCCTGCCCTGGCTGCCTCATCAAACAGTACTATTTTTTATGGTAGGTTACTTTGGATAGACACAGATGGTTGGATGGTATGTTTAAATCCATGAAATTACATTTTTTTCTGGTTGAAATGACAGGGTCTTACGTTGCTATAAAATCCTCTAAACCATTAGAGGTTGTAGGCTTGTGGCATCAGCCGGGGTTATTCCTCCAAGGAGAGAGCTTTTAGCCAATTAGATTTGGGAATATACAGGGATATGGCTGCCACTTGTGCACAGTATTTCCAGGCAAGGTGAGGTGTAGCTGGTGCTATGGAGGACTCTTGCTCGACTCAAGGAGACAAATATTTACTTTATTGGTTTAGGGGCTTTGGTAACACTCTCTAGCATTCCAGAGGGACCTCATGTTACACTGCAAGTGAAAAACTAAAATAAAAATTTTTGGAGATAGCAGTAGGATATGAACTCTTTTTGTCAAAAACCTTTGCTATTCAAATTCTTAAAACATAACTATGGGAAAAGATTTACTTGTTCCAACAGAATTCAAAATATTGTCAATTTGGCATAAGAAAAAGATAAAGAGGTACAGCTTTGTATCTTGGTTAGGACTACTATACTCAGGAAGTCAGCGCACCCCAGAAGTTGGGCCCCATCTGAACAGTTGAAGAGTAAAGCCTGCAGATCTGCTACCAAACATCAAAATCCCTCTGTGATCTACTTGTCAACAAATATTATAATGAGTCTTAAAGAAACTTACCTTCTAGAGGTGCTGGCAAAGGTATCTTAATACAAGGCACTTTCTATACCTCCCCTAGGAGAACAAGGAGAAATATGATGGATAGATGGATGAAATTATGACGTTCTCCAAACTGTAAATTGGAGTCAACTGTTATAGAGGTAACTCCTCTTGTTATAACTGCTGTTCTATTGAATTGATATAGACATCAGGACATGTAAAAGTGTCTATTCTCTATTCTCGAACAAAGTTAATTACCTAAGTCTCCTTAGAGCTACTAGACATTTAAAGCAAAATCGATACAACTAATCCAGCGAAGCTCCAGGAGCTCTGACATCAGCAATGGATTATTCTACCAAGGAGATGTTGGCCAGGGGATCCAAGCCCCCCACAAAATGTAAAGGCTCCTTGCCTCTAAACTGGGATACCTGCAAGAAGAGAGGCGATACGGCCCTGTTGTCGAAGACCTGATGTTAACATGGGAAAGATGTATTGAAACCATTTGGTGTCTTTTGTTCTCTTGATCTTAGCCAGTTTGGGGTAAGATGAAAACTTAAAGTGAAAAAAAAATTAAAAAAATCTTAAAGTGTTTTTTCCCCCTCCTTAATTTTTATTGCGCTTTTGTACATTTATAGTGGTTTTAGTTTGCATTTCCCTAATTACTAACAATATTAGCACTTTTAAAGATGTTTTTCAGTCATTTTAATTTCTTTTGATATCCATAGCTCATCTTTTAATTGGGTCACTTGTTTCCTTGATTCTTTGTTTTTTCAGTTCTTTATATTTTCTGGAGGTTAACCCTCTTTCAGATGTGTTGCTGGTGAAGATTTTTCTCCCACTCTGTGGGTTTTTCTTCATTTCCTTGGTTATTTCTTTACTTTAATGAGGTCCTGCTCATCAGTTGTTGACCATAATTCCTGAGCAACTAATGTCTGATTTAGAAAGTCCTTTCCCACATCTTATCTTTAAGGTTACTGCCAATATCTTGTTCTAATAGTTTCAGAGTCTGACATTGAAGTCTTTGATCCACTTGGAGTTGACTTTTGTGCAAGGTGAAAGATAAGGGTCAGGTTTCATTCCTCTATAGGTGGAGATCCTCATTTGCCAGTACTATTTGTTGAAGATGCTGTCTTTCCTCCAGTGTGCATTCTTGGCTCCTTTGTCAAATATAAGGTGGGTGAAATCATATGAACTTATGTTTTAGTCTTCAATTATGTTCCATTGATCTATGTATCTATTTTTGTGCCAGTGACACACTGTTTTTATGACTGTACCTTTGTAATATTGTTTGATATGGCATAGTAATCCCTCTCCCCCCTGGCATTGCTCTTTGTGTTCAGGATTGCTTTGACTATCTGGGGTCTTTTGTGATTCCATATAAATTTTAAGATTTTTTTCCTAAATCTGTGAAGAAATCACAAGGATTTTTATTGGGATTGCATTGAATCTATATATTGCTTTTGATAGGATGGTCATTAATCTTCCAATCTATGAGCACAGGAGGTCCTTCCATCTTCTGGTATATCATCTTCTGGTATATTCTCAATCTCTTTCTTTAAAGATTTAAATTTTCTTTGTAGAGCTCTTTAGTGTCTTTGGTTGGGTTTATTCTGAGATAATTAATTAGATAATTAATTAATTTATTGTGGCTATTCTGACTAGGAGGGTTTCCATGTATTCTTTGTCTGATTGTTTGTTACTGATATATAGAAAGGCTACTGATTTTTGTAGGTTAATTTTGTAACTTGCCACTTTACTGAAAGTGTTAGTTATTTGTAGCAGTTTTCTGGTGGAATCTTTGCTCATATCTTTTTTTTTTTAATATGTCCTGATGAAGTTTATTTTCCAGGTACTGCTAATTTTTTTTAATAAATTTACTATTTTTATTTTTTTAACAACTCTAGACCCGTGTCCCCCCAAACCCCCCACCCCAACAGAGCTCATGCATTCTGCCGAACATGCCTTTTATCTCTTTCTCAGTCTTTCTCAATATTCTCCATGAGGAAGTTGACTGTTTTGAGCAGAAGTTCGTTTCAGTCAGTTCTTCGATGCAGCCCTTTCTGTTGTTGTTGTTGTTTCCAATATGCATCATTCCCAACTGCTTTGGACAAAAGCTCAGGGGACTATACACATGAAATACAACTATGTAATTGGCACTAGCATCCACAGATAAGGGATACCATTCGTTGTTTGTTTTTCTGGGACTGTGTTACTTCACTCAGCATGATGTCCTCTAGCTCCAGCCATTTTCCTGCAAAGCTCATGATGTCGTCTTTCTTTACTGCTGCATAGAACTCCATTGTGTAGATGTACCACATTTTCTCTATCCACTCGTCAGTTGAGGGGCATTTAGGTTGGTTCCAGCTCCTTGCTATTGTGAAGAGAGCTGCAATAAACATGGCCGTGCATGTATCTCTGTGGTGGCGTAAGTCTTGAGGGTACATGCCCAGGAGTGGTATGGCTGGGTCGGGTGGCAAGTTCATTCCAAGTCTTCCAAGGGTTCTCCACACTGCTTTCCATAGTGGCTGTACGAGTTTACATTCCCACCAGCAGTGGATGAGTGTTCCCCTTTCCCCACAACCTCTCCAGCACTTGGTATCATTTGTTTTCTTGATCCTAGCCAGTCTTATTGGAGTAAGATGATATCTTAAAGTGGTTTTCATTTGCATTTCCTTAATGATTAGTGATGTTGAACAGTTCTTGAGGTGTTTCTCAGACATCTCTAATTCCTCGCTTGTGAAGTCTCTGTTCAGTTCTTTGCTCCATCTACTGAGTGTTTAATTTTATTATGATTTAGGGCCAACAACTCAACTCTGGAGGAAAGTGGCCTAGATATGTCTTCTAGTCAGCCAGAAAAGAACCTATATCCAGACCTCACAATGGACAGCACCAGCTGACATTTCCAATGTGGATGGGGGAAATTTACAAGGTCCTGTCTAGATGAAGAGTATAGGGCAGTCATGGCTGTTGAGAGGGGACGTTTTTCTTCCATGGAATGAGTTCATTGTAGTTTCAATCCCAGAGTGTGCTATCTAAACATAATGTAAAACAGCAAGATGAAATGGAACTCAGTAGGTTTATAATAGATATTATTATATAAAAGTATATTATATACATAATATATCTATAATATACATTATATATACACACACACACATATAGATATATGTTTAGTATATATATATTATACACATATATAAAACTAACGAAAGTTACAAATATTTGAAGAGTAGTAGGGGAGACTGTAGAGGATCTGGCGTGGGAGAGAGAAGGGGTGGAAATTAGATAAGTATAGTAGTAACTCAGTTATGAAAATGATCTTAAAAAGTAAAAACTACATTAATTAACAAGGTTCAAAATAATGCTCTTTGACAATTAGGAAATCTACCAAAAGCAATCAATTACCAGCACGGGACCAGGGCCTGGAGCAGATGGCTCAGCAATTAAGGGCACTTGTGATTTTGAAGAGGAACGAGTTCAGTTCCTAGCACCCACATGGCAGGTAACAACTGTTTTTTCTAGGGGACCCAACACCCTTTTTTGCCCTTTGTGGGCTACTGAAGCACATATCTGGTGCACTTACATGCATTTGCAGGCAAAACACTCAACTTTTTTTTTTATACTTTAATTTTAAAAATTAAATAATCGCAATAGGATTAGATATTCTCCTGGATTTATTTGCTGTGGTAGCCAAAACTATTCATGATAACCTTTCAATGAAGCAGTAGTGTTTCTTTTACATTAAAGTTATTTTTTATTAGCTAAGGAACACATTTTTTGTGAGAAGTCAAGGCTCATTGGGTTAATAATGGATAGTAATTGATTAAAGGGCATAAATTCCCGGGTCCCATGTTTCCTCATTTCCCCCTGTGCTTACTGAGAAAGACTGACCTCAGAGCATAAAGGGTATATCACATTATAAAGACATGCACGGACATTAGTTGGGCCTGTAGCTCAGTACAATGTAGATTCGGGGGTAGAGTCTGGGCTGTGTCATTTAGGGGCCTCTCTCTCCCTCAGGCATGGTTTATCTGGCCTAGAATCCATGAACAATGAAGGCTGCCCTCGAGAATGGGACCTTGAACATTTACAATCCATCAAGCATAATCTATTTGGGATATAGACTAGGAAAAGGAGAGGGAGCAATGTGGTGTGTGTGTGGGTGTGTGTGTGGTGTGTGTGTGTGTGGTTTGTGTTGTGTGTGTGTGTGTGTGTGTTGGTGTGTGCCCATGAGGCCCAAGGACAACCTTGGCTTTCCTTCCTCAGGTTCTCTCTCTCGCCCTCTCCTCTCTCCTCTCGCCTCTCTCTTCTCTCCCTCCCCTCTCGCCCTCCTCGCTGCTCTCTCCCTCTCCTCCCTACCTCCCTCTCTTAAACTCTTGTCTCTATTGCTAAAGTCTGAGCCATTTTCCTTCTTAGGATACAGCAAGAGATGTGGAAGTGAAGGAAAGAGAAGGGACTTCAATCTGGCATGCTCTGTAAAGGAGCCTCAAAAATGCAGATTAGAGAGGGCCTGCTACAGACCAGCCAGCATCCGCCCAGGCATTCTAAACTCTTCCAAGGAACTTGTAAGGCATAGCTAGGACCACTGCCCTAAAAGCTAACATTATTGTTATAAAAAAACTGTACCGACAAAAAAAAAAAAAAAAGAAAACGAACAAAAAATCAAAACAAATACACAGTAATTTGCTCTGAAAATGGCTATAGTGTTGTGGGCTTTCATATTTATATATTAATCTCTATTTAAATCTAGGGTATTTTTTTAAACACCTGTTGGGGAATTAATTTCGGTAAGCTAATAAATGGTACATTGAAAAATCTTCCTTTTATAATTCATTCTACTTCTGAACATTAGGCAAAAGTAAAAAAGTACCTCTTGAACCCTTTCCCCACCTTGCTCTTCACTAACCAGCCCCTAAGGCATCACCTGAGTTCAGTTTTTTCAGTGAACCCCCAGACCAAAGACCGCCCTGGGCTGGATGCTTTTCCAGTCCTCTACTCTTCTTTAGTTTGTGGCAATCATGAACATGCCTACAAACCACTTCTTTAGAAATACTGCACTTTGATAACATGGTTTTAGAGGCCCTTTATCTATGTACGGTAAAGGGGTTGGATGATGGAAAGAGATCAGAGAGGAAATGACTCAGGAAAAGCCATCTGCCTTGCCTTCCCAGAACCTCAGGTTGTAGTGGGATTTCTTCACATCAAATTTCATTTCCACTGTATGTTAGTTCCCATTTCCTTCCACAATGCAGACGAAACTCTCTGTGCATTCAGTTGAGGCAGCTGGCTTTAAACTATCCATACAACAGAGTGGTTATGAATGCGGCTCCAAGGGACTTTAGGAGGAGGGCGTCAGCAGTGGGAGTCTGAATTAGAAAAGGTGTTGGAAAAAACAAGGCAGGCTTTCCCTCTTTGTGGATGCCAACGCCAAGCCCCCAGCTGAAAGGCACCCTGACCAACATTATTGTTATACTGCGTTTTTTTTTTTGTGCCAATTTTTTATTTGAAGCGTTGTGCGGATTTCATACAAAATTTTCCAATCAAAAGACCCATTCCCCACTCCTTGCCCCCCACCCCACCAAAGCTCACACATTCTGCCAAGATGTTTTTTCATCTTTTTTCTCAGTCTCCTTATTTCAAAATTAATTTTCGATGCAGAAAGTTTACTGTTTTGAGCAGAAGTTTCACATTTCAGTTAGTTCTTTGACCCAATCTTTTTTTTTTTTTTTTTTTTTTTTTTTTTTGTTTGCATTCTTAGTCTATGTTTGTTGGTTAATCTCTCTTTTGTGCTGAGCAGAACCTAGCGGCCCTGCTTGGGGGAAGAGGGCACAACACCTGCCTGCAGATGCTGCGAGGAGCTGGTCCCTCCTCGCAGAGACCAGCTGTCTGCTTCCTGCAGCCTAGCCCGAGTGATACTCTCAACTTTGGCTCTTGGCCTGGACCCATGAGACATGTGGGTGCCACTTTTTTTTTTTTTGTTAAAATTATTTGATTTATTTTCTGTCGGATGTAAACGCATGTCTGTCTGCATGCAATCTGTCAACCCGTGTCGTGTCCATGCCCGGCGGAGGTCAGAATGGGCATCAATCATTCCCCCCTGGAGCTGGAGTTCTCTCCTGGAGTTGGAGTTTACAGACGGTTTCTCAACCGCCATGTGGGTGCGAGGGATCGAACCCGGGTCCTCTGCAAAGAGCGGTCGGAGCTCTTAAACCGCTAGGCCATCTCTCAGCCCCAATGTTGTTCCACTCTTGACCGTAACTTCCCACCTGCCCAGGGAGCCGGGACAGAAATTTTACCAACACCAGCTACCCAGGTTGGGGTCCACAAAGGAATCTCTTTCAACAACCAACCACGCTGGCCACCCAAACGAAATGCAGGCTGACCTTATCCGGTGCACGTGCAATAACTAATAATAATATCGATCGGGAACTCCGTAATGATGTTAACTTGGAATCCAATTTATTCATTGTTATAGCCAGCTTTTATAGAATAAATGACATCACCTCCAAGAGCAAATCATAGGTCCCCCAACTCCACACCACTACAAACCATTGCCCCACCCAGCATCAACCACCTAGGCCATGCTACTTGCTCCTCCTTGGGGCTGGGCCAGACTCTTGGCCATGTGACCCGCTGAGGCATGCCAGCTACTTTGCAATTCAAGCTGGGTTTCGGCTACAATATATGCATGCACATATATATTTTAGCCTTCGCTTATGATTTCCCTTTTTTTTTTTTCCTATAAGGTGTCATGTTTTCCTTAGGGAATTTTTTTGAAGGCTCCTCCTTGACGAGCCCAAGCAAATATCAGTCCTGCCCTTGTACTCCACACTGGTGTTTTTCCCGTCCCATGGTCACCAAATGGGTCCAGTAAGCACCTAGTCCTGCCTTGATTCTCCTGTACTGGTCACCATAATACGCCTGGGTAGTCCAACAAATGGCAGTCTATAATCTGAAGAAGCTGAAACCCCAGTAATAGCTCAGCCCACAATCTGGATGTCTCAGCACGTCCCCCTGAACCAACTGAGGTTTGGAGGATTTTTTGGAGAGACATGAGTCTTCTTCAGTCCATATTTGGAAGGTTGAAAGCTGTGTCTTATGTCTTTGAAGGATTTTGTTGGCAAAAGCAGTGGTAGTCCTCCGGGTAAAAAAATATAGCAGTAGTTAAGTATAGATGGTGTAACTTGCCTTTGCGGTATGTTTAACAACCCACTAATCCCATACCAAATTTGGAGGAGAGGAATTAAATTGGAACCTTTTAAAAAATTGTTTAATTATTTTTTTAGGGATTCACAATATAAGAATATAGTTGCTTTTTCGCTCCTATAGCCCATTGCTGGCTCCTTTTGCCAACAATTAGGTCATGTTTTGCTAGCACCCTTTCCTGTGTTGTCTCTTCTTCGCGTTCCTGGCATATGAGCTTCTCCTTGCCTGTATTCCAATGTAGGTCCTAAATGCCTCTTCACTGTGTTGAAGTCCTGCCTTGCTTGTCTCCTTCAGATGCCTTCATAATCTCAGTTGACGGGGGTGGGGGGGTGGGGGTGGGGGGGGGGACGGGGGACGACGACAGGGACGACGACGACCGACTGTGGGTGGGCACTTTAGCCTGAGACCCGCACCTGGGCTTGCCTGAGCTGTTCTTCAGGAGATCTCAGATCGAGAGTCACACAGCCCTGCCTTTAATACCGGCTGGGAGGATAACTGCCCCCACAGCCACAAAAGCCAACCAATCAAAGACAGCTGGATTAACGGATTAACTAGATGAAATCAGTCAACAGTCAGCCTTGCTGAAGCACTCAGCTGCTGTCCACCTACCTGGGCTTGCCTGAGCTGTTCTCGGGAGATCTCATGTATATCATATCTTCTACAAATAGGGATAATTTGACTTCATCTTTTCAAATGAATACTCCTTTAATTTCTTTCTCTTGTGTTATTGCTCTAGCAAGAATTTCTTTTTTTTTTAATTTTATTTATTTTATTTATTTTCTATGTGTATGAATGTAGTTTCTGCATGCAGGTTTGTGCACCCGCGTCAAGCAATGCCGTGGAGGTCAGAAGAGGGTGTCGGATCCCCCTGGAGCTGAAGTTCACCTGGAATTGGAGTTACAGATGGTTCTCAGCTGCCATGTGGGTGCTGGGGATCAAACCCAAGTCTTCTGCAAGAGCAGTCAGTGCTCTTAACCACTAGACTATCTCTCCAGCCCCAATCTAGCACGAATTTCAAGCTTTATATTAAAAAGAGTGGAGAAGGCTGGGCATGGTGGAACATGCCTTTAATTCCAGCACTCAGGAGGCAGAGGCAGGCTGATCTCTGTGAGTTCAAGGCCAGCCTGGTGTACAGAGTGAGCACTAGGCCAGCTGGGACTAAAGAGAGACGTTTTTGGTCAAAAAGATAAAAAGAAGAGTGGAGATAGTGAGTGGACAGCCTTGTAGGTTTCCTGATTTTAATGGGAATGTTTTCAGTTACTCTCCATTTAGAATGTTGTTGGCTGTGAGTTTGTTGTGTATAGCTTTAATTATGTTGAGGTATATTCTCTCCAGACCAATTCCTTCTAAAACTATTAACATGAATGTATGTTGGATTTTTGCAATAGCCTTTTCTGCCTCTGTTGAGATGACCATGTAATTTTTGTTTTCTAGTCCATTTATATGATTTATGACATTGATTGACTTAGCATATTGAATCATCCCTGCATCTCTGGAATAAGCAAACTTGATCATGGTGGACGATTTTTCTGATTTATGCTTGTATTCAGTTTGCAAGTATTTTGTTAAGAATTTTGCATCTATGTGCATCAGAACATTGGCCTGTAGTTTTCTTTTTTGCTGTTTCTTTACCTGGTTTTAATATTAGAGTAACACTTGTTTATAGGAAGAATTTAGAAATGCTCCTTCTAATTCTATTTTTTAAATAATTTAAAAAATATTTTCTGTAGTTCTTCTTTGAAGGTTTGGTAAGAGCTGATATGAATCCATTTAGACCTGGTCACCTGCTGTTAGATAGCGTCTTCTTCTTTTTTTTTTTTTTTTTTTAACTGAGTGTGTTTAATTTTATTATGATGTTAGGCCAACACTCAACTCTGGAGGAATATGGCCAGATAGTGTCTTCTAGTCATGCCAGAAAAGCTATATCCAGACCTCAACAATGACAGCACCAGCTGACATTTCAATGTGGATGGGGGAAATTTCACAAGGTCTTGTCTAGATGAAGAGGTATAGAGAGATCCATGGCTGTTTAGCAGAGGGACGTTTTTTTTCTCCATGGAATGAGTTCATTGAGTATTCTAATCCCAAGTGGTCTATCTAAAACAATATGTACCGAACAGCAAGATGAAATGGAACTCATAGGTTTATAATATGATATTATATATATAGAGTATTATATATACCATAGATAATATTATAATATACATCTATATATACACACACACACATATATATATATGTATATATATATAATTGATACCACCATATAATAGAACTAACAGAAAGTTAAAATTTGAAGGGTAGTAGGGGAGAATGTAGAGGATCTTGGAGGGGGAGAGGAAGGGGTGGAAATTAGATAAGTATAGTAGTACTCAGTTATGAAATTCTTAAAAAGTAAATAATTATTTAAAAAGGTTCAAATCATAATGCTCTTTGAAATAGGAAATCTACCAAATGAATCAAGACCAGACGGGACCAGGGCCTGGAGAGATGGCTCAGCAATTAAGGGCACTTGCTGCTTTTGCAGAGGAAGAGGTTCAGTTCCTAGCACCCACATGGCAGAACAACAATCTGTCTCTTTTCTAGGGGACCCAACACCCTTTTTTGCCCTTTGTGGGTACTGCACATATCTGGTGCACTTACATGCATGCATGCAAAACACTCAAACTATAAACTTTATTTTTTTTTTAACATTTAAAAATTAAATAATCGCATAGGATTAGCATATTTCTCCTGGATTATTTGCTGGGTAGCCAAAATATTCATGATCAACCTGTCTCCAATGAAGCAGTAGTTTTCTTTTACATTAAAGTTATTTTTTATTAGCTAAGGAACACATTTTTTGTGAGAAGTCAAGGCTCATTGGGTTAATAATGGATAGTAATTGATTAAAGGGCATAAATTCCCGGGTCCCATGTTTCCTCATTTCCCCCTGTGCTTACTGAGAAAGACTGACCTCAGAGCATAAAGGGTATATCACATTATAAAGACATGCACGGACATTAGTTGGGCCTGTAGCTCAGTACAATGTAGATTCGGGGGTAGAGTCTGGGCTGTGTCATTTAGGGGCCTCTCTCTCCCTCAGGCAGGTTTATCTGGCCTAGAATCCATAACAACTGAAGGCTTGCCTCGGAGTGGGCCTTGAACATTTACAATCCTCCAAGCATAATCTATTTGGGATATAGACCTAGGAAAAGGAGAGGGAGCAATGTTGGTTGTGTCGGGGTGGTGTGTGTGTGTGTGTGTGTGTGTGTGTGTGTGTGTGTGTGTGTGTGTTGTGTGTGTGTGTGTGTGTGTGTGTGTGCCTATGGAGGCCCAAGGACAACCTTGGCTTTCCTTCCTCAGGTTCTCTCTCTCTCTCTCTCTCTCTCTCTCTCTCTCTCTCTCTCTCTTAAACTCTTGTCTCTATTGCTAAAGTCTGAGCCATTTTCCTTCTTAGGATACAGCAAGAGATGTGGAAGTGAAGGAAAGAGAAGGGACTTCAATCTGGCATGCTCTGTAAAGGAGCCTCAAAAATGCAGATTAGAGAGGGCCTGCTACAGACCAGCCAGCATCCGCCCAGGCATTCTAAACTCTTCCAAGGAACTTGTAAGGCATAGCTAGGACCACTGCCCTAAAAGCTAACATTATTGTTATAAAAAACTGTACCCAGACAAAAAAAAAAAAAAAGAAAAGAAAGAAAAAAATCAAACAAATACACAGTAATTTGCTCTGAAAATGGCTATAGTGTTGTGGGCTTTCATATTTATATATTAATCTCTATTTAAATCTAGGGTATTTTTTTAAACACTGTGGGGAATTAATTTCTGTAAGCTAATAAATGGTACATTGAAAAATCTTCCTTTTATAATTCATTCTACTTCTGAACATTAGGCAAAAGTAAAAAAGTACCTCTTGAACCCTTTCCCCACCTTGCTCTTCACTACAGCAGCCCCTAAGGCAGTCACTGAGCTTCAGTTTTTCAGTAGACACAGGACCGCCCTGGCTGGATGCTTTTCAGTCTCTACTTCTTAGTTTGTGGCAATCATGAACATGCCTACAAACCACTTCTTTAGAAATACTGCACTTTGATAACATGGTTTTAGAGGCCCTTTATCTATGTACGGTAAAGGGGTTGGATGATGGAAAGAGATCAGAGAGGAAATGACTCAGGAAAAGCCATCTGCCTTGCCTTCCCAGAACTCTCAGGTTGTAGTGGGATTTCTTCACATCAAATTTCATTTCCACTGTATGTTAGTTCCCATTTCCTTCCACAATGCAGACGAAACTCTCTGTGCATTCAGTTGAGGCAGCTGGCTTTAAACTATCCATACAACAGAGTGGTTATGAATGCGGCTCCAAGGGACTTTAGGAGGAGGGCGTCAGCAGTGGGAGTCTGAATTAGAAAAGGTGTGGAAAAACAAAGGCATGCTTTCCCTCATTTGTGGATGCCAACGCCAAATCCCCAGCTGAAAGGCACCCTGACCAACATTATTGTTATACTTCTTTTTTTTTTTTTGCCAATTTTTATTGAAGCTTTGTGCATTTCATACAAAATTTCCAATCAAGACCCATTCCCCACTCCTTGCCCCCCACCCCACCAGAGCTCACACATTCTGCCAAAGATGTTTTTCATCTTTTTTCTCAGTCTCTTTTTAAAATTTTCGATGCAGAAGTTTACTGTTTTGAGCAGAAGTTCACTATTTCAGTTAGTTCTTTGACCCAATCTTTTGTTGTTGTTCTTGCTCCTTCCAAGCTGCATCACTCCAAAATATGCATATTTGTTGGTTAATCTCTCTTTTGTGCTGAGCAGAACCTAGCGGCCCTGCTTGGGGGAAGAGGGCACAACACCTGCCTGCAGATGCTGTGAGGAGCTGGTCCCTCATTGCAGAGACCAGCTGGCTGCTTCCTGCAGCCTAGCCCGAGTGATACTCTCAACTTGGGCTCTTGGCCTGGACCCATGAGACATGTGTTCCACTTTTTTTTTTTTATTAATTTTATTTATTTCTGTATGTGTACGAATGTATTGTCTGCATGCAAGTCTGTGCACCCGTGTCGTGCAATGCCGCGGAGGTCAGAAGTGGGCATCAGATTCCCCTGGAGCTGGAGTTCTCCTGGAGTTGGAGTTTCAGACGGTTCTCAGCCGCCATGTGGGTGCTGGGGATCGAACCCGGGTCCTCTGCAAGAGCGGTCGGCGCTCTTAACCGCTAGGCCATCTCTCCAGCCCCAATGTGTTCCACTCTTGACCGTAACTTCCCACCTGCCCAGAGCCGGGACAGAAATTTTACCAACACCAGCTACCCAGGTTGGTGATCCGCAAAGGAATCTCTTTCTAACCACGCTGGCCACCCAAACGAAATGCAGGCTTACCTTATCCTGTGCACGTGCAATAACTAATAATAATATCGATCGGGAACTCCGTAATGATGTTAACTTGGAATCCAATTTATTCATTGTTATAGCCAGCTTTTATAGAATAAATGACGTCACCTCCCAGAGCAAATCATAGGTTCCCCAATTCCACTCCATTGCACACCTTGCTCCACCCAGCATTATGTATGTAGTTAGCCCATACTGCCAGTTCCCTCCTTGGGGTGGAGCCAGACTCTTGGTCATGCAACCCCCTGAGGCATGCCAGCTAGTTTGCAATTCAAGCTGGGTTTTCCTACACATATATGCATGCCACATATATATTTTAGCATCTTCAGCTTATGATTTCTTTTTTTTTTTTTAATTGGCTGAAAGATGTCATATTTGAAGGCTCTTCCTTGGCAAGTCCAAACCACCATCAGTCCTGCCCTTGTACTCCACACTGGGGTTTTCCCTTCCCATGGTCACCAAATGAGGTCCAGTAAGCACCAGGTCCTGCCTTGATTCTCCTGTACTGGTCACCATAATACAGCCTGGGTAGTCCAACAATGGCAGTCTATACTCTGAAGAGGCTGAAACCCCAGTAGTAGCTCAGCCCACAAGCTGGATGTCTCAGCAGTCCCCATCTGACACTGAAGGTTTGGAGGAGTCTTGGAGAGACATGAGTCTTCAGTCCATATTGGAAGGTTGAAAAAGCTGTGTCTTATGTCTTTGAAGGATGGCAAAAGCAGTGGTAGTCTCCGGGTAAAAAATATTATGCAGTAGTTAAAAGTATCAGACTGGTGTAACTTAGCCTTTCTGGATGTTTAACAACCACACTTAAGTCCCATACCAATTTGGAGGAGGGATTAAGGGATAACTTTTAAAAAATTTGTTTATTAGTTTTTAAGGGATTCACAATATAAGAGCATAGTTGTTTTCAGATCATATAGACATTGCTCATTTTGCCAAACAATTAGGTAATTGGTGCTAGCATCCACAAATAAGGGATACCATTCATCATTTGTTTTTCTGGGACTGTGTTACTTCACTCAGCATGATAGCTTCTAGCTCCAGCCATTTACCTGCAAAGCTCATGATGTCATTTTTCTTTACTGCTGCATAGAACTCCATTGTGTAGATGTACCAAATTTTCTCTATCCACTTTTCAGTTGAGGGGCACTTAGGTTGGTTTGAGCTCCTTGCTATTGTGAAGAGAGCTGCAATAAACATGGCTGTGCATGTATCTCTGCTGTAAGATGAATCTTGTGGGTATATACCCAGGAGTGCTATGGCTGGGTCAGGTGGCAAGTTTGTTCCAAGTCTTCCAAGGGTTCTCCACACTGCTTTCCATAGTGGCTGTACGAGTTTAAATTCCCACCAGTAGTGAATGACTATTCCCCTTTCCCCACAACCTCTCCAGCACTTGGTATCATTTGTTTACTTGATCCTAGCCAGTCTTATTGGAGTAAGATGATGTCTTAAAGTGGTTTTAATTTGTATTTCCTTAATTATTAGCAACATTGTACACTTCTTAAGATGTTTCTCAGCCATCTCTAATTCCTCACTTGTGAAGTCTCTTTTCAGTTCTTTGCTCCATCTATTGAGTGGGTCATTTGTTTTCTTTCTTCTTTGTTTTTTGAGTAGTTTATATATTCTGGAAATCAATGCTTTGCCAGATGTATCTGCAGTGAAGGTTTCCTCCCATTCTGTGGGTTTTCTCTTCACTTCCTTGATTGTTTCTTTTGATGTACAGAAGCTTTTGAGTTTAATGAGGTCCCATTTGTCAATTGTTGACCTTAATTCTTGTGCAGCTGCTGTCTGATTTAGGAAGTCTTTTCCTGGGCCTATGTCTTGTAGTCTGCTCCCAACTTTTTCTTCTATTGCCTTCAGAGTTTAGGGTTTCACGTTGAGGCCTTTAATCCATCTGGAGCTGACTTTTGTACAGGACAAGAGGTAGGGGTTCAGTTTCATTCTTCGATAAGTGGTGATCCAGTTTTGCCAAGACCACTTGCTGAAGATGCTGTCTTTCCTCCATTGTGTCTTCTTGGCCCCTTTGTCAAATATGAGGTGGCTGAAATTATATGTGCTCGTTTGGATCTTCAGTTTTGTTCCATTGGTCTACAGGTCTGTTTTTGTACTAGTCCCAAGCTGTTTTTATGATTATAGCCCTATAGTATAGTTTGAAGTCTGGTATAGAGAGCCCCCCTGTATTGCTCTTTTCACTCAGGGTTGCTTTGGCTATTTGGGGTCTTTTGTTTTTCTGAATGAAATTAAGGGATTTTTTTTTCCAAGCTTGTGAAGAAACTCTTGGGGATTTTAATTGGGATTGCATTGAATCTCTACAAGAGTTTGGGTAGAATGGACATTCTTACTATATTAATTTTCCCAATCCATGAGCATGGGAGGTTTTTCCATCTTCTGATGTCTTCTTCAATTTCCTTCTTCAAGGGTTTAAAATTTTTGTTGTAGAGATCTTTGGTGTCTTTGGTTAGGTTTGTTCCTAGGTATTTTATTGTTTTTGAGGCTATCATGAGTGGGAAGGTCTTCTTGAATTCCTTCTTCAGTTGCTTGTTGTTGGAAAGGTTATTGATTTTTCTAGGTTAATTTTGTATCCTGCCACTGTACTGAAGCTCTTAATTGTTTCTAGGAGTTTTCTGGTGGAGTTTTTAGCATCCCTTAAGTAAACAATCATATCATCAGCAAAAAGGGATAGCTTGACTTCCTCTTTTCCAATCAGTACTCCTTTAATTTCCTTTTCTTGCCTTATTGCCCTAGCAAGTGTTTCAAGCACTATATTGAAGAGGAGTGGTGACAGGGGGCAGCC
Organism: Rhizomys pruinosus; assembly: GCA_009823505.1. Classification (NCBI taxonomy): domain Eukaryota; kingdom Metazoa; phylum Chordata; class Mammalia; order Rodentia; family Spalacidae; genus Rhizomys; species Rhizomys pruinosus. Next base: position 17,023 of record VZQC01005757.1, read on the forward strand.
TTGCTGAGTTCCTACCTTTAAAAGGAATGCTTCTGTCTTTCCCATTTAGGATGATATTGGATACTGTGGGTTTCCTGTATATGGCTTTGATTAACATTGAAGAATGATTCCCTCCCAAATCCAATTCCTCTTAGGATTTAAAATGAAGGTGATGCTTGATTTTGTCAAAGGCATTTTCCATGTCATTGAAGGATGATGGTGTTGGTTTTTTATCATTTATTCTTGATGATATTTTATTGATTTTATATGTATGTGAACACATGGCCTGCATCTCTGGTATGGAATTCAAACTTGGTCATGAGGATGTCTTCTTGATGTGGGTCTGTGGTATTTGCCGTTCCTAGATTTATTTCTGGCATCCTTTTACTAGGGAGGATTGGGTCTAGCTTCTCCAGGTGTTGGTTTTATCTTTTGCCCTGGTGATTAGGTATAAGTTAGATGTGACTCGCTATAGGCGAGTTTGCTGCCAGAAGAATTTCGGGATTTGAATCCCTCTGTTTGTAATCATCTTTGGCTAAACTTTAGTAATAATGTTTGTAAGTCTTTTTGAAATGTTTTATAGAACTTTGCCATGAAACTGTTCTGGGGCCAGGGCTTTTTTCAGTTCGGGATGGTTTCTTATTACATACTTCCAATTTCTTCAAATAATTCATGGCGGTTATGTTAAGTATGTTCAATCTCTTCTTTGTTGAGCTTTGTGGTTCCAGGATTTGGAATATTCATCCATTTTCTTCTAGGTTTTCAAAACTTGGTTAGAGTATAGGTTTTAAAGAATTCCCATATACTTTTCTGATCTTTTCATTGTTCTGTGGTGATATATTTACCCCTTTCAAATCATGGATTGTATTTGAATTTGGAGTTGGTTCCTTCTTTCTTTTGGTTAACTGGCAGAAGTCTGTCTATTTGTCTTTATTCTTTTTTTAAAGATTTTTTTTTTTTTTTTTTTTTTTTTTTGTTGTTGTTGCTAATGCTTTTCTTTGTTTCATATTTCCATTGATTTCTGCTCTGATTTTTGTTATTCTTTCCTGTCTGTTGCACTTAGGGCTCATCTTTTTTTCTCTCAAAGTGTTTTTAGCTGCAGTGTTTAGATCGTTCACTTGTGCTCTTTCTGTTTTTTCTAATATAGGCACCCAGGTTACTTCTTCGGACTGCTTTTTTAAGGTATCCCATAGGTTTTTGTTTTTTAGTTGTTTTCTTTTTAATTTTAAAAAAATAAAAAAAAAAATGCTTTTATTTCTTTCTTCTATCCTTCCTTGACCCATTCATTATTCAGGAGTTGTTTGGTTAGTCTCCATGTATTCTTGTAGATAGTTAGGCTTATTCTGGCCATTGATGTTGAGCTTCATCTGCACTGTGGTCTGAAGAATAGCATGAAATTATTTCAATCTTTTTGTATTTGTGGAGGTTTTCTTCTGTGTCCCATTTATTGTGTGGTTGATTTTGGAGTATGTTCCCTTGGGGTGCTGAGTAGAAAGTGTTATTCTCTGGTATTAGGGCTGAATATTCGTTAGATGTCTGTGAGGTCCGTTCGGTGTATCGTATCATTCAGTTTCAGATGTCTGTGTTGTTTTTTGTTCTGTTGACCTGTCCAAAGGCTTCAGTGGGGTACTGAAGTCCTACTGTGAGTGTACTGGGGTTAATCTGTGCCTTCGGATCCTGAAGAATTGTTGTCTTTACAAAGTTTGTACACCAGAGTTTTGGTAATATATTATACATATATATATATATTTGGTGAATATTATATACATATGATACATTATAGTATATATATGTATACAATATTACATATATACACTATATATGTATAATAAATATACATATTATGTATAATATGTATACCATATATACATATATACATATATAGTATATAAAGTATAACATATATATGGTTATACATATATATTATGTTGTATATATATGGTATACATATATACATTATACAGTATATATGTATACATATATACTACATTATATACATATATACATATATATGTATACATAAATGTATATTGTGTATAATAGTATACATATATATTACATATATGTATATATATTATTGTATAATATATACATATATACATATAATGTATACATATATACATATGTATTATATTATACATATATATTACATATATTAGTATACATATATACATATATATGTATACATATTTACATATATTATGATAATATATTATATACATATGTACATATATATGTATACATATACATATATATGTATACAGTATATATACATATGTATATAAGTGTATATATACATATATATGTATATGTATACATATATATGTATGTATATATATACATACATATATGTATGTATATACATACATATATATGTATGTATATATATGTATATATATACATACATATATATGTATGTATATATATACATATATATGTATATATACATATATATACATATGTATATATATGTATACATATATATATATATACATATATATGTATATATGTATATATGTATACATATATATATATACACAATATATATACATATATATATTCGTAATTATGAAATCTTCATGGTGAATTGTTCCTTTGATAAAAATGTAATGGCTTTCTTCATCCCTTCTGATTTCTTTTAGTTTGAAGTCTGTTTTGTCTGATACTAAAATAGCAACACCTGCTTTTTTTGGTACCATTTGCTTGGAATATTTTTTTACATCCTTTCACTTTAAGGTGGTGCCTATTCTTGAAGGTAAGATGTATTTCTTGTAGACAGCATATTGATGGGTTCTGTTTCCTAATCCAATCTCCCAGCCTATGTCTTTTTATTGGAGAGTTTAGACCATTAATATTTAAGGTTATAACTGAGAGATGTGTGTTGCTTCCTTTTACATTATTATCCATTTGCATTTTTGGTCTAGGTTTCTACTTCTGCAGTAATGCTTTTCTTAATTTATCTTTCTAGGTGCCTATGCATAGTTGCTCCTTTCTTCTGTCCTTTGAATTGCTTCAAGTATTCTCTGAGGTGTTGGTTTTCCGGACATGTATTCTTTCATCTTGTTTTTGTCATGGAAGATTTTTCTCTCTCCTTCAACTATAATTGACACTTTTGCTGGGTATAGTAACCTGGGTTGGCATCTATAGTCCTTTAACACTGGGAATGCTTTGCTCCACGTTCTTCTTGCTTTCATAGTTTGCACTGAGAAGTCAGTTGTAATTCTGATAGATTTCCCCTTATAAGTAACTTGTTGTTTTTCTCTTGTGGCTTTCAGAATTTTTTCTTTGTTTTGGACTTCTAGAGTTTTAACTGTGATATGGCATGGAGAGTTTCTTTTCTGATCTTGTTTGTTTGGAGTTCTATGTGCTTCTTGTATTTGTATTGGTTTCTCTTTTTTAAGTTTGGGTACATTTTCATCTATTATTCTGTTGAAGATCTGATCAATACCATTCTCTTGGGATTCTTCTCCTTCCTCTATTACTATTATGTGGAAGTTTGATCTTTTCATAGTGTCCCACAGTTCCTGGTTGTTCCACTTTTGCATACTTTTAAGTTTTTCATAGTCTTTACTTGAGGTTTTTAGTTGTTCTGTGTTATCTTCCATGTCTGATATTCTTTGTTTTGCTTCTTCCATTCTATTTCAAGGCTTTTCCATTCCTTTCCTCTTGATTGGATGCACATTTGATTTCCTTTTTCATTTCCTCTTCTGATTTCTTTAGTATTTCCACTTCCTTTTGGAGCTTCTCAATCTCTTCCAGTAGCTCTTTGCTTTGCTGGTTGGTTTCCTTATCTTTTTCAAGATGGGATCTTTTCAGTGTTTCCTCTTCCTTCTGGAGTTTGTCATTCTTTCTCTCTTGGTCCTTCTTGAGTTTTTCATTCTCTTTTTTTAGTTCTCTGACTCATTCTTTATAGTTTTTGATTTCTTTGTGTATGTTCATAATTGTACTTCTAATATCTGTGTCCTTGGCCATCCCAAGGGGGATCCCACTGTAGGAATCTTCCACAGCATTCTTCAAGCTTAGTGTGGAATTATCCTGCCCCTTTCCTATGTTGTCTCTTCTTCGTGTCCCTGGCATGTGGGTTTCTCTTTGCCTGTATTCCAATGTGAATCCCAAATGCCTCTTCACTGTGTTGAAGGCTTGCTTTGCTCACTTCCTTCAGATGCCTTTGTTGTTTGTTTGATTGATTTGTTTTTCGTTTTTCTCCTTTTCTCCTTGCTTATGGTGTATTGACCTGTCTAAGTCTTAGGCTTTCTATTAGAAGTCTAACTCACTCTTCCCTTTCTGTTCTCAAGTTTCTCCAAGGAATCGATTTGGACACTCTTTCGGTAATCCCAGTTGGTGGGGGGATTGCTGTTTAGCTCTGCCCTGGTACCTGTGCTTCAGGTGGTCCTGGGAAATCCCCAATCTCAAGTCTCACACAGAACCACATTTTATAGCAGCTAGGAGGACAACACTGCTCCCACAGCCACATAAGCCAAAGATGAATAGGTCAAACCAAATAATCTGCTTGGCTGAAGCACCCAGCTCCTACCTGTGCTTCAGGTGGTACTGAGAAATCCCCCTTAAGGGATAACTTTGTTACTTGCCCTCAGAGGTCAACTAAGTCCCAGGGGACTATGCATGGCGGCATCTCTTGTAATGTCCTGCAAATGTCAGTCACCAGTCTTCCTGTACAGGGAGGTCTTGGAGATCCACTAGTGGGACTTCAGCCAGTGTCCAGTCTATAAAGAAGAACATCTGCTCATGCTTCAAAAAGGGAAGCTTGGTCTCACAGGACCTGACTCTGTCCACGAATGGATGGAACTGGTTAATGAAAAGCCAAAAGGAACCAGCCCCTGACCCCTAAAAAAACAAACAAACCCTGAGGACCAGATCCTCAACTCACCTTGATAAAACAAAAAACCTTGGTTAATTTGAGCTAATAGTGTGGCCTTAACTGTCCAAAAAGAAAGTATAACCAGAAATAAATAATTAGTAAGGCCTGAGAAATTGTACTTCAGATATAAAATTTGAGATCTTAGTAAAAAGACAAAAAGTAACAAAAAGAAAAAAAAAAAAAGAAAAAAAGAGCACAGTTGTTTTGCCTGTTATACTTCTTTTTCTCTGAAAGCAACTGTGTTGCTATAATTTGAATCTCTCAGTGGGCTCTAGAATCAACCACCACTGGGTGGAAGGTAAGTATTCATATTTTAGAGTAACATAAAATTAAAGGGGAAAACATGAATTCCCTAAACATATTTTGGAATTAACATACAGTTTATTCTCAGAGTCCATAATTCTGATACATATGTGATGGATATATAGGTATATGTTGGAGCAATACAAGGGGGAGGGAACAACAACATAAAGTCCAGGTTAAAGAACTGACTGATACAGTTAAATTCAGCCCCAAACAACAAGCCTCTGCAGTGAATAACTTTGGAAAGACTGAGAGAAAGATGCAAAACATGTATGGCAGAAGGCATGAACAGGGGTGGGGTGGGAGGCAGGGAGAGGGGAATGTGTTTAAATTGGACTGTAAGATAAAGTATGAAATATACAAATCATCAATGAAAGTATTTTTGTAAAAAAGAAAAGGTGTGGGGAGGAGGTGACTTTTGAGTTGCATCTGAAATGACCATTAGCAGTCTATCACCCAAAAGCTAGGGTAAAGGAAGATGTGGGCAGACGGCACAAGGGGGTCAAGAGACAGGATTTCTTGCTGCAAAATAGAATACGGCAGGGGTTGTGCTGGCTTGGCCCAGGCTCCATGAAAGGCAATTGAGAGATACCACTGTAGAAGAGGATCTCTCTAGATACAACCTCTCCTCTATTCCCAAGCAAGAAGGTTAATACTTTATTCTATGGGCACAGAGGAGCAGCAGAAGAATTCTGAGGGCTCCCTTGAGTAAATGGATTCCACAGCCATGCGTGGGACCATCTGGGAGAGGACGTGATGGAGGGATGGCTTCAAAGCTTTTGGAATCGAGAACCTTGGCTAGGACGAGGGCAATGGCTGCAAGGAACACTAGGAAAGCAGTCTCACTAATTAATTTGCTGTTCACAGGAAGAGGAAGAAGAAAGAGGTGACGCCCAGGTTATAAGCATGGGCAACTGCAAGAAGTCTTGACATGGAAACTAGGAACACAGGAAGAACAAACTTGGGTGCAGGGGAGCTGATTAAGAGGTCCAACAGACACTACAGAGAGTGTACTACAAGAGTGATAGCCAACTAATAAATACACAAATAAAAGTCAGCAAAGTATTGAATTCCAAACTCAAAAGGGAAGAGGCTTAAAATGTAGAGAACTGTGCAGGATGAGTTAGGAGAAAAATGTCCATCCTCCCACAGTCCAAAGGATGTTAGCTTTTCAATTAGCTCAGTCCATTTGCCGTGGGCAAGTAAATGTCTTCCTAGAAAATCTCTCCGGAAATTGTGTTTATAGCTCCTTACATAATCATCAAATATTTATTTTCTAGCAAGGAAATTCTATTCCAAATAAAAAGGATCTCTTGTGTTTACTATCATACAAAGTAAAAACAAATGCCAAGCCAGGTATTTCTTCAAGTTAAAAACAATTACACAGAAATACCCTTTACTGTGTCCCATTAATATTTTATTGAGAAAGTAGCATGATTTACTTCTTTGTAACTGTTATTATCTCTGCTCAGGATTGGAGGATGGGGGAAAGTTTTTACTACAAACCAATTAGTTTTTTCCTCCCCCCACACCCTGACTTCCATACCGTGAAGTAGTCTTTAATTTTATCTCAGTAACTTGCTATGCAAAATACATACATCAGCCCATTTTAAGTGAGTTATACAGTTCGAATGAAAATATTTTGATTAAAAATTGTTAGTCTGTCTTTATAGTCCTCTTTCTAGAGTTTCTATTTATAGCATATGGTAGTATACATAGTCATTTAGCACCTTAATAACACTACAAAGAGCTTGAAAAAACACTTCCTACTCTGCATACATCTGGGTCATATGTACCAAGTACTTGGTTAAGCGTTTGTCATAAATTATTTATTTCCAGAATGGCTTATTTAAAAATATTTTATTATTTTTATTTTATGTGTATGAATGTATTGCCTGCATGTGTGTAAGTGCACCCATGTTGTATAGTGCCTGTGGAAGACAGAAGAAGGAATTGGATCCCCTGAAACTGGAGTTACAGATGGTTGTTAGCTGCCATGTGGGTGCTGGGAATCAAATCCAGGTCCTCTGTAAGAGCAGTCAGCGCTCTTAATGGCTGAGCCATCTCTCTAGCCCCTCCACAGTGGCTTATTTAAGGAGGCTCTATCATTGTGGTCAGCTCATGGCATCTGGATTTTCAATTCACTTACTTATATTTGTAACCCCAAAGTCAATACCTGTGACAATTTTTTCAATTATACACAGGAATGTACGGAGCAGTGAGAAGTTTAACCTGCCTGAAGTGAATATTCTTAGCTGAAGCAAAACAGAAAGATATCCTACCTTCCTCTTGAGCTTTTATACTATGAGCAAATGTCCTATTTGTGGCATTTACTGCTACATGTTCTCATTTTGAGTTTTATGGTGGTGATTCTGCTGTTCAAAATGGATCTAAGCGTAGTATAGTGTTTCAAGTGTAGGGGGGGATGTTTTAGACATTGTGTGTTAGATAAGCTCTGTCTAGGCAGGAGATATAGTGCCAATGAATTGACAACATCCGCCAAATGTGGCTTGCTTATTTTATTATTTTTGCTGCCTTAGGGATTAAACCCACTGTCTCATGTATACTAGGCAAAGTAGTATCAGTATCACTGAGCTACCTTTCCAATCTAATATGCTGTTTTTCAACTCCATCTCACATGAACCAAGCTTATATATTGACTGGTTGACTGGAAGATTCTGAGCAAAGGCACAGGGAACCTTGTCCTATGCTTTCATACGAGCCCGGAGTTCAGTGTTCACTAATTCAGTGTTTGCTAAGACTTTAGAAGACCAAGGTGAAGACTGACACGTTTGAGAATCAAGCAATTCTTAAATTTTGTAGCTGAGACTCAGGGTCATATGCTTAAGGATTTCTGTGTCTAAGTGGGACCCACTTTGTTGTTAAACATGACCTCAATGCTCTGTTTCTAAGAACCTCATTTAATCCCAGCACTTGGGAGATAAAGGCAGTTTTATTTCTGTGAGTTCGAGGCCACTGGTCTACACTATGAGTTCCAGGCTAGCCAAGGACAAATACATCGTAAGATTCTGTCTCGCTGGGCATGGTGGCACACACCTTTGATCTCAGCACTCAGGAGGCAGAGGCAGGCAGATCTCTGTGAGTTCAAAGCCAGCCTGGTCTACATAATGAGCCCCAGGCCAGCTGGGGCCACCAGGGAGGCCCTGTCTCAAAAGACCAAAAGAAAGAAAGAAAGAAAGAGGGGCTGGAGAGATGGCCTAGCAGTTAAGAGCGCCGACCGCTCTTACAGAGGACCGGGGTTCGATCCCCAGCACCCACATGGCGGCCGAGAACCGTCTGAAACTCCAATTCCAGGAGAACTCCAGTTCCGGGGGAATCCAACACCCTCTTCTGACCTCCGCGGCATTGCATGACACGGGTGCACAAACCTGCATGCAGACAGTACATTCATACACATACAAAAATAAATAAAATTAAAAAAAAATTTAAAAGAAAGAAAGAAACAAACAGACACATACATTCTGTCTCTAAAAAATCTAAAATTACCCCTTTTCTCCTTTCTGTAACCTTTCCTGTTGTTTGCATTTTCTACATCAGCCATTTGAATTCCGAGGAACATTTCTTCATCTTAGAGTTGAAATGTCTCCTTTCCTGCTTGCCATTGCAGTGTGGAACTGAGGCTGCCTTTGAGGCTGAACATTTGGCTTTCTCTGTTGCTACATCACCTACTCACTCTAGCTGACAGGACACCAGAGTCTTCGACATCCACACTTAGGCCTTAGCAGAGCATTAGAGGAGAGAAGATGCCAATCTTTGTATGAGGAATTGTAGAGGTATTGTCACCTTGTGTTCTTATTCTCAGGAAGTCAGAGCACAGTACCTCCATGATCCTTGTGTTGTTGCTTACACTTTATACTTGGACAACACTTCCTTCCTCGGCTCCTGGCTTCAACCCATCAACTAGCCACAGCTTCCTGGAAAAATGGACCTGCTTTCAGTCATTTAAGGAAACTGAAACAGAAATCCCTAGCAACACACTGGTGTTAGCAATAGCACACAGTTCTGCTAATGCAAAATTGGTTCACAGGTATCTTAATTTGCAGGCCTTTGTTCTGCCAGAGCTCTGAGTTTCTAGTAAATGATAGCTGCATGCTCCAGTTTACTTCATGGCTTTAGAAATTGTTTATTTATTTATTTATTTATTTATTTTTTTGGTGGACATTCACTGCAGACTACTGAGAAGAGCAAAAACAAAGAGAAGAGTGCCACGAGCATCTGACAGTTCTGTCTCTCACATGTAACTGCTCTGGGCTGGAGGGTGTGCCCTGACTATTTCCCCTCTCTCTATTATGGTTGGCACAGTTCATGGTATTATATGCCTTTTTTTTTTTTTGAGTAAAGGTCTCACTATGTACTCTAGGTATTCCTCAGATTCATGATCCTCCTATGTCCCCAAATTATGGGCTGTGCACCACCATACCTGGTTAAGTTTTAAAAAAAACCTACAAATGTTATATATTTTCTTTTTTGGATATAATTAATAGTGATTATTAATTTTTGAGAAAAGATATCACCGTATCTTTCAAAAGCCAGGTTGGCTTTGAACTTGTGGTCCCTCGTATCTGTTTCCTGAGGTTTGGTGTTACAGATATGAACCAACACTCTCAAGCACTTAATACTATTTAATTGACAAAAATGTGGCTTCATTACAAATTATTTAAGATTTTCATGCAAATTTACATTCAGGCAGTTTTTTTGTTTTTGATATTATACAACAGTTTGAGAATAACAAACTGTGTTGTAAAACCCTTGGATATGTCTCTGATTGTTTTCTTGGGAAAATTATGCAAGGTGAAATTGGTAGATCAACAACATGTACCTTTTTTGAGAACCTTGAAAGATGTCTACACAGTTGCATTGTCAATATTAGTTAGCACCCAAATACCTTAAAATTAAAAAAAATATTGAGTTTTTGTGCATTTCATATAATAGATAATCAAATTTAGACTCTGCCTCCCATCAATGCCCCTCATAGTACCCTCTGTCCCACACACCAGATTTCATGCATTCTGTGATGTATGTTAAGTCCTTTCAGTTAAGCATTTGTATCTTTTGGTGCGAGTTCATCCACCGAGCCTAGTCTGCCTATTTAGAGTCACTCCCTTAAAGATTGACTAGGGTTGAGGTCTGCTGTCCATTTCCTTTGTTCTATGCCAGGTTTTTGCCTGGGTCTTGTGCATGCTGTTACCACTGTTGCAAGTTCATATGAGCAAGTTTCCAGCATCCTGAGAGCCTCTGTTTCCTTATGTTCATGCACCAACCCTGGCTCTTAGAATTTTTCTGCTCCCTATGGTTCCTGAGCCATGGGTAAGGTTTAATATAGGAGTCCTATTCAGGGACACACTCTCTTCAGTATCTTATTCTCCACACCTTGGCCAGTTGTGAACGCCTGTGTGCATCACATTCTATTGCACGAGGAAGCTTCACAGGTGAGAGTTCAGGATATATTAGTATTCTCTCTCCTCTCTGTTCCACTATGTTCCATGAGCCTTAGGTGTAGAGGGTCTACTGTAGATGTGTCATTTAGGGCTGGCCATCTCTCAGACATATATTCTCTGTGTGTGACCAGTTGTGGAACTCTGTAGTAGCCTCCGTCTGTTGCAAAAAGAAGCTTCTTGGCAGGGCATGATGGTGCATGCTTTTAATCCCAGCACTTGGGAGGCAGAGGCAGGCAGATATCTGTGAGTTCAAGGCCAGACTGGTTTACATAGAGAGCTCCAAGCCAGCTGGGACTAAAGGGAGACCCTGTCTCAAAAAGACCAAAAAAAAAAAAAAAAAAAAAAAAAAGAAAAAGATTCTTATCTTGTACTTTTAAAGCATTATAGCCAACCTACTAGCAAGGAGGGGAGGAAGTTAAAAGTCTAGAGCAATATCCTCGGAGGACAGTGCTCTTGGAAGGAGCCCGTGCCTTTCAAGTGTTGGTGATGGACAGGGGATAGTCAGAGCCACACCTTCAGGGAAGAAACTGCATTTACCACATGTCATGAAGAGTCTGTTTTTTACCCACAGAGTGTTTCAGACCAGTGCAGTGATTTGGTTGTATATCTGAATTTGCCTGGAGCAGGTGCCACGATGGATGGCGACTTTGGAGCACCTTCTACTGATGTTCTACTCAAAATCTGATGTTTCTCCTTAAATTCATCAAATTTCCAACAATTCTCAATCTAGAGTTCAGGATTCTCTTTAAAACAAGCCTCTTTGGCAGGCGCACTTCCCACAGAACTGAGTCCTGAGTGACGACATGGAATGATGCAGCAGGCATGTGTACCTGCAGCTCAAGTGTCTGCTTTCATTCAGTGGAATGAAGTAAAAGAGTATCACTTTGTTATCAGTGACCAATATCATTGGTTAATCTGTGACTATTATGCCTGGAGAAAAGCAGCCATCATCAGCGCATCAATCTTCTTGCTTAGGGAGTAATTAATGATCAGTTCTTAGCTTGCATCCAACAGTAAAGAAGCAGCCTGGCCAGTGAAATTGCCCCTCATATGGTGTGTGTATGAAATGAGTTCTTTCTAACAAAGCATTCCACATGATTTATATAGCAGAACAAAAGTTCTCCTTGAGGTCTGTACAAAGCAGAAGGAAACCTGTATTGCATATATTTGTAGTTTACAAATGCCCACATTATTATCAGGACCAACTTTGGTCCCTCTTTTGTTTTCTGAATAGCAGGGTTGGTAAAGCACGGGCTTTGCTCTGGGACCTGTGTTTGTGCGGAAGTTCATGTCATGCACTGACCAGTGTGAGAATTGTGCAGCAGGATGCTTGCCTTTGATACCAGCACTTCCTCCTCCTGTGGGCTTTCTTCACCTTCTGCTGTTCTCACTTCCCCTCTAGCAACCTTGTCACAGACAAGAAGGATCTGATGACCACACTTCCTGTAAGACAATGATAGAGTATATTGCCGCTTCTAGGAATATTTAAATTTTTTTGTCCCTTTGAAATGTATCTTTTATTTGCTTTTATAATATGTTATTCTTTGAACATGTATACAATGTACCTTGATCAAATCTGCCTTCCATTTCTCCTAAAGTAGGACTACAGGAAAGAGAACACTTTTTCTTTTGTCTTTTTGAGAAAGGGTCTTCCTATAGCCCCAGCTGTCCTGGAACTCACTCTGTAGACCAGGCTGGCCTTGAACTCACAGAGATCTGCCTGCCTCTGCCTCCCAAGTGCTAGGATTAGAGGCGTGTGCCATCACGCCCAGCTTAAAGACAGTTCTTAGCTGCCATGTGGGTGCTGGGAATCAAACCCGGGTCCTCTGCAAGAGCAGTCGGCACTCTTAACCACTGAGCCATCCCTCCAGCCCTGAGAAAACTTCTTAACAGCAACAATAATAATTAATCTCCAATGTGAGTTTCTATACAATTGCAATGTAAACATTTAGAGAGAGGCATATTTCTTTGGTGGCTAGAGGGATGTGGGAAACATCAGAATCAAGATTAGAGGTATAAATACATTTATGTAATTCAGTTGTTTGCATTTAGACACAGGGATTTTAATTAATCTGGTCACTGGTATGTTAAAAAGCAGGTGGTTGGTGAAGACTGATCCCATTCTTGGTGATAGCTCTCTGTTCTCCATCCTCTTCCCAACGCTGTAGGAATAGAATTCAGAACCTTTGAAGATTTGATGACTATTAAAATCTCCAACCAAGCTCTTCTTTTGTTAAAAGATTCTTCATGATTCATTTTAAGAAATTTATGCTGGATTGTACTAGAAATGTTTCTACAGCTCACTTAGCAGTAGGAAGAACATATGTGCTTAAGATTTAACTTACTCTAGTTCTTAGACAGTAATGAAGCATGAATGGATTTTAGACTAAACAGATAAAATGGATCTGATCCTCCTTGTACCTCCAAGCAGTTACTGTTGTGCCTAAAAGGCAAGAAAAGCTTAAGGAGGCATGTAATTATTTTATACATTTTATTTTGTAAGAAATTGAACTTGATTCTTTTGATAACAAGCAGCATATATTTCAGTCTACCAGGAACCAGCACTTGATTCTCATTGGGAGAATCAATAATTTAAGTAAAATCATTTTTTTAATTTTAATTTTTATTTATTTTTTTATGTGTATGAATGTACTGTCTGCATGTAGGTTTGTGCACCCGTGTCGTGCAATGCTGTGGAGGTCAAAAGAGAGTCTCAGATTCCCCTGGAACTGGAGTTCTCCTGGAATTGGAGTTACAGATGGTTCTCAGCCGCCATGTGGGTGCCGGGGATCGAACCTGGGTCCTCTGCAAGAGCAGTCGGCACTCTTAACTGCTAGGCTATCTCTCCAGCCCCAAGTAAAATCATTTTTATGGGTGTCTAGAGAAAAGTTCAGAAAAGGGAAAACATCAGGGAAAGCTTCACACAAGAGTTACATTTGCTGGATCTTTCTGTTTGTCTGTTCGTTTGTTGTAAGACTAAGCCAGTCTTACTCTGTAGCCCAGGCTACTCATACTCACTTTGTAGTCCATTCTGGATTCAGATTCATGACAATCCATCTCTTTGACCTTCTGAGAGTTGGGATGACAACTGTCTTGGAGCTGAGTGTTGAAGCCTGATTAGGAGCTGCTAGGCCAGCTGAGGGGAAACATGCAAGTTTAGTGCACAGCATATCCAAAGGTAGGAAGCAGAGCTCCCAGGCCTTTGTCGGAAGCACAGGGGTGCTCTCTCAGTGTACCACTTTGGGCCCACATAGGAACCAGAATTTCTGGGGGAAGGGTCTGAGAGTTTGTACTTCTGTAGGCATTCAAATGTATTATGTACTGTGTAATTTGAGAACTATACCAATGTATAGAAGAAACATAGGAATTTCTGAATTTCTCCTGAAGCTGCCAGTGGATGTCAGGGGTTCTGCAGGTACTTTGTCGGGCATCTAAAGGACAGACTAAGTGCCTTCCAGATCTTTAAACTTTAAAAAATTTTTTTTAAATTTATTTTTTATGTGTGTATGAATGTAGTGTCTGCATGTAGGTTTGTGCACCTGTGTCTTGCAATGCCGCAGCGTCGGAAGAGGGTCTCAGATTCCCCTGGAACTGGAATTCTCCTGGAATTGGAGTTACAGACTGTTCTCAGCCACCATGTAGGTGCTGGGGATCAAACCCGAGTCCTCCGCAAGAGCAGTTGATGCTCTTAACCTCTAGGCCATTTCTCCAGCCCCAAGATCTTTAAACTTTTAAGGCTCCAGGGATCAAGGATGTCAAACACACTCCCTATAAAATACTGTATTCTGAGCCAGGCGTAGTGGCGCATGCCTTTAATCCCAGCACGCGGGAGGCAGAGGCAGGAGGATCTTTGTGAGTTCAAGGCCAGCCTGGTCTACAGAGTGAGTTCCAGGACAGCTGGGGCTACAGTGAGATCCTGTATCGAAAAGACCCCCCCCCAAAAAAAAGTACTGTATTGTGTCTTCTACCATAACAAAGGAAGTGCAAGGCTATTGGGCATTTTTTGGGTCCAGAAGCAGCATATTCCATAGCTGAGTATACTGCTCTACCTCCAGTGCTGAGTGGCTCAAGAAGGAAATGTTTCTGCATCAGGTGTTGAGAGATCAGCAATGGGAAAAGATGCAGTGTGGGTTTGTGGCAGGACTCAGTGGGCATCACAGAGCATGGCCTGGCAATCCTGGAGCACTGCAGAACAGCAGGCCTTCCAGAGAACACTCAAAAAGATGCAGTGTGGGTTTGTGGCAGGACCCAGAGGGGGCATCACAGAGCACTGGGAATCCTGGAGCACTGCAGAACAGCAGGCCTTCCAGAGAACACTCAAAAAGATGCAGTGTGGGTTTGTGGCAGGACCCAGTGGGCATCACAGAGCATGGCCTGGCAATCCTGGAGCACTGCAGAACAGCAGGCCTTCCAGAGAACACTCAAAAAGATGCAGTGTGGGTTTGTGGCAGGAGCCAGAGGGCATCACAGAGCATGGCCTGGGAATCCTGGAGCACTGCAGAACAGCAGGCCTTCCAGAGAACACTCAAAAAGATGCAGTGTGGGTTTGTGGCAGGAGCCAGAGGGCATCACAGAGCATGGCCTGGGAATCCTGGAGCACTGCAGAACAGCAGGCCTTCCAGAGAACACTCAAAAAGATGCAGTGTGGGTTTGTGGCAGGAGCCAGAGGGCATCACAGAGCATGGCCTGGGAATCCTGGAGCACTGCAGAACAGCAGGCCTTCCAGAGAACACTCAAAAAGATGCAGTGTGGGTTTGTGGCAGGAGCCAGAGGGCATCACAGAGCATGGCCTGGGAATCCTGGAGCACTGCAGAACAGCAGGCCTTCCAGAGAACACTCAAAAAGATGCAGTGTGGGTTTGTGGCAGGAGCCAGAGGGCATCACAGAGCATGGCCTGGGAATCCTGGAGCACTGCAGAACAGCAGGCCTTCCAGAGAACACTCAAAAAGATGCAGTGTGGGTTTGTGGCAGGAGCCAGAGGGCATCACAGAGCATGGCCTGGGAATCCTGGAGCACTGCAGAACAGCAGGCCTTCCAGAGAACACTCAAAAAGATGCAGTGTGGGTTTGTGGCAGGACCCAGAGGGCATCACAGAGCATGGCCTGGGAATCCTGGAGCACTGCAGAACAGCAGGCCTTCCAGAGAACACTCAAAAAGATGCAGTGTGGGTTTGTGGCAGGAGCCAGAGGGCATCACAGAGCATGGCCTGGGAATCCTGGAGCACTGCAGAACAGCAGGCCTTCCAGAGAACACTCAAAAAGATGCAGTGTGGGTTTGTGGCAGGACCCAGAGGGCATCACAGAGCATGGCCTGGGAATCCTGGAGCACTGCAGAACAGCAGGCCTTCCAGAGAACACTCACGGAGTGCTGCTAGCCCCTTGCCAAGACACAGTGCCCTTCTACGGAACAACAGGTGACCACACAGATGGATCTATTCATCTTGAGCTGAACAGACCCAGCATGTACCCAGTCAGGCTAGCTAAGCACTGATCTTGCCAAGATAAGGCAGATGCATTCAGCTCTGAAGATGGGGGGTAGTGTTGGTCACAGGCTAATGTGTTAGGTGATGTATTAGTTACTTTTCTGTTGCTGATAAAACACCCTGACCAAAGCATTTTATACGAGGAAGAGTTTATTTGGTCTTACCTTACAGAAGGAGAGTCCATAATGGTGGAAGAGGAATGGTAGCCAGAGCAGAAGGCTCACAGTTTCATGCATGGACAGGAAGCACGGAGAGAGCAAGCTGAAAGTGAGGCTCTGAACTCTCAAAGTTCATCCCCAGAGACATGCTTCCTCCAGCAAGGCCACCCCTCCTAAAAGTTCCATGATGCTCCCTAAACAGCGCCACAAGCTGGCCAGGTGTTCAACTACCTGAGCCTATGGGGGACATTTCTTATTCAAACTACCAGAGCTGACGATCCATTATTGCCTAAGGCATTCACACATATTGTATGGTCCTTCAAACCATGTTATGTGAGTGCAAATTGAAAATGGAAGCATGGGCAGCTTCACTTAAAGGTAGCTTTGGTACTGGCAAGAGAAAACCCTCTTTGGCAGTGGTTTGGGGCATGCTTTTAGTCATCTGCTTAATGATGAAAGAGAAGTGGGTCATGCTTAGATAATAATAATGAGATTCATGAAAAACAATGAGTGACTGGTTGGGCTGGTCAGTATCTAGAAGGAAAGAGGTGCAAGATCATGGATGCACGTGGATGGACACACGGAGTGGTTCTGCATCTGGAAATCTTTGTGCAACTTGTTGACACGCATGAAAGAGTGTCCCTGGAGCAGGCACCAAGTAACCGGGAAGACACCATGACTCAACCTCAGTTAGCCTCTCCTGCTAGCCAGCTGTTTAATCTACTTTGTATCACTATAACAAGATATCCAAGGCTGGGTAATTTATAAAGAAAAGGGTTTTGACAGACTGACTCTTGGGTAACATATGGATGCCATGGTGCAGCACTAATCTGAGCAGCAGGATTCTTGTCGGGCTTCTTCCTGAGCTGAGGTGCAGTGCTAGATCTGAGCTGCAAGAACCATGGCTGGCACCTTCCTGAGTTGAGGAGTGCATCAACATGAGAAGGAGAACTGGTTCCTCTTCAATCTGCTTCTGTCTACATCACCTGTCATTCACAATCCCCTCTCCTCACTGTCTGCTGGCACTGGAGGGAATGACAATGCCCCAGGCCTTCTGCAGTCCTGCTCTGTGCAACACAGCAAGCTACTAGCCAGCCTTGGGCATGGACACCTCAACAGGGTTTTCTCCAACCTCCTTTCCTCACACTCCTTCCCTCACAGGCAGATGAAAATTCAAGCAGATCCAGTCCCCTTGGGAGTGCGTGTGTGTGTGTGTGTGTGTGTGTGTGTGTGTGTGTGTGTGTGTGTGTGAGAGAGAGAGAGAGAGAGAGAGAGAGAGAGAGAGAGAGAGAAAGAGACAGAGAGACAGAGAGGGACTGTACCCCTCCTCAGCCACCTCCATACCTGGATGACAGGACAGTTTCAGGCCATCTGAGGTTGCCAGGGCCCACAGGGAATCCCAAGTCTGGGATCTGAGATCCTGCATCCAGAGGTGCGGATCTTGTGTTTATCTGCAGGCCATTCAGCCCTCTTAGCCTGGGTGCTGGGCTACATCAGCCTTCTGAACTACACACAATAGCTTTACTGTGCCTGGCATTCTTCTAGCAGTTCTTCAACATTGGAGATGGTAGCTCTAGCCTCACAAAGACAGTGTTCATCTCCAGTTACATGGTGTTAGCCACGTGATGGTACAATCAGAAGTACGTAATGTACGGGACATTGCCTTCTGGTCCCTGGTGACACTAGGGCTGTCTTTCATCCCTAGTGGTTTTGGCTCATCTTTAATGGAGAGACCCTGTAATCCATAAAGTACCCGTTGTGGCCAGAATTCTACTGTATGTGGTAATCCCCACTCCACGTCCCACTGATGAGGCCTTCCAGATTGTGCTGAGCCACTTCCTGGGTAATGCTGGGAGCCCCTTCCTCATTGTTCTGATCTTACTGCCTTGGCCAGAGCTATCCTGTCCCATCGTGTCCAAACTCTGGGTCCTGCAGTTCTCACTTAGGCTCTGTGCCTTTATTGGGGCTCTGGCCAATGCATCCTCCCTGGGCACCACCACATTTGTTCCTGGCACACACTGGTGGGCCCAGCTCCTTGTGTAAGGCCTGACATCCAAGGTAGGACTCAGGGATGACTGGACTGTGGTGTACCGGTGGGGCCACGCCACCAGGGTGGCCATCTAGCATGGTTATCTGAGTAGCATTTGCTTACCTACTACATGTTCCATGGCAACCCACCACATGAGGTGGTCAAGTGAAAATGCTTGCTTACCCACCCCGGATTCCAGGAGGAAGCCCTGAGCTGTATCCCAGCTTCCAGACAGCATGTGGGCAGCCAAGGGAGGAGATGGGAGTCCAGAAAGGGGAAGTCCTGTACAGTTGCAGCACCCCTAGGGGTTGGGAGCTATTTATTTATTTATTTATTTATTTATTTTGGGGGGGGGAGATTTTTTTCTTTTTCTTTTTGGTATTTTCGAGACAGGGTTTCCCTGTAGCCCCAGCTGTCCTGGAACTCACTCTGTAGACCAGGCTGGCCTTGAACTCACAAAGATCTGCCTGCCTCTGCCTCCTGAGTGCTAGGATTAAAGTCGTGCGCCACCACGCCTGGCAGGAGCTATTTTTAATAGAATAAAATTTGTAACCAGAGAAAAAAAAGTTTATTTAGTTCACAGTTCGAGTGCTCACATTTTCCGGGCTTTTGGTGAGGATCTTGTGTTGCTCCAGGCATGGGAGAGAAAATTAGAAAAGAAGTCAGAATGACCATCAGAAATGGTAGAATGGAAGCTAAAGAAAAAGTCAAGGAAGCTGGACTTGCCTTCTGGCAATCCAGTCTTAGATAAGGAACCCCCTCTAGGGGGAACTACATTAAAGTCTTTATGAAGGTGGTACCTGCCATGACTCAATTACCTCTGAAAGATTCCACTAACTCTTAATGCCAGTGAGAATCAGACTGCAACATGAGATTTGAAGCAAACACTATTGTTGGGCAGGGCTGGGCTTGGAGATCTAAAGATGGAACCTATCACCCTTCTCTTCCAGTCAAAAGTCTACCTCATCTCAGGCAGCTGATGAAATTTCCCTTCCTGATGTCACCAGCCACAATGAGAGCACAGCCTAAGACCATATATGGTTACATTCCAGCTTCATGATGAACAGTAAAAACCCACTCTGTCCCCTCCCACTGCACCAGTTTTGCTCTTACAAGTACATGTTTTGTCTCACCACCATTACCTCATCTTCCTCTCCCCAGAACTTATAAAAGCCCTCATCCCCAGCCCAAGCCAGCGACTCCCCTGGCCTCCCTCTCTGAGATCAGCAGACCCTCCCCCCCAGCGTATCCTAATAAACCTCCTTTTATACTTTGTTAATCTGGTTTGATCTGGCCTGTTTTGTGTGTGGGGGGGGAGAAGCCTTTCAATGATCACTGGAGAGATGGTCAGTATGAGGAGCCATGGACACAGTGGGGTGACAGCTGTCCAGGCATGGGCCAATACCATGAGTAAATACTTACTAAGGTGCACTTAGCTAATGCTGCTGTCTATAGTGCCACCTTCAGAGGGGAGCACTGAGAGCCCCCATCATCACCACGATGTTTCTCTGAGCTGACGCACTTCCATGTCCCCATCTTCAATCCACTATTCCTGACCTGATCTTCACTTCAGTCTCTACCACAGGAGCCTGAGTTGCACATTTGTATTATCTGCTCCTGTGGCCTCAGCCCTTTCCTCACTGCAAGGTGGTGAGCAACCGCGTCCAGACAGCCAGGTGCGTCAATGTGATAAGGCCGGTCCCCGCCACAAGTTCCTCTTCTTGCCCACCCTTCACTGTGACATTCAGTTGCAAAGTCTTCCACTAACCCCCGCTTTGGTCCTCAAGTCCAGGCTCCCAGGACGCACACTTGTGCAAGTTCCTCCCTGCAACAGCCCCACCCCTGCTTGGTGAGCTGAGCCCTTGCAGTCTTCCCATAAAGCCCCTGCATGGTGTACTATGCATCCTCTCCAGACCTGTTGGTGTGGTCATCTGCTTAACAACCATATGTTTAAAGCTGAATTAGGGGAGATGGGCTACAGTCTCACAAGGGGGTTTCTCTACTCATTTATAACACAGGAACCCAGATTCACTCTCTTCAAACAGCTTCTTAAAAACAGGAGTGATTATTCACCTTGGGAATCTTATTGCAATATTTTGAATTCTTTTTAATTTTTCAATTTGAAAGATAAAATCTAGGGCCTTGAACATTCTAGGCAAGATTCTACCACTGAGCTATAGCACTAACCAATACTTTAATTTTTTTTTTTTAAATTAGGGGTTGATGAAATCCTCAGCAGTTAACCCCTGCTGTTCCAGAGGCCCAGAGTTCAGCTTCCAGCATCCATCTTGGGCCATAACAAATTGCCTGTAACTCCAGTTCCAAGGGGATCTGACAGCCTCTTCTACTCTCTAGGGCACACACACACACCTGGCATATACTCACAAACACATATACACACATAAATAAAAAATAAATCTTAAAAAATTAAAAAAATTTAAATTATTTATTTATTATTTATATTTGTTGTAGATGTATATATGTGTGTGTATATGTTTGTGTATGTGCTATGTAACATGTGTAGGTCAGGGAACACAACTTGCAGGGGTCAATTACTTCCTTCTACCACGTAGGTTCTGGCATTGAACTCAAATTATTAGGCTTAGCCACAGCTCCTTTTGTGTGCTGATCCATCTCGCCAGCCCAGTACTTTTAATTCCTGAGAAAACTTTTCACTCATGGAATGAAATAAACTCAGTTTTATTTAGTATTAGTAGAAATGTGATTTAATTTAAAACTATTTTGATTATTTTTCGTTCATAACTTGACAATTATTGAAGAGGCCAATTTTAGTAGAAAAACATCAAAGAAATCTCAGAAAAGCAGAGGATGAAAATAAATGGATGTACTACACACTGAAATCCCAGAGCTTGGGGGGCAGAGGCAGGAGCATCGTGAGTTCACGGCCGGTCTCAGCTACATATTGAGTTCAAGGCTAGGCTGGGCTATGTGAGACTCTATCTTATAAAACAGAAAACAAAACAAAGAAAAGCAGGGGGTGGAGGCTTAGGTAAAGTGCTTCATTTGGAGAGTTGACACTCTTCACACCTGGTATTCTCCCACCTTTGAAATCAGATGCATCTTGTTATTATAGGAAAGTTCAAAGGCCTCACTGTGACCTCTTATCAATTTACAGTGTCTCATAAAAATCCCTTTAAACTCTTTTAAGTGTACTTTAGAAAGACTAATGAGTTTGAGGGGAAAAAATAAAGTGATCTTCAACACGATCCATTGGTCATATCAAAACCACAGCTAGGAAAACATAGGAACATACATTTGTAATGTTCACAACGTGTCAAGATGATGAATATATAAAAGCCCAGCTTCAGACAAATTTATTCTTGCAACAGAGTAATTTCAGCCAAGTAAAGCAATTCTTGAGCCAGTGGTCTAACTGGAGTCCTAGTGTTCAGCTAAGGTCTACTTACTTGGGATAAATCTACTTTGGGGCTTTAAGATTTGTGAAATTTTATCCCGTCTTGTATTTTGAACTTTATTAAAGTTTGTCTGTCCTGCAGCCAGCCAAAACAGTCCCTAGAGTGATTTCCCTGAGAGGCAACATCGTACATAGGCCTCTTGGGTGTGGTGAGGCTATACCACTTGACAAAGGCTTCTCTGTTTCTTATGACAGAAAATGATTATCTCCCCGTAAATGAAGAGCAAGCTACGTTCCCTTACTGCAGGCACTTGAGCAAAATGGCTGCCCTCTCTGAATGGCTAATCCATCACTGATGGCAAGCAGAACATGAAAGAGAACAAGAACTGCTTCTGGCATTTTCCACACTAACTGCACCTTTGGGAGACATCTGATGTTAGAGATTTGGGAAACCAAATAATCATTTTTTCTCGTATTGAACTGATGGTTCAAAAAAAAGCTAAGTCATGTTACAAACTAGGTCATATTAGGAACATCTTGCTTGAGGAAAAAGTTGGCTTTCCACAGCTTGGGTTTCTAGTACTTTCTGATCTTGATGTCTTTCTGAAAATTATGTCTATTTGCCTTGCAGACTTGGTTCTCAGCATGCTCTCTGCTCTCTAGCCAGGCTACCTGCTGTGAACAAATACTCCCAGCTTCTTCCAAGCCTCCTGTGTGTTGGACATCCCTGAAGTCCCTGCCCCTGCCCAATCTAAAGTGTTTAGAGTCTACTACAAGTACTACTTAGTTGTGCTTTCTGCCATAGTTAATCTTGCCTTATTACCCACCCATAACCACACCCGGGTGTGCTAACAAAGCCTATTTAGTATCCTGTCTCTCCAGACTGTAAGCTGGGTTGAGGTGTTCCTTCCTTCCCCTCTCAGACTTCTTATTTGGAGTTTCCTTTTGCCTCACTGTTACACCCAGCGCCCCCTGGGTGATAAATATGTTTCCATCTTTCCTGTACACTTTTCATTTTAAAAATTATTATTTTTTTGATAAGCATGAAGTATACATATTTAAATTCAGCAGCATGTGCACACATGCACTGTGGAAGTTTTCATGAACAAATTAATAACTTGCTCATCACCTTCCTTAGATACCATTTTTGTACACATCCCTAGCATATAGATCTCTTTCTTTCACTAATTTCAAGTATATATTATTTTTAACTAAGACCACTATACTGTAATTTAGGTGTCTGGAATTTATTCATCTTTGCTGTAGTTTAGATAGTGACCATCTTCCAAAAGCCCCTGGAGGCTTGGTCGCCAGCCTCTCTCTGGCCCTACTGGGAGGGGTAGAACCTTTAGGAGGTGCATCTAGTGGAGGAAGTTAGATCATTGGGAGCAGGTCCCTGAAGGTCTTATTGGAGCCCCGGCTGCCCCTCTTCTGCTTCTTGGCCTCTATTCCTCTGGTGTATGCTCTTTCCATGTTGTACTGCACTACCACTGGCCCAAAGCAATTCGATCAGGTGACCATACACTGAAACCTCCAAAATGGAGCTAAAAGAAACCCTTCTTCTTTGTTAGTTGACTGTCCTGGGTGATGGAAAGCTGACCAGCACATTCTTATAACTGAGACCTGGAGCTGTTTGACCCAATGCTCTCCATTTCCCTGTCTCCTGTAAACCACCATTCCAGTCTTTGCTTCTCCAAATATTCATTAGGTAATTCCATTAAGTGAGATCATGCAGAATATGTCTTTTCTGTGCCTGGCATACTTTACTTAGTACATTGTCTTCCAGGTTCTAAGATGACAGCACTAACCAATTGTTTCCACTGAAGGCTTCATTATTTTCCTTCTTGGGACCACCCATTAATCCCCAACTGGACTCTAAACTGAAGAGGTGCTATTGTACAATACTCTAGAGAGCCACTGTACTCAATGACCAAATCACTGGAGGAGTAGGTTACCCACAGAACACAGTTAACAAAAGTTTTGTGTTGCCTTATCCCTCTCCCCAGGGTTCAGATGAAAATTCATTCATGTTTTTTTCATTTAGCTCAAACTGTATTTATGAGTATTTTCAATCTGTGAAATGCTTTTAGGAAAGAAATAATATTATTGTTGTCTGACCCAGATTAGTTCCTTTAAAGCATAGTCCAGGCTCTGTCATTAATAACTTAAAAAACCGCTATGGAAGATCACCAGATGGCTTAGATGGCAGAAGCTGAACCTCTGCAGACAAATACTGTCCTAAATCAGTGAAGGCCATAATGCATGATTCAGAGAGGGTTCCCAGGAGACATATCTAGTATAACAAAGAGATTATAGGAAGCCACTTTGAAGCTCAATGCAGTCCTATTTCTGTATTTCAGCTTCTCAACATGGAGCAATACAGAATTGTATCAAGCTGAAAATAATCCCATGCTAAACCAAATAAAGTAGAAATATGTTAGGTTTGCATATGTGGTTTTAATTTTATAATTTATGATAAAACTGTCAGGATTTGGCTCATATGTTTTAGTCCAAATAAAATAGCTGCTCTTCAAGGAAAATGGAGCTTGGGAGTGTTTCAAATGGCCGGTGTGCGTGTGGCCGGGTTCCACCTTCTGCAGTACAGTGAGCCCCTGTTACCGGAGCTTAAAACTGTTGATGTGAAGTGACAGTGAACCTTGGAAATTCTCAGAAGTGCAGACCACCACAGGACTGACACAGATACAGGGAAAGTTTGTTTCTCTTCTCTAAAAGAGCTCTTTTCACTTACATAAAATGGCTGATTTTTTTTTCCAAGTTGAACCTTGGTTCATTTTAATCTAAGGCTGCTGCTTCTTCCCAATATTTGTTTACCACTTCCCCAGCTGTGTCACGCCCAAACCTTAGGAACCAAAATCCAGACTTCTTTACAGGAGTGGAAAGAAAGAAATGAATACTGGGGACTTCCAGCCCTTGCAGCTCACCCCCCTCCACCCGCTTCTCCCCTCCCTTTCTTTCCATGTCCCTTCTTTTATTAAAAATATTTTATTGAGATTTTGTGCATTTCAAATAATAGTTCTTAATAAAGCTTACTTAGACCCCTCCCCCTACCCACCTACCTCTGTATCCCCCACTGGAACTATATGGTAAATATAGATTCTTACATTTACAGACAAGTATACGGTATAGCTCTCATCAAAGAAGCTTTTCTTTGCAACAGACGGAGACCATTACAGAGTTCCGCAGCTGCTTATATACAGAGACTACGTGTCCGACAGATGCCCAGCTTAAGAGACATATCTACAGTGGAACGTTTATATGGAAGGCTCATGGGGCATAATGGAACAGAGGGTAGAGAGAATGCATCTCTCTAGAAAGCTAATACATCTCTCAACTCTCACCTGGGAAGCTTCCTCATACAACAGAGTTCGATGTGCACAGACAGTCACAGTTGGCCCAGTTTTAGAGAATAAGAAACTGCAGAGTGCACGTCTCTGGATTTGACTCTTTTTTAAATTTTTTTTATTAATTTTATTTATTTCTGTATGTGTATGATTGTACTGTCTGCATGCAGGTTTGTGCACCCGTGTTGTGCAATGCCGCGGAGGTCAGAAGAGGGTGTCGGATTCCCCTGGAACTGGAGTTTCAGACGGTTCCCGGCCGCCATGTGGGTGCTGGGGATGAAACCCAGGTCCTCTGTAAGAGCGGTTGGCGCTCTTAACCGCTAGGCCATCTCTCCAGCCCCGGATTTGACTCTTATTTTAAATCACTTCCCTTCTTACCCCCCTCCCTTCTCCCATCCTTTCTCTGCTCTCCTCTCTCTCTTTTTCTTTTGAGACAGAATCTCCCCATATAGCCCAGGCTGGTCTCAAATTTGTGATCCTCTTGCTTCTGGGATTACAGTCATGTTTCATAACATCTAACTCAAGCATATATGTAGAATTCTGGAAGGAGTGTCCCACAGACTACCCCCCCCATGCAGTCCTTAACTCTGCTTATTCTCTCTCTCTCTCTCTCTCTCTCTCTCTCTCTCTCTCAAAAATCTTTTAAACTTACTGATTCTATGTGTGAGCATGTGCACTTGCAATGGCGTGGGCACACTATGGGGTGTGAGGTCAGAGGACAGCTTTCAGGAGTAGGTTCTCCCTTTCCACCTTGCTGAGGCAAGGTATCTCATTTCTGCCATACTGTATACAGTAAGTAAGTTTTTGGCAATTCTGTCTCTGCCTCCCATCTTGTTTATAGGAATTCCGAGATTATAGATGTATGGCACTACATCTGGATTAAAAAACTGTTTAGTGTGTGTGTGTGTGTGTGTGTGTGTGTGTACATATGTATGTACGTGTGTAGGGGGATTACCACAACAGGCATGTGGAGGCCACAAGATAATTTATGGGAATCTATTCTCCCCTTCTGTTACATGGATCCTAAGGATTGAGTTCAAGTCATCAAGCTTGGCAGCAAGTGCCTTTTTCCTCTGGGGCATGTAGCCTGCCCACTGGCTTTTATGTGGAGGGCCTAGTGTTGAACTTGGGTTGTCAAACTTGGCAGCAAGCGCATTTACCCACTGAGCCATGTTGCTAGCCCCCTCTTCACGTTTTCTAAGAGGAGAATAATGAGGTTGCAGAGCAGTGAGCTGGATGTGTGGATTTACGTCTGCTTGACTTTCCTGAAGTGAGGGCCATGTGAGGGGAGCACAAATTCACGTCCCTCAGAGAGTAATGAAGTCCAGGTCATCACAAGTGCTCCCTTCTCGAAACGCGGGTGCTATGTCCTTCTTGCAAAGACATACGTTGCTTTCATATCTCTCCGTCTCTGCTCCTTGATGTGTGTCAGAAATGGAGAAAACTCTTAGGGCTTCAGAGCCCTGGCCACTTTTGTCACTATATTTTAAGCCCAGAAATCCTAACTTAGTAAATGTCTTTCTTATTATAGTTAGAGCAGTCCAAGTGTGAGTTCTGGGCTCCGATGTGTAGATTCTACACTGCGTGCTGCTGTTTCCCAGCTGTGGCACGCAAGGCAGCTTCTCTACCTCTCCAGTGTAATGTTGGCCGGCCAGCTATCACTCAATAAATGTCAGCCATGGTTTATATGTGGGTTAGCATTACTACACATTTTCTAATTTTAAGAATTCTGCTGGGAATACCATTCTATTCAGCCCTTCATTACAACCATAACTAGGTCACCCTCCATTAACTCCGCCACTGACATGCTCCAGGCCTCACCTCGTGGGGAGATGACATTAATTCTTCTCTTTTTAATTTATCAAGGGATTTCTGCTAGTTACTAATTTAGCAGCACCCAAACTCTCCTTCTACGTCCTTGAGCTTAGATGTAGGAGATCAAGTAAAAAAAAAAAAAAAAAAAACCTAATAACTTAGCTTTCCAGCTGTTCATTTTCTTCTTTTTCAAAATGGCTCTTAAGAGAAAGCGGGAGATGAGAAAAAGGTGGCTTTAAAATGGAACTTGATTTAATGTGTTCTAGAAACAAAACTTTCACTGTTAGCCTCCTCAAGCCTGCAGCACATGAAGTACAATCCATGTGCATTTAAGTAAATGGTCAAACAGAATCTGGCATTGGGGAACATCTCAGCTTGCTCAAAAGTTGCTCTTGGGCCTGGCTCTCAATTGTGTTGCTTGACTGTCTCCTCTGTTGTGGGAAGGCGGAGCAAGAGAGGACAGCATTGCCCAGTCTTGGAGTAGATGACAGTGGCTGTAGCTGAGGTCACAGTTCCCATAGGTGACACAGAGGACAGATGGAGGGATAGTGTCAGGGAGCAAGGTCCTCTGTTGGGGAGAGGGTAGATTCCCTGACAATTGTTCTGGGTCAGATCATGGCTGGGTAGTGAAGCCTGACTTCAATTTTACATGGAGAAACACCTGTTTTCCTGCTTTGTTTGACTCTGTATCCATTCACTGTTTTGTTAAGACTCACCAAAGGGCAAACTCCATACATTTTATTTATTACTTTGAAACCAAGTTTTTCTACATAGTCCAGACTGACATTGAACTCATGATCTATCTACCTCAGCTTCCTGAATGCTGGGATTGATGGAGTGCACCAACATGCCTAGTGATAAAATGGTAATAAAATGTTGCTTACTTACTGGAAAGCATAGGAATAAATTATCTTTTTATATACCTTATTTTTATTGAGAAAATATTAAATGGAATTTATAAGTTGAAACAGGGATTTTTAACTGCTGAAATAACTCAAACAAGAAATTGTTGTAGTGTGATCCCTTAAAATCTCTGGGTACTTCCATGGAGGTCATTACAGGAAGATTGTGCTTACTGGACCTCATTTGGGTGACCATGGGAGGGAAAGACCCCAGCATGGAACACAAGGGCAAGATTGATGGTTGTTTGGGCTTGCCAAGGAGGAGCCTTCAAACATTTCCTTAAGGAAAACATGAAATGTTTTAGCAAAAAAAAAAAAAAAAAAGAAAGAAAATCCTCCACTTCCGGTAATAAGTGCATATATATATATAATTATGTATATATATATATATATGCAATACAAGTTGAGGTGAAAAACAACAACAACAAAAGAATTCGAAAAAACAAAACTCTGGAAGGACTCAGAAAGAGATGCAAGACATGTGTGGCAGAATGTGGGAACTCGGGTGGGGTGGGGGGCATGGAAAGGGAAGTGCTTCTAGATTTGATTGAGAAATGATGTATGAGGTATGGAAAAAGTTTAATAACAATAAAAAAGTCTACTCCAGGAAAAAAAATCTCTGGGGTACTTGTTTCCTCATATAAAAATGAAGGGTTTAGGGCTAGGGATGTAGCTCAGTGGTAGAACACTTGTCTAGCATGTACAAGGTCCTGGGTTCTATTCCCAGGACTGGAAAAGAGAAAAGAAAAAAGTGAGGGGCTTAGAATAGATAATCTGTAAAGCCCCCTTTCAAAAAATGTTGTGGTTTGGAGAGATTTAATTTACAAAAGAATGTGTCACCTCTCCCTGTCAGCTCTAGAGAATATCCTGTTTCTCATAAACATTGCTGATATGACATCTATTTTCAGCTTCCAGTGAAATGGAGAACAACGTGACCCATTTCAAAGCTGGCTCCATCAGAGAATATTAGCCAGCAGTTATCAATCCTTCTATTTAATTTTCTTGATAAGAACCATATGATAGAAACAATTCTTTGCCCCAGAACTAATAGCAGTCTAGACTGTATTTGATAATACTGTGTGTGTACTCTGTAACAGTGCCAAGAAATGGATTCCTTACTCATGGCCAACTCAATTTGGATGAGTTGAGAAAAAGGAGAAAATTCACTTTTGTGTTCCCAGTCTTGAATGTTGACAGTCAGGAGGACATATTGTTTCCCCAGGTCCTTAGAAACCTTACCTGCTATATTCCATGTGGACAGTGTCTGTGCTCAGGATGCAGAAATAAAAGCAATAAGAAACTCTTCCTTTATACTGAGAAAATAATCTTCATGTAGAAATGACTTCTGTCGATGAGCTGAGGATGTTATGAAAGCAGATGGAGAAGGGATTTCAACTGTCACTCGTTGGTATTCGATTTTGAAAACAAAGTTTCTACTACTGAGTTAGAGGCAAAAAGACTGTATAATATTTAAAAAGATGTCTTGTTAACCTCTAAATGGATACTTTAAAAAGTTACACGAGGTGATGGTCACCAAGCAGAACATATTCATATCTGCATACAATATGAGAAATGATTTTTAAAATTTTTTAAATTAATTAATTTTTTAATGTATATGAATGTACTGTCTGCATGTAGATTTGTGTACCCATGTCGTGCAATGCCGCGGAGGTCAGCAGAGGGTGTCGGATTCCCCTGGAACTGGAGTTCTCCTGGGATTGGAGTTACAGATGGTTCTCAGCCACCACGTGGGTGCTGGGGATCGAACCCAGGTCCTCTGCAAGAGCAGTAGGCACTCTTGACCGCTAGGCCACCTCTCCAGCCCCCGAGAAATGATTTTTATATGTGTACAGTACAGAGCTCATGCATGCTGGGCCTCATGCATGCTGGGCAAGAGCTTTACCAATGAACCATATTCTCAGCCCTAAGAAATATTTTTTCCTTTAAAAATTTTGTTTTATTTTAATTTAATGTATATGAGTGTTTTGCCTGCATGTATGTAAGTGCACCACATGCATGCAGTACCCACAGAGGCCAAGAGAGGGCATCAGATCCCCTGAAACTGGAGTTAAGGATGGTATTAGCCACCACGTGGGTGCTGCAAACCAAACTCTGATCCTCTGCAAGAGGGGCCAGGGTTCTTAACCACTGAGCCATCTCTCCAGCACTCATTTTTGTTCTTTTTCTCAACGCTTTACAGATCCCCAAAGCCTGTGGCCAGCTCTGCTCTTCACAAGCTGGTCAGGCATGAGGCCATTGGCTGTCTCTCTCCTCCTGCTCTCTGGGTTTCATTGTGGCCTTGAACTTCTGTATCATACAGAATTGATTTGCGTTGAGTCTTGCTGTGTCCTTCCTACCTGCAAGTTGTTGAGCTTCCTGGGTGTTCAGTGTCTTTCACTGAATCTGGAAGTTTCTGGACCTTGGCTTTTCACACTTTAGCTTGTACCTTTCTTTCTTTCTTTTTTTTTTTTTTACTGACTTTTTGGTAAATTTTTAATTAAATTTTTGTGTATTTCAAACAGAACATCTCACTCAATCTTAATCATCATTATAAACCTTCTCTACTGGCACCTCATCTAATCCCTCCCCCCGTCCCTGGAATTCATACATTCTATCATTTGTGTTACAGCCTATTGGATCAAGTTACTGTCTCCAGACATTCTTCTGTGCAAGTTTATCCACTGAGGTCAAGTCAGCCTATGTAGGGTCCTTCCCTTTATGAAGAAATGATTTTTAAAAAATACTTTGCTATTTTTATGTTATGTGCATGAGCATATTGTCTGCATGTGTATAAGTGCATGTGTGTTGTGCAATACCCATGGAGGTCATGCATGTGTATAAGTGCATCTGTGTTGTGCAATACCCATGGAGGTCAGAAGAGGACATTATATCTCCTGGTACTAAAGTTACAGAGGCTATTAGCCACCACATGGGTGCTAGGAATTGAACCTGTGTCCTCTGCAAGAGCAGCCAGTGCTCTTAATTGCTGAGCCATCTTTCTAGCTCTCTTTTAAAAATTTTATTTATGTATTTTATTTTTATGTGTATGAGTATAACGCCTACATATAAGTAGGTGCACCATGTTGTAGAATGTTCTCAGATGTTGGATTCCCTGGACCTGGAGTTACAGATGGTTGTTAGCTGCCATGTGAGTGGTGAGAATAGAACCTGGGTCCTCTGCAAGAGCAGTCAGTGCTCTTAAACACTGAGCCCTATCTCCAGCCAAAGAAATAATTTTAATAAAAACAAACCTTTATATACTGACAATATGGCTCTGAGACTTTTCCAGTTTCCATATTGATACAGATATAGACACATATAACACTCACACATACAGACCCAAGCATCACATACACACGTGTGTACGTTTATGCTAATAATGCACATTTACACATAGATCACAGAGATACATGTACACATGTACATACATACAGATGCCACATACAGAGCCATGTACACAGACACATACAATCACACACACATATGCGCAGACTTATACATATATAGCCAAAGGCAAAACACATGGGGAGGAGCCTCCTGTCATGGCAGAAGTCCCAGGTTAAAGGAGACAGAGAGAGAGAGAAACAACCTCTGAGGAGCCCCAGAGGCAGCCAGGACAAAGCAGAGCTGCACAAGGTGCGAGCAGGCATTGGCAACTGCTTTTCTCTAGCTCAATTCTCAGAGGATGGCACATAGAGTGAGGAAACCAATGAGGAAAAGACAGGACAGAAGATGGATAGAGGGAGAGAGAAAGAAGGGAACAGAAGGGACTCCTGGAAGAGGGACTTGGCCCAAGACGAGGGAGACTCTATCTCTGATCTGCTTGGTGATCAGGTAGTTTGAAGTAACGTCCGTTTCCTGTCAAGGGCCCCAGCATGGACGGCACATGGCACCTATACCTTCACATGGACCAAGTGTTACTAGCCCAGCCACAGAGGATCAGTTTAGGGACTCTGAAGCAACCAGGCAAAAATTCCTTAGGGTTTTCAGGATATCAGACAAGCAGTGGTGCTTGTGGATAGAAAAATTCTGTACATCTGCTTGCCTGAGTTTATTGACATCTTACAGTTTAACTCTGTAGAGAAGGGGTTTTTGTGCCAGGAATCATGATCTTTAGGTAGGATAACACTTTCTCCCTGCCCCAACTCTGTTCTCCCTTGCCTGTAGGATGCTCCTGCAGTGGATAAGCTGGGTCCTCACACTCGGGCTGGCTTTTGTGACTGCCTTCCAGCTAATGGAATGGGGCAGAGAGGATGAGATGCCTCTTCCAAGACTGAATCATGATGTCTAAGGTTCCTCTTGAGACTACCACGTCTACCTTTGTTCCCCCACCCCCACCCCCCACCGTGCCATTTTGTGAGCTGTGGCATAGAGAGATCCACAGAGATCTGATTATTTCTGGCCAAACTCACCAGAGACTGAGACTATCAGCAGAGTAAGTAAATGACTTTGGAAGCAGATCCTGTCTCAGTGGAGCCATGTGATGCGCAGCCCTAGCATATGCCTTGAATGAAGTCTTATGAGACACAGTGAACCAAAGACAAGGATCTAAGTCCTACCCAGATTCCTGACATGCAGGAACTGCAAAAGAACAATCGGGGTGATTTGTCACACAGTGATGGATAAGACAAGGACTCTGGCAGTTTGAAAGTGAGCTGTGTTCCATAGGCTCATGTGTTTGAATACTTGCTACCTACTCAATGGTGCTGTTTTGGAAGGTTGTGTAGCCTTTAAAAGGTGGAGTCTTCCTGGAGGAAGTGAGTCACAGAAGGCTGGCTTTGAGGTTCTGTAGCCTGGCTCCACTTCCTGTCTTTTCTCCGCTTCCTGATGATATATGTACAATGTGACCAGCCTCCCTACCTCCTGCTGCTGTAATTTCCCCACCATAGTGGACCATTTTCCTTCTTAAACTGTGAGCCCAAATAAGCCCTTTCTCCCTTAAGTTGTGTCTTGTCAAGTATTTTGCCACAGCAACAAGGAAAGGAACTAATAGAAGGCATTTTAAAAAATTTATTTATTTATTTATTATTTTTATGTGTACGAATGTACTGTCTGCATGTAGGTTGGTGCACCCATCGTGTCATGTAATGCTCCGGAGGTCAGAAGAGGGTGTCAGATTCCCCTGGAACTGGAGTTAAAGACGGTTTTTAGCCACCATGTGGGTGCTGAGAATCGAACCCGGATCCTCTGCAAGAGCGGTGCTCTTAACCACTGAGCCATCTCTTCAGCCCGGAAGGGATTTTTATTGTCTGCTGGATTCATGGATAAGTCTCCCTAACTTCCACTGACCCAAACTGACTGAAACAGAGAAACATCTAGCTAGCTGTGTCTGAGCAACATAACTCAACTGGCTTTTCACTAGCATGGCAGGAGGGCATGAATTCAAGAGTGATTAGGAATGTGTCAACGCTGAGACAAGATTTACATGCAGGAGTGGATTCATCTTACCGTTGGCCTAGAATATGTGATGTACCTTAGGCTGGCCTCAAACTTGTGATCTTCCTGCCTCTGCCTCTTAAGGCCTGAGATTAAAGGCTTGTGACACCATGCCCATTTTACAGTTCATTTTTGGAAGGTGGATAAGAGCTTGCTTCTGGGTCCTAACTTCTTGTTCAGGCTGTGGCCCTCAACTACCAGCTCTGTGACCTTGGACAACTTTCTTCTCTCTATATCTTCACTTACACACCCAGGAATTAGAAAACTGTGACTGCTGTGACTCAAATGACTTGTATTCACACTTAGATGGAATTGAAATCATCAGCTGTTTAAGAATGCCAAGCAAACCCAGCCATCTGGGCCACAGTCTTGCAGGTGCTTGGGCACAAGGAGGTTAATGTGTGCAAAGTACTTAGAGCAAGGGCTGGTTCCTGGTCAACATTCTATACACTTTCAGTCTTATTTTCACAGTATAGTTTGGCAGAAATATATAGCAATTATTTTTCAAGTCAAAGTGCTTTCTCAATCTGGGAAGAAAAATTTTGAAATTTGTCCCGAATTGTGAAATAATTCATTGACATATGTACGATTCTTTAAAAAATATTTTAGTTATTATTTTTATTTTATGTGTATGCATGTATTGTCTGCATGTATGTAAGTGCACCTGTGTCATGCAATGGAACTGGAGTTACAGATGGTTGTTAGCTGCCATGTGGATGCTGGAGATCAGAATTTGGGTCTTCTGCAAGAGCAGCCAGTGCTGTTAACCGTTGAGCTATCTCCCCAGCCCCCTATGTAGGATTCTTAGAGAGACTGATCCATAACCTCAAATACCTCAAAAGGAATAGCTTCTCCCTGAAAAGCCTCTAAGCCATTTAGGATCAAGGAGTGGAGTAAGTCATACATTGGTCTGGAAAAGAAAAACTTCCTGCTTCGTAGAGTGGACGAGGACACAGGGGCATTGCTTATGAAACTGCTGAAGAACTGAAATTTGTAGAATAAATGAGACATCATAGAAAAGACATTTTGTTAGTCAAGGGAGGATGAAATTTATATTTCAGGATTCCATATAAGAGAGATGAATGTGTGGTCAGTCATGATGCAGATGTTCACAGTGACCTCAAACTGTTATTAATGCAGTTTTCAAAATAGGAAGGGACACATATGCTCTAATGTATGGATATAATGCTTTGTTTGCAAGGACTGGAAGTGAAACATATATTCTAGAGCAAAAACCCAGAAGGGGTAACACATACACACACACAGGCACACACATTACCTATATGCCCACCACACACTACATACACACATATGCACACATAACATGTACACATCACATACACAGCACACACACAGACCACACTCCCACACCCCACACACAGACACAGAGAGATAGACAGACAGACAGACAGAAACACACACACACACACACACACACACACACACACACACCCTTCTTTAGAAGCTTGGTTTTGTCTGTTCCCAGACTTCATGCCTCTGCCTCTGGTTTTGCTTGCTGATTCTGTCCCTACTCCCTTGATCTGCTTTTGTCCTGATTCTTATCAAACTTTCCCTTTATTCCTTTCAATTGGTTAATGCAAAAATAAATGTTAAAGGTTATTGGCTCGAGCCACACCCACTTACAATAGTGATGAGAATGTGACCTCTGCTTAGAATTCCCCCCCCAAAAAGAATTTTCCCTAATCACAGGAGGAGACATGAAGAGGAAAAAGTATGAATATATACCATATTAAAACAAAAAGTCCCATAAGATCCTGGACTCTTAGAACATGCACTATGGTCCTTGGACCACCAGTACTGGCATCACCTGGGAGATGGTTAGAAATGCAGAACATACAATTTACACCCAAAGTACTGAAACCCGCTATTTAGTCTAATCCCCAGGGATCTCCCTTGTGCACTGAAGTCCTTGGGCGCCTCCCTGGAAATGTACTTGCTTCAAACTCCAACTCTCCTAGCGAGCAGCCTATCACAGTAGCGAAAGCACAGCCTGGAGCTAGGTGTCAGGTCCATGTCTACTTGCTGTGGGAATCATAGATTTTTTTTTTTGTGTGTGTGTGTGTGTGTATGTGTGTGGGTTCATATGTGCGTGCATGTGTCTGCTTGTGGAGGCCAGATGTTGTGTGTGCATGTGTGTGGGTTCATATGTGTGTGCGTGTGCCTGCTTTTGGAGGCCAGAGGTTGTGTGTGCATGGTTGTGGGTTCATAAGTGTGTGCGTGTGCTTGCTCGTGGAGGCCAGAGGTTGTGTGTGCACGTGTGTGGGTTCATATGTGTGTGCATGTGACTGCTTGTGGAGGCCAGAGGTTGTGTGTGCATGCCCAGGCCCGAAGCTGACCTCTGGGTGTCTGGCTCCATTGCTTCCCACCTTACCTTTCCAATCAGGGTCTCTCACCCAAGCTGGAGCTCACTGATTTGGTAAGACTAGCAGATCATCAAGCTCCAGGTCTCCTCCTGTCTCTGGCTGGACTATATTAGGATTATAGACTTGCATTTCTACCCCTTGCTTTTTACACCAGTGGTAGAAATTGAACTCAGGTCCTCCTGCTAGGGCAGCAAGCACTTTGCTGTTGAGTCATTTTTCCTAGCCTGTAATCAAAATTTCTTAAATTCTTAGAGACTCAGTTTTCTCACTGTTAAGCTGAGAGTGATAACAATACTATCCCAGCATATTATTAATTGAACAAATGATGGCAAAAATTTTTAAAACTGACTGACAAAACAGTATGATGTAGGCAAGTATTGGTTAAATCCATAGTTTTGAAAGCTCCCAGTAATAATAAAAATCTTCTAGATTTTTTGTTTTATCTTGTTTTGTTTTTCTGTGACAAGGTCTCATATAGCCCAGGCTGGCCTTGAACTTGACATCAAGCTGAGGATAAACTTGAACTTCTGACACATCCACTTCCAAAGTGCTGAGGTTACAGGCGTGTGCCACTGCAGTGCCATTAGACTCTCTACAAAGTAAATGGGAGGGGCTGGAGAGATGGCCTAGTGGTTAAGAGCACCAACTGCTCTTACAGAGGAGCCGGGTTCAATCCCCAGCACCCACATGGTGGCCGAGAACCATCTGAAACTCCAATTCCAGGAGAACTCCAGTTCCAGGGGAATCTGACACCCTCTTCTGACCTCCGTGGCATTGCACGACACGGGTGCACAGACCTACTTGCAGACAGTGCATTCATACACATATAGAAATAAGTAAAAAATTAATAAAATAAAACCAAAGTAAATGGGAAGAAATGACTCCCAATGCTCAGTCGACCAATTTCTCCAGATTCTCATCTCCCACCTGGCCCTGTCCATGTCTAGGCTGCCCATGAAGCTCACGTGTATGGCCTCTCTGTGTATTCACCCTGCAAAGCAATTGTCTGTCAGTTGTCATGTTTTATACACTGGACTATGAGTCTTTGGAAGATGGGCCACATATTTTTGTTATCCTTCCAGCTTCTAGCACAGGAGTCATTAACAATATGTGTAGGATTAGTGAATTCTTGCCTGCTTTATTACTATTCCCTAATCTTTCTTAAGGTCCAGAGGTTTCTTTGTGTTGTTGTTTTGAGCTAGGGTCTCACTAGCCTTAATTGGCCAAGAATTCTTCATGTACAGCATCCCAGGCTGGCCTTGATCTCACAGAGATCTGCCTGTGGCTGCCTCCTGAGTGCTGGGATTAAAGGCACGCATCATATTTCATTTTTTAAAACAATTTCTCTTTATATTATCAGATACCTTGTTATCTTTGGAAGGAACTCTGGACACAGAATCCTAAATGTGCCACGTTGGTCCATTGATAATTTAGAGCAAAAACACTTGAAAAATGGCAACTACAAGGACAGTTTTTCTGTGCTTAAAGACAGATCCTCCTAAAGGAAAACAGTTCTCTTCAATCCTCACTGGGAGTCTTATCACCCAGGGATCAATGCCTATCACAGAGGATATCACAAGTGAGCACCTTACCTAGACACAAACATCCCAAACTATCATATATTCCACATGTGCTGCTAAGACCTATTCGTTTTTCCTAAAAATGATATACTTTCCTCTAAATATAAAGTACTTTGTCCTCTCTCTTAGTCTGATATATAAGCTCTCAAATATCTTCATTCTGTGGGGAGTACACACTTACCCCCTTATGATGTGGGGAGTCATTTTCTCCAGTTAATATGCTTCCTGTTAGTGTGTTTCATGGAACAAGTTGTCAAACTTACAAGGGTAGAAGGCTTTTTCTCCTCTGAGTGTTATTTTATCACCAACCAATATTTATGGATAACCCATAAGTGTTAGGTATATATTTCTTGGCCTACTAGATACATCTTTATATCATTTATGCCATGTTTTGACATAGCTCTTCACAGTCTTGAGAATGCAGAACCTTGCAGACTTCTGTAAGATAGTGTGGTGGTTTGAATGAGTGTCCCCCATAGGCTTTAAGTATTCAGACATTTGTCTCCAATTGGTGGCACTGTTCTTGGAGGTCTTAGAAGGTGTGGCCATGCTAGAGGAAGTACATTATTGGGGGCAGGCTTAGTGAGTTTAACAAGCCTTGCTATCTCTAGTCACTCTCTCTGCTTCCTGTGCTCATTGCGAGATGTGACCATAGGTTTGCTGCTCCAGCCCCAGCCACCAGTGCTTCCCGCCACAATGGACTCTGATTCCCTGGAAACATCAATCGTAAGCTCAAATAAACTCTTCTTTTTATAAGTTCCTTTGGTCATGGTGTTTCATCACAGCAACAGAAAAGTGACTAACACAGATAGTTAAACCTGGGATGAGTTTCTGCTGTAAGATGTTGTAGCCTCAACAGCCCTTACTAACAACAAGATGTGATATCCCTAGGTTATCTTCCCTCTGGATACACTATAGCCTGTGGGATGCACCTTGGTATTTGAACCTAATTAAGGGATATAATTATATCATTGAATTCCTTAGCAAACATGAAGACATGTATAAACATGATTATATGCTTTGAGAAAGTGGGATTTATTCCAAGAATGCAAGGTTGGTTTATCATCACAAAAGCAATTAATGCCATATTACATTAAATATATAAAAGACAAAACTACATTATCCTCTAATGGTTACAGTAGTATTTGACAGAACCCACCACACCTTCTTATAAGAAATCCTCAAGATGGGAACTTCCTCAAACTGACCTAGAGAGTCTATGAAAACTCATCAGCCAAGATCATATTGAATGGCAAAACAAAAACAAAAACAAAAAAAAAGACAAAAAAACCCCCAAAACGAAAAAGCTGACTGTTTTCCCCCTTTGCCTAGAAATAAGAAAGAGAGGTCTACTGTCAGCATTTTATTCAGTATTGTACTGGGGGTTTTTCAGAACAGGGGCAGTAGGAGTGACTGTTGGAAGGTATAAGGTTATTCTTGAGATGACAAAAATTTCTCTTTTTAAATAATGCTTTTATTGATGTTTTGTGTATTTCAGACATCATTTCTCAGTTCAGTTTAGACATATTCCCCTTTCCTTCCTCCCTACCCCACCCCAGATCATGCACTCTGCCATAATTGTCCTACATCTTTCTCTCACTATTTTTTTTATGTTTAGGAATTCACATTTTCCTCCTTTAATTTTATATTACTCTAAAATATGAATACATATTTTCCACTCATATACAGTAATTAGAGCCTGAAAGTAAGTGGTGGATCGATTCTAGAGCCTGTTGAGAGATTTACATTGTAACAACATAGTTGCTTTCAGACAAACAGATATATAACAATAATGTTGTTCTGCTTGCCTTTCATCTGGAGATTTGGTGTTAGCATCCACAAATGAGGAAAACCATCCCGCACTTGATGTTCTGGGCCTGTGTTACTTCACTTAGCACAAAGTCTTACCTGCAAAGTTCAGGATGTCAAGATGACAAAAATTTCTAACATTAAATTAGAGTGATAGTTTTACAACTCTGTACCTATATAAAATCATTTATATACTCTAAGCAAGCAAATTTTATGTTATAGAAATTATATTTCAACATTACTATTAAAGTTCACTGTAATTAAGATGAGAAACATAAATAGTAGCTAACTTTTTTTTATTTCTTTCTTTTTTATTTTTATTTTTATTTTTTTAAAATTTTTTTTATTAATTTTATTTATTTATTGTATGTGTATGAATGTACTGTCTGCATGCAAGTCTGTGCACCCGTGTCGTGCAACGCCGCGGAGGTCAGAAGAGGGTCTCGGATTCCCCTGGAACTGGAGTTCTCCTGGAATTGGAGTTTCAGACGGTTCTCGGCCGCCATGTGGGTGCTGGGGATCGAACCCGGGTCCTCTGTAAGAGCGGTCGGCGCTCTTAACCGCTAGGCCATCTCTCCAGCCCATCTTTTTTATTTTTATTATGTGTATGAGTGTACTATCTGCATGTAGGTTGGTGCACCCATGTCGTGCAGTGCAGCGGAGGTCAGAAGAGGGCGTCAGATTCCCCTAGACCTGGAGTTAAAGATGGCTCTTAGCCATCATGTGGGTGCTGGGAATCGAACCTGGGTCCTCTGCAAGAGCAGTTGGTGCTCTTAACCACTGAGCCATCTCTCCAGCCCATAGCTAACCATTTTCTAAGCACTGAAGGTGTACTTGGAAGTACCCTCACAGACTTGCACAGAGTTCTACTTTACTAACCTCCTAAATGCTTTTCAAGCTAAGCTGCTATCAAAGTGGAGGTGAAATGAATACATCATGTGTTGTGAGAGAGATGAGTCTTGTGGGTGAAAATCTTGGGTGCAGTCTGCAGTACGATTGGGAGGTGGTAGAAACATTAGAAGGTGGGGACAAGTGGGAAGAGATAAAATCACTGCCTTTGACAGTGCTGTTGGAAGCCCATGCTCTTCCTTTATCTCCCCTGTTTTCCTGCCGTGTAGCTTCCCTTCCACCCCTACTCCCTGCTTTTACAAGCCCGCAGTTTCATACCACCACCTCATGATGTTCTACCTTGCCAGAGACCCAGAGACACAACCATAAGTGAAATTACTGTAACTATGAGCCAAAGTAAGCCTCTCCTCGTTCTAAGTTGTTTTGTCAGATATTATGTAATAATGGTGGAAATCTGCCTGTCACACCTGTTGGAGATATTCGTTAGGGTCTTATGCATTGGCTTTATCCATATCGATATACTCATTTATATCCATAAGGAATTCATTTTCAACTTACGCTACCAAAACCCACATTTCTTGCTCTATTTGTGCCAAAAATTATCCATTAGTATCCAAATAGTTACAGAAAGGAAGAAGCAAAAGAGGTGTGGGTGGATGGAGTTGCCGTGCAAAACACTGGAAAGGGAGAAGGCCTGGGTGCAGTTGTAGCCAAGAAACAAAAGTTTCTCTTCAGTAGATGCACAGAAAGACAGATCTTTATTTTCACGTAACCAAGAAACAAAAGTTTCATCTTCATATGTTGTTCTGGAACAGAGCAGGGGCCATTTTCTCACAGTTAACAGCAGGGCACAAGGTTTTCATCAACTCCAAATATAGATGGGTTTGGATATGTGTGAGAGTGGGGAACACCAGGTCCTTGTCAGGCTTCTGTTACAGAGCAGAAAGCTATTCACACTGGAGAAATTCCCAAGGAAGACAAAAATAAATGGTTTAAAAGAGAAAATATAGAAAGTTGCAAAACACAAATTAAATTTTTTATGATAATATTTTCCATAAAGGAGAATGAATTCATTGTCATTAGAAATGTCTTTTAAGAATGAGACTTTGAGCCAGGCATGGTGGTGCATGCCTCGGGAGGCAGAGGCAGGCGGATCTTTGTGAGTTCAAGGCCAGCCTCGTCTACAGAGCAAGTTCCAAGACAGCTGGGGCTACAGGGAGACCCTGTTTCGAAAAGAACCAAAAAAAAAAAAAAATGAGATTTTGGGGCTGGAGGGATTGCTCAGTGGTTACAGTGGGTAAGAGCACCAGCTGTTCTTGCAGAGGACCCAGGTTCGATTCCTATGACTCACATGTTAACTAACAACCATTTGGAACTCCAATTCCAGGGGATCTGACACCCTCTTCTGACTTCCTAGGCACTGAACAACATGGGTGCACCTATCTACATGTAAACAATACATTCATACAGATAAATTAAAAATAAATAAACAAGAATGAGACTTTGTATTGGATGTGGTAGCGGGTGCCTTTAATACTAGTACATGCTGTGGCATGAATATATGCATATTTTGGAGTGATGTAAATTGGGAAGGAACAACAAAAACAATAACAAAAAAAAGACTGGGTCAAAGAACTGAAACAGTGAACTTCTGCTCGAAGCAGTAAACTGCATCAAAAATTTTAAAAGATACTGAGAAAAAGATGAAAAACATGTTTGGCAGAATGCATGAGTTCTGGTGGGGTGGGGAGGCAAGGAAGGGGGAATGGATCTAGATTTGATTGGAAATTTTGTATGAAATGCACAAAGCTTCAATAAAAATTGGCTTTGAAAATTAAAAGAAAAAAATACTAGTATGTGGGAGGCAGAAGCAGGTGAATGAATCTTAGTCAGATCTAAGTCACCCTGGATACAATGTGAGTTCAGGTCAGCTGTATTTTCAGGGAGACCTTGTCTCAAAAAACAAAGGAAAGAAAGAAAAAAAGAAAAGGATATTTTGTGGGGCTTGGAAGATGGCTCAGTGGGGGTAAAAGCACACATGTGTGCAAGGCTGGAAACCTGAGTTTGATCTCAGAGCCCACATAAAGGTCGAAGGAGAGAACCAGCTCTATGAGTTGTCCTCTAAATTACACATATGTGCTAAGACACATGACTACACACATACACATCATATACATATCACATACAAATAATAAAATAATAGTTAACATTTTATTTATTATCTTGTTTTATTTCTGTGTTATGCCTGCATGTGTGTAAGTGCAACCCTGTTGTGCAATGCCCATGGAGGACAGAACAGGGCATTGGATCCCCTGGAACTGGAGTTACAGACAGTTGTTAGCTTCCATGTGGGTACTGGGAATCAAACCCAGCTCCTCTATAAAAGCAGCCAGTGTTCTTAATCACTGAGCCATCTCTCCACCCCCCTAAAATAACATTTAAAAAAGAATGGGACTTTGAACTTTAAAATATGTAGGCTATGAACCACTACATTTCCATTATCATTTTTGTTTGAATGCTTTAGAAATAATTCTCAGCAGAACAAGAATTCATTTTTGAGGGTCAGAACAGTTTTCAAAACATTAATAATGGTTGTCTTTCTAAAAGACCAGTATCTCATTGTATGAGTTAGTCAACGATACTCTTTGTGAATGCCTGTAGTGAATATGACTTTTGATAACTAGGTCTTAGGGATCCAGTGATGATAAAGTTAAGCTTATTCTCAGTTGCTAGAGACAGGCAAATGATGAACAAGGTTAACAATGCAAATGCTATGGGACTCAGGTGAGGCTTCACAAGGAAAAATAATCTGAGCAGCTTTTCAGGCAGTGAGGAACGAAGGCTGCCTGTGGAGGGGACAAGAAGAGGAACGGCAAGTTGTTCTGCCTCTGGGCTTATGAACGCCACGTGCAATACACATCACAGGATATAACATGGTGTATTTGAAGAGCAGAAAGCTTTCACTATTGGAGTTATGGAAGACAAAGTCAAGCAAACTGTGATAGAGCCAGAATGAGAGTTCCGAGAGTACTGGATTTTTAAGATGGAGAGAAGTGGATTAGGGAGAGGACTTAATAGGCAGTTCTAACATTTAGGTGATAATTAGCTAATTACTTAATTACTTAATTAGCTGGCATCGTGCTACTTTAATATGCATATCAATGTGGATTTAATATTTTGAAAGTCAAATTCCTTTTTTTTGGTCTTTTTTCGAGACAGGGTCTCCCTGTAGCCCCAGCTGTCCTGGAACTCACTCTGTAGACCAGGCTGGCCTTGAACTCACAAAGATCCGCCTGCCTCAAATTCCTTTTTTAAAAACATTTTAGGGCT
The DNA here is from genome assembly GCA_009823505.1 of Rhizomys pruinosus. Taxonomy (NCBI): domain Eukaryota; kingdom Metazoa; phylum Chordata; class Mammalia; order Rodentia; family Spalacidae; genus Rhizomys; species Rhizomys pruinosus. The sequence continues at coordinate 60,155 of VZQC01005757.1, forward strand.
GGAGAGATAGTCTAGCGGTTAAGAGCACCGACTGCTCTTGCAGAGGACCCGGTTTTGATCCCCAGCACCCACATGGCAGCTAAGAACCGTCTGTAACTCCAATTCCAGGAGAACTCCAGTTCCAGGGGACTCCGAGACCCTCTCTGACATCCGCGGCATTGCACGACACGGGTGCACAAACCTACATGCAGACAGTACATTCATACACATACAAAAATAAATAAAAAATTTAAAAAAACATTTTAAATTTGTTCACTATTGATCTCGGTGGTTATTTATTTTTATTTTTTTCATTGTCTCTCCTCTCTCTCTCTCTCTCTCTCTCTCTCTCTCTCTCTCTCTCTCTCTCTTTCAGTGCTGGGGATGGAACCCTCAAGTTGCAATTGTCAGGTAAGTGCTATACCATTCGTACCACCCTAATCAAACAGTACTTATTGATAAATTAATTATCCTTTCACAGCTACAACTTTCACTGATGATGTAATGGATGCCACGCCATGTTGGAGGTTAGCAGATCTTGTGAATTTTCTTTGTCATCACTCTCATTTTTATCAAGCCCAGTAAGTCAGATGAATTTTTGGAGTCTCCATTTCCTCATCTCTCACATGAAAACTCTACTTCAGGGAGTTGTGAAGATTACACAAATGAGCCCATTGATATTTGACTCTTAGCTGGTCCTGAAGACGTGTGTGCCACTGCTTCTGGACTAAGCCCCTCTTCCCCCGTCTCTGTGTGAAGCATCAAAATCTCACGTCTATGTATAAGCTTAATGTCCTCTTTTAAAGCATTCGGATTTTGTGATATTACTGGGGAAACTGAGGACGTTTTTAGATGATAGAGTTGAGGTTTGCTCTGTTCAGTGGTTCTTAGCATCAGGAGAGCTTCCTAAAATTACCATCTTGTTTTACCATCGCTTAAAATGACCACTAATTCATTTAAAGGAATTTTTCTCAAGAGCGAATTGATTCGGGGCCATATATCAGGTTCTACAAGACCATTGTCTCTGACCACAGTCCATGAAGATGCTTTTTCTTTTTTTTCACATTTTTTCATTATTTTTTTTCTTTTCATGGGAAAATAGAAACAATACAAAATGATAATAACAAAACAAAGCAAGAAGAACAAAAAGGGGGGATTTCCATTTCTTATTCTGGTGAAATAAAGAATTGATCTGCAAGGCTTGGTATGTACTTCTCTTTTTTCCTTATCTTTCTTTTCTTTCTTCTTTTCCCGCTCTTTTAGGGCTACCAGAAGGATATGTGTGTACTGGCTATTCCAGGAATCCTTGAGTTCTCAACTGAGAAAGAGTCTGGTTAATTTGGGGGGTCTGATCCCTAGACTGCCTATTCAATTTCTAGCTTCTGTTTAGTTATGTTGCCCTCTGAAAAGTGTCTCCCCAATCCCCAGAAGGGAATCTGGGTGCCAACTGCTCTGACTTCTTCCATGCTGAAAAGGGACATTGGATGTGGCAACTGAGGTATCCCCCATTCAGAGGGTCAATCTAAAAGACCTTCAGGCATAACTATAGAGGGAAAAGAATCCTTGACTGGTGCCTGTGAAAGTGAAATGAAGGCAGAAGTAGTTAGGTACATGATCTAGGCAGGGGACAGGAGAAGTAAGAACAGGGTGGACTCCAATGTCCAACTGAAAAGTCCATTAGAATTTCTTGACCAGGGGTTTCAAAGAGTCCATTTATTAGGTTTCTTCTTCTGTTCATTTGGCCATGATGTCTGGACTCAGGATCTGCTTTTCAGGCTTTTTAATAGTCAGGATATGAGTTTCCACTTAGTTCCTAGAAAGAAAGAGGAAATTTTATTATTGAGCATTAATAACAATAGGGGACTTGTCCTTTGGGTGCAGGTGACCATACTCTCTTAATCAAGGCCAAGATCTAAGGTATGCCAGTTTAACATTATTTCATATAACTTTATGCCCAAATTTTTCAGGCTTTAAAAGAAATATATTGACTATCTTTTGGTTATATTTTCTTTTTGGTGCTTAAGTCCACACAATTAGTGAGAATGCTCTTTCTTAATCATGTTGAATTTTCCAATTCAAGTGATCATTTAGGATAGTATTTATCTAAATACTAAATCACATGATTGCTTCCCCAAAACCTTTTTTTCCAAGTCAATTTCATCTATTTATTTTCTGGGTCACAAAATGAGGTAGGATTTTTTTTTTTAGATAGAAATAACGTACTCAGGTTATTTCTTTTTTTTTTTTCATTTTTTTTTCAGTTGTGAAAACTTTAAGAACTAGTGTACCTTGGAAGATTCTTTGTGGATATAAGTAAAATATGCTAATTAAACATAAGAGTGTTAGAAAAACAGAAAAATAGTCATTACTGGAGTGTTTGGAGTTTTCATAGGGTTATGTGGATACCTTGAGTCATGTTACTCCAGTTATAAAACATCTTGTGGAGTTCCCACTAGTATAAAGAAAGTACATTGTCAGAATGAAGCTTGGAATTCACCAGCATCAATGAGGGGAGGAGGACTTTGCCAAAATTCTAGGTTGAGAATTTCTAGCAGAAAAGAAATCCTTAAAAGTTCTCTGGGAACTGGGAAAAATGTCCAGTATCAAAAGTAGACTTGAAATGTGTTCTGCTCTTGAATATCTAGCAGCCAGAAATGCAAATCTCTCTCTCTCTCTCTCTCTCTCTCTCTCTCTCTCTCTCTCCTGGCACCACCTTGAAAATGAAAGGATCTGAGGACTGGAGAGACATCTCAGTGGATAATGATTGCTGTGACAACCATGACAACCTGAGATCAGATCTCAGCACCTACTAAAAAGCTGCAAGTGGGGCCACGTGTCCGAAATCCTAGCACTAGTGTGTGGGACTGGACAGCGGGATTTCCAGAGCTTGCTAGACAGCATTCCCTAAAATCAGTGTACTCCAGGTTTAGTGAGAGACTCTGGCTGAAAAACAAGGTGGGGCTGGGGAAAGGGTCTGAGGTTTAGAGAGGTGGCTTGGTGGATAAAGGTTTCTGTGGGACCTGAGTTTGCTCCCTGGAACCCACATGGTAGAAGGAGAAAACCAACTCCCTAACATGTCCTCTGACCTCTACATGTGTGTCATGGTACACACACAATTCCACAATAAACAAATAAGCAAGTCAATAAATAACTGTAAAACAAAAAGAAAAATAAGGTGGAGAATGATTGAAGAAGACACTCAGGTAACCTCTAGCCTCTACACACACACACACACACACACACAAACACACACACGGAGGGGGAGAGAGAGAGAGAGAGAGAGAGAGAGAGAGAGAGAGAGAGAGTGAGAGAAGCACACACATGCATATACACTGCAGACAAAAAATTTAAAGGTTCTTCACAGTATCTTCTGTCTAGAAATGCCATAATAAATGCGAAGTGATTCAGGAGTGTCTTTTCACTGGGACTATGAGTCTTTGATGTCTTTGAGTGATCTGTTTTGAATCCCAGTAGAAAGATGTATTAGTTATTTTTCTTGTTGCTGTAATGAAATACATGACAAAAACAATTTTAGGAAGGGTTTATTTCAGCTCACAGTTTGAGACTGCACTGCATTATGGCTGCGGAAGCTCCGGGAGCTCCTTGAGGCAGCTGTCACGGGGCATCTCGTCCACAAGCAGTGAGAGGAACACTGCTGCTTAGCTTCCTTTCTCCTTTCTATGTGGTCCAACACCCTAGTGCACATGTAGGACAAGTCTTTCCATATCAATTTAGTTATTAGTCTCCATGGTGATTCTAAATCTAATCGAGTTGAAAAGATTAGCCAACACAAAAGGGTGCCTTCAAGTTACTAATTTATAATTTTAGTGAGTAACTTCTCTATGCTGAGATCCTGGAAATGCAAAGACAGATGAGACAGGAATTCAGTAGTTCCTTGTTCAGAGAAAGATACACAAGCAGCCAGTGATATTGAGTCTTTGTCACTTGTATCCTGTTATCCTAGCTTCCTCAAATTCACCTAGGAATGAGCATTGTGTTTAAGAAGACATGGAATGGAAAGAACTTTGGATATTCCATGTTGATTTTTAAGTTTGATGTAGTTGAAGTCTGGGTTCAACTGTAGTGAATTCAGCAAGGCCAGATGGTAGGATTTGGTGGGCTAAAGGCCCTTGTATTCTATACTAATGGAAATGGATCTTTTTTCCTTTTTCTTTTTTTGGGGGGGGTATTTTTGAGACAGGGTCTCCCTTTTTTTAGTCCCAGCTGGCCTGGAGCTCACTCTGTAGACCAGGCTGGCCTTGAACTCACAGAGATCCGCCTGCCTCTGCCTCCCAAGTGCTAGGATTAAAGGCGTGCACCACCATGCCCTGCTTGGATCTTTTTTCTTTTTGACTTTACTTTTTATTAATACTAATTTTTTGAGGATTTCAAAATGCATACATTGCATTTCGATCATATTTACTCACTCTCCTGCTCTAATTCTTCCAAATCAACCCATGTTTCCACATTCCCTCCCACATTTGTGTCCTCATTTTCCTTCTTTCTTTTTAAAAATTTTTTTATTAATTTTATTTATTTCTGTATGTGTACGAATGTATTGTCTGCATGCAAGTCTGTGCACCCGTGTCGTGCAATGCCGCGGAGGTCAGAAGTGGGCGTCGGATTCCCCTGGAGCTGGAGTTCTCCTGGAGTTGGAGTTTCAGACGGTTCTCAGCCGCCATGTGGATGCTGGGGATCGAACCCGGGTCCTCTGCAAGAGCGGTCAGCGCTCTTAACCGCTAGGCCATCTCTCCAGCCCTCCTTCTTTCTTAATAATCCACAGATTCCATTTTGTACTGCCCATGCACTCATGAGTCTGAGAACGTCCATGGTTGACCCTCCAGGGCCAGGGGCCATACCCTGACAGGAAACTAACTTTCATTCCTCCAGAAGCCATCAACTGTCCATAGCTCCTTAGGGATGGGGACCCCGGAGTCCCTCCCCCTTCATGCTAGGATGTTGATTGGCTTGATCTTGTGAAGATCCTGTGTAGGCAACCATAGATGTTGTGAGCTCATGAGTCTAGTGGTTCTGTTACGTCCAGAAGACACTGTTCCAGTCCCATCCTCCCTGACATCTGGCTCTTCCAGTCTTTCCGCAGCCTCTTCTGAGATGGTCCCTGAGCCTTGAGGGGTAGTGATATAAATGTTCCATTTGTAACTGAGCAGTCCAAGCATTAGTCTCTGCATGGTGATCAGTTATAAGTTTCTGAGTTAAGCACCGTCTACTATATAAAAGAGACTTCTCTGATGAGATCTGAGAGCCGCAGTAATCTAAGGACAGGGAGATATGAATTTAGAGGGCAGTTTGATACTATTCCATTTTGCAAAATAATAGTAGTAGGTTCACTACTGTGAGCTCCCCAATCACGAGAGCCAGATTTTTATAGTACTAAGAATGTGCTTAATTAATTAAAATATTGGTTATCTCCCAAACACTTGTGCCACTATTTCACCCACGGGCTTATCTTGCCATGACAGTTATTATTGTAGTTCACAGAGTTCCAGTTGGGTAAGACTGTTGGTGTACCCCTTCTTTCCCGACCTCTGGCAGTAAACATATCACCTTCTGGAAAGTTAGTAATCAGGGATGAAACTTCCTGGTCAGTACCAACATGATTTCTCCATGTCCTGTGACAAAAGTATGTGATATCTTCACCAACAGAGTTTTTTTTTTTTTTAAATAGGATCTCATCATATAGCCCCAGCTGGCTGGATGGGGCTGGTCATGTTGACCAGGCTGGCCTCAGTCTCATAGAGATGCCTGCCTCTGCCTCCCGTGTGCTAAGGTTAAAGGCATACACCACCACACCCAGCAGCAACAGGATCTTACCATCAAGATCTGGTGGGCAGCCAAAAGCAATGACAATGACTTTTATTGTTTTGGAGGTCTCTGAGACACACTGACCAACAACTCACGGAAGGGAGGCACCCCATAGCTGGCAATGGTCGTTTGATTTGGTAACTTACAGCTCCTGGGAGGAGCATTATCTCCTATATAGGCTGACACTCATCAAACTCTTTTTTTAAAAATAAAATACTTTTATTGATGATTTGTGCATTTCATGCATCATTTTTCAGTCCAATTTAGATGCATTCCCCTTTCCCTGTCCCCTACCCCAGTTCATGCATTCTGGCATACATGTCTTGCATCTTTATCTCATTCTTTTTAAAGTTTTTCTCTGCAGAAATTTATTATTTTGGGCATAATTTAACTGTATCGGTTAGTTCTTTAACCCAGTCCTTATGTTGTTGTTGTTCCCTCCCATATGTATTGCTCCAAAATATGCCTATATAAACGTCACATATATACCAAAATTATGCTCTCTGAGAATAAACTGTATGTTAATTCCCAAAATATGTTTAGGAATTCACATTTTTCTTTTTAATTTTATATTACTCTAAAATATGAATACATAACTTCCACCCAAATACGGCAATCACAATGCCAGAAAATAAGTGGTAAACTCTTATGTGAATATAGGTTAGGAAACTTATAAAATGCCACTTTCTCTATGGCTTTTTCAAACATCCTAGTGTTAGTTTTCCTATTCCCAGTCCCATCTCTGCTGTGCCCTCCCATCTCTGCCCCACCTAAACCTCTCTCGCCATTATCACCCTTTCTCCTTTGCATCATCTGTATTCTACTATTGCTCCTCAAAATCTTTCTTTCCTCTCTCCACCAACGGTAGCACAGATTCTATAGGTGCATCAAATCAATCACACCAAACTAAAGATTTGATACTAAGATCCACATATGAGTGAGGATATGTAATGCTTGTCTTTCTGGGTCTGGGTTACCGCACTCAGTGTGATGTTTCCCAGTTTCATGCATTTGCCTGAAAAGTTTATAATTTTATTTTTCTTTACTGCTGGATAAAGTTCCATTGTATATTTGTACATATTCATGAGTTGCTGGCCAGTGAGGCTGTTTTCATGTCCTAGCTACTTTGGATAAGGCATTGATGAACATGGTTGAATATGTGTTTTTGTAGTAAGAAATAGAGCCCTTTGGGTATATACCCTGAAATGGTATAGTTGGGTCATATGGTAAATCGAGTTATAGATTTTGAAGGCCTGACACACTGATTTCTGTAGTTACCACACCAATTTGCCCTCCCACCAACACTGCATGAAGCTTCACTGTTCCCTAAATCTTTGCCAGCATTTTCTATCCTTTGTTTTCCTAATCTCAGCCTCTCTGACAGAGGTAACATGACAACTCAAAGTAGCTGCAATTTACATTTTCCTGATGGCTAATGATGGTGAACATTTAAAAAAATATGTCTTAGCCATTTGTATTTTTCCCGAGAACTCTGTTCAGTTCTATATCTCATTTTTAAAAACCTGGTTTTCTTGGTATTTGGGTTTTGTGTTTTTTTTTTTTTTTTTTTTGAGACAGGGTCTCCCTATAGCCCCAGCTGGCCTGGAACTTACTCTGTAGACGAGACTGGCCTTGAACTCACAGAGCTCTGTCTGCCTCTGCCTCCCGAGTGCTAGGACCAAAGGCGGGTGCCACCACGCCCGGTTTAAAGACGGTTCTTAGCCACCATATGGATGAACCCTGGTTCTCTGCATGAGCAGTCGGTGCTCTTAACTACTGAGCCAGTTCTCCAGCCCCAGGCTTTTTGTTCTTTGTATATTCTAGATGCTAATCTTGCATCAGATGTATATAGCTAGTAAAGATTTGGGGAAATGGATCTAGGTATCACACAGAGCAGGAAGCCAATAGGGATTTCCAGGCAGGAGAGAGACCTGGAGTTTCCCTTCCATGATGTGCAAGATGAGAAAGCACTGGGGTGGACTCATCTGTGAGAAATGAAAGTTTTTTTTTTTTTTTTTAATGACGTGAGGATGAATAGAAAACCACAGATTCAGAGACATGTTTTGAAATGGAATTAGCCATGTTGAACTAGAGAACATTCAAAGTGTGAGAAAGGAACACAGTACAGGATGATTCCAAGCTTTCCACATGAGATAAATGGTGTTTTCTCTAGCTGTAGTTGGAAACATCCATTCCTGTGGTAAGGACAGGCTGGGTGGGTTGCTGGTGGCTTCCATTTCAGACAAGAAGGATTAGGAGGCTAGTTTAAATTTGTATTATTACTTACAAATTTTAGGAACTGTCATATACATTTACTTTTGTTTTATAATTCTGAGTTTTTCTTTTTAAACATCATCTATACCTTTCATATAAAAGGCAACGCCACCATTCTTAGTGTTCTAATGCATGCATGTAGTAACGGGTTGTGATTATTTTCAGAGTGAAGGCACACAAAATTGCCTAAGGTGTTTCAGAGTGTTGTTACATCAGACAGTCCTTGTGGATGGCTCTATGTGAAACCCCCAAACTCCCCAGGTCTGGAACCTTATCTATTGGCCACACCCTTACTTCTAAAGCCTGGTTTTCATGGTCTTCCAATGAGACACTGAGTGGTGGCATGCTATTTTCATGATTGCGAGTTCCCTGGGGACAAAGACAAATCCTATACCTCATGGAACCCCAAATGTTCAAATGATATCCTGTATAATACCTAATCAATGAATATCGCATAAGTGAATGGATGGATGAAGAAATACATTCATAGGAACAGCCTAACTGTAGTGACAGACTGTGCCAAAGAACTCTAGGACTTGGTGATACTCATCCATGAGATTGATCCATGGTTTGATCAATGACAGACCACATATGCAGTTATGTTCCCATAGATTATATTGTCTAGGGACACTATCCATCTCTTCTGTGCATGTTCATTATGTGTGTATACAACAATAAAATCACTTAACAATGCATTTTTCAGAACGTCCCCATTAAGCCACTTGTGACGATATTTATAATTTTACTGTGTCCTGGACTGTGCAGGAAGCTCACATCTCCAATGATCTTCCCACTTTTTATTCATGACCACAGCTCATTACTGGGTATGTTTATTGCTACCTCACACCTAGAATGTAATTAGCTTTCATTTATGTGATCATGGGTGGAGATGGCTATGGATAATTCATCCACAATACATGTGGGTGTCTGACTATTTTGATATCAAATAATTACCTAGACACCAGCAGATTCTATTTTGATTTGAGGTCTCAAAGGGATAATGCCAAGTTACTAGGCCATTCAATATTTTTGAAAAAAATTTAGAGTATTTTATTACATTTATTTTTATTTTATGTATATGAATACATTGCCTGCATGTATGTAGGTGCATCCATGACATGCAATGCCCGTGGAAGTCAGAAGAAGCCCCAAATGTTCAAATGATATCTTGCATATGTGAATGGATGGGTGAAGAAACACATGGGTTTAGCAGCGTCCTGGAACTGGAGTTACAGCTGGCTGTTAGCTGCCATATGGGTGCTGGGAACCAAATCTGGGTCCTCTGCAACAGCAGCCAGTGCTCTTAACTGCTGAGCCATTACTCCAGCCCCAAACTTAGAACAATCTTGTGTGAGAATCATAAAGACATTTTTGAATATACATACAGTAATAATTATAATCATAATAACATGGACAGTACTTAAACTAATAATGAAAGTAATTCAAGCATACAATGGTCCAAGAAATTATACATATAGACAGTCTCAGAATAATTACAGAAATATTTTTTGAGTACTAATATCCCTGATACAGTGAGTTTTACTATAATACAGCATACACTTCTAAAACTCACTGTGTGATACAACCATGACAACTAGCCAGAGAGCTTATGTGGAAAATAGATTTAAGGGAAAAGTACTCTAAAGGAAATCTGAAAAATGACACATTAAACACATATACATGTATAATGCACAATCATACAAAGAGGAATCTAATAAATTGAAAATAGTTTCTATACACATGTATGGTGGTAAAAAACATGCATAAATGATAAAATAAGTATGGGACTTTTAAATTTTTTTAAAATTTTATTTATTTCTGTATGTGTATGAATGTACTGTCTGCATGTAGGTCTGTGCACCCATGTCGTGCAATGCCGCGGAGGTCAGAAGAGGGTGTCGGATTCCCCTGGAACTGGAGCTCTCCTGGAATTGGAGTTTCAGACGGTTCTCGGCCGCCATGTGGGTGCTGAGGATCGAACTCGGGTCCTCTGTAAGAGCGGTCGGCGCTCTTAACCGCTAGGCCATCTCTCCAGCCCAAGTATGGGACTTTTTAAGTTAGAAAAGAGCCACTGTGGAAGCGAGTGTCAGAAGCTGTGGCTTGGGAGCTGTTGTGCAGGGGTGTGAAGAGGCTGCCTGGAATCTACTAAGAAGCTGGAGTCACAGAGCCGGATGGGGTGCTGGTACCACAGAGGAGCTGCGCCAGGTGCACAGGAGGGGAGCATGCACCTGTGGGTTTTGTGTGAGCCCCCCGGACCTGATTCTACTGGATGCTGTTTTTAGGTCTGTTTCTCTAGTGTTTCCCATAGATAAAGGTGAATGAAGAAAACATGTTCAGTTTGTTCAGCAATTACAATCTTTCTCTAATTATATTATAATATTGTATTAATTTGATTGACACAAGTTTGCATTTCCAAAACAGACATTCTAGTAGGTCTGACCATTCTAGCTGAGGTGTTTTACCTGCAATAACTTAATTTTCTCAATAGCCCTTTGATTTGGTGCAATTACTGTCTTCATTTATTGATGAGAAAATTAGGGCAAAGAAAGGTTAAGTAACTTGATGAAGATCAAAACTTCTTAAAAATGAAGTATTACATTGTACTGCTCTTCAGTGTACATCAATGATAAAAATACCCTCAATAAGATCTGATTCCCGCCGGGCATGGTGGCTCACGCCTTCAATCCTAGCACTCAGGAGGCAGAGGCAGGCGGATCTTTGTGAGTTCAAGGCCAGCCTGGTCTACAGAGGGAGTTCCAGGACAGCTGGAGCTACAGGGAGACCCTGTCTCAAAACAGACCAAAAAAAAAAAAAAAAAAGATCTGATTCCCCCAGATTTTTGAAATAGTATTTATTTTGGAGATGTCCTCTTTAAATAATTTTTAACACTCGAGAGGTTTTGTCTTAAACCTTTCCTGTTTTAATTTTAGTCTGTTTTTCAGTTATCTTCTCTGTCAAGGTGGGGGGAGTATCTGACTGTCATGCTGTCTGTTACTGAGCCTTAAATAATTGAGTTCCAGTTGAAAGTAGTGAGGAGTCAGTCTTACTTTGAACATGCTTAACAGCAGGCTTGACTGTCTCTTCCATTACTGATAATTATGCTGAAACTAATACCCAATGAAGTCTAATCAAGAGCTTCCAATCACAGTGTAAACACGCTGGGCCCCATTAGCATTCCAAACGCTATTGCTTTGTGTGTTTCCTTAGTGTTCCTGGTTCCTCCTCATTACACAACCTCTTTATGGAATAGAAATATTTAGCATAAAACATCTTGAATGCTTTCTGTTTTGGAGAAGCATTTTCAATTGATAAATAAGCACTTCACAACTCCTATCCCCTTGAGCCTTGATAGCAAATGCGGATGGATGAACAACTAATGGTGCTATGAATGATCATTTTGTACTGTAGTGATTAACACCTCATTCTGAAGTGAGAGTTGTACAATAGTGATTAACACCTCATTTTGAAGGGAGGAGGTTTTGATTGAGCTCTGGCTTTGGAGCTGGTCAGAGCTGTATTCACATCTGGACTCTTCCTTTTGTATGACAATGGTCAAAGCATGTAATCTGCTAAATTGCATCTTGTTAGCTATTAAAATGTACTTTTGTTTCATATTTTTATGAATTAATGTATTGAATCATATTACACACAGAATACATAATTAGCAATTGGCAAATTACCAGCTAACGAAAAAGGACATTGTAGTCTGTGAAGTGGAATCCTTGGCTCATGAGCCGAGTAGGACCAGCCTGAATGGGAAGATACAAAATGTTGATAGGTACTATATGACAGATGACCCTCCTGCCCAATTCAAAGATAATATCCTATTGACTGTTATCACTATAGATATAGCTTGACATGTGTATATGGCTCTATTTTCTTCAGTTCTACTGTTTATGAGAAAGAACAAAAATTTAAATACATTTAAGTATATATCAACCCACTGTAATTTACGAAGTGAAGTTATATTTTTTACCCATATACATGCTTATGGTTAAACTGTGAATCCCTAAGTGTTTTGTGATTGACCTATAGTTCGATTTCATACTTTGTAAATTTGCTGTATGTAAGGAGTGTAAAAAAACCCTAAGAGTAGAATCATGAATATCAAAACCTGGGATAGATGCTCCCAAAACACAGAGTTGAAGTGTTGCTTAGAGTACTGGAGTGCAAGAGGGCTGTGACATGCTTCAAGCAGAAAACACATTAGTTTTTTTTTTTTTTTCATTTCAAATATTTTTATTGATGTTTTGTGTATTTCATACAACATTTCTCAATCCAATTTAGACTCATCACCTTCCCATGCCCCCCACCCCCACCCCAGTTCATGCATTCTGCCATACGTGTTTTACATCTTTTTCTCAGTCTTTTTAAAGTGTTTCTCTGCAGAGATTTATTGTTTTGGGCAGAAGTTTACTGTTTCAGTCAGCCCTTTGACCCAGTCCTTTCAATGTAGCTGTTCCCTCCCATTTGCATTGCTCCAAAATAAAAAACACATTATTTATAAGCTTTCTTCAAAGCATAAAGTATAAGTTATTAGCTGTGAATTTGATGCTAATGAAGTAACAATATACTGAATAAGGATATGGTATTCTTACAACAAAGCATACATAAAGCAAGGCTATACGGGGATGGCTTTATACGGTAGAAGCAGAGAATGAGAAATTATTGATAAAAGGTGCAAAATTTTAGTTACACAAAATGAGTAAACTCTGAGAATCTAATGTACAACATGGTAGCTATAATGAATAATTTTGTAGTGTATGCTTGAATCATTCTAAGAGGGTTGATCTTAAATGCTTTCACCAAAAAGAAAGAAAATGGTAATTAAAGTTACCTAGTGATTGATTGATTGATTGATTGATTGTGAGTAAACTCTGAGAATCTAATGTACAACATGGTAGCTATAATGAATAATTTTGTAGTGTATGCTTGAATCATTCTAAGAGGGTTGATCTTAAATGCTTTCACCAAAAAGAAAGAAAATGGTAATTAAAGTTACCTAGTGATTGACTGATTGATTGATTGATTGATTGATGAAGCTTTTGTGACCAGAGACCTCAGACCTTCTGTAATTCTTTAAGGAACAATAGTCCGATATTTGATAATGTAATGTTTAAGGAAACTTTAGAAATCATAATTAGCTTAAATGACAACTATGTGTATATAGTTTTAATGTTATTATTTGATTTGGAAACATATTCAGTAAAACATGTTGGAAGGAAAGATGCTGACAGGTAATCCTGCTCACGGTGACCACTTGTAAAGTGCTCCATATCTTGATATTTTCAAGATATCAGATCAAGAGAACGGGCTAAAACAAACAGGGCCCAGAAAGATACAGGGGCTAAGCCAGACCTGGAACAGGCATGCTTGCTGAGAAGTGTTGGGTTGCCAGAGTATTTTCTTTTAATAGAGAATTCCAATCATCTATTCCCCTTTCTGTGTCTAAGCAGTCTTAGAGTTTTACTTAGAATGAGCTGGTTAATCTTTATTGTCAACTGGATGGGATTTAGAATCACCTAATATAGGAAATTGGTACTGAGCACGGGAAGGTGGTTGTTGTGATGACCATGTGGTTTGTAGGCTGTTGGAATGATTCATAAACTGTGGAAGGGTTTGGAACTGTGTGCTAGAGACCTAGAATGCTATAAGCAGGGCTTAAAGGCCATGCTGCAGAGTGTGTGGAGGACCAGATGCTGACAGAAATGCGGCTAGGAAGCCCTGGTTTACAAGGCCATTGTGTTTCATTATGGCAAATCATTTGTAGGCATTCTACCCCCTGTGATCTGACAACTTGAATGAAGCTGAATTCAAAAGTAATGGATTAATTTGTATGGTGGAGAAAATGTCAGTGTATCGTAGCAATGCTTTCGGATGTAGTTACCTGCATTTATCCAGGTTTACGGTGATACACCTGAAGGAGAAAAAATGTGCAGTTTGGTGAGAAAAGAAGAGGGAGCAAGTAAATTTGTGGATGAGGAGAGTGCAGAGAAAGAAGCTACCCTTGTTAAAGAGATGAGCACAATTAAGGAGAAACCTCACACTTTGTATTGGATCAATAGGAAATGTGCCTTGACTCCACTCGCTGAAGTCTCCAGCCTAAAAGAATGCAAGTTCTCCTGTAAGGAGATGGATTGAACTGAGAATGTCACTGCAGGGGCTCCCTGCTCTAAACAACTGCTCAGGGAAGTGTTCTCCCAGGTGCATATGCCCAGGTGCACAGAGGCCACTGCAGCTGTGGCAGATGGAGCTGGGCTACACCCCAAGCTGGCAACAGAACTTCGCAGCATCCATCACATGGCGATGGTCTTGTAGACAGTAGTTTTGGGGTCATGGAGGCTTTGTGCCAAGCTTTCAGAGAGCCACTAAGGCCAGACAATGTGTGGTGGAGTGGGATTCTTTGTGAAGAAATCCAAGGGGTTATTGCATGTAGCTATGAAGGTGAAACCCAAGTTTCAATGGAGACCCTGGGATGTTGGAAATGTCAAAGAGTATAGGACATCCACCAACCACCTAGGAAAGGTCCAGTCATATCGCAGAGATGGTTGTAAGAGAGAAGTTATATATTCTGTAGAGCTAGAGACTCAGGGCTACCAAGGCTGTAACAGCTCAGATGATGTCACCAAGAGTAACTAATATAATGCCCAATACAGTGACTACTGAACTATGGACCATGCTTAATAATGTAACAATACTGACTCATGAAGTGCGGCAACTCTATGACATGAATATTGATAGTAAGAGAAACTGGAAGTGAGGGAGTGCATTGGGACTTTCTGTTCAAGTTTCTGCAGCAAGAAATTCCTTAAAAAAGAAAAAAAGTAAAACTTCAAAGATGATAAAGTCCATTAAAAATAGTTTGCATTGTACTTTTATCAATTTAGCTTCTTCTACTTTTTCCTTTTAGACCCCTCTGGTAGAGCATCCAAGACTGGTACAATATCTCTCTGGACTGCCCAGAGAAGGATGGATAATGAAAATGATAAATTCAGTAGGGCTTGAGTGTGCAGTGTTAGTGGGGTCATCATAGTCCCGGTGGTGGGGCACATTGAATTCAGCCACCGGGAAGATTCAAAGCTCAGGTTTAGTGGCTGAGAGCACAGGCTGGAGTGAGACGACTGCAGCTCACCCACGGCCTGTGTCTGTGCTAGCGGACAAGGCTGAACCTCATTTTCTCATTAGAGTACAGACTTATATTTCGAGCCTCTTATGAGAATGAAAGGAAACAATCTGTAGGGAGTGCTTGGCCTGGTGTCTAGTACATAAAGGATTGGTTTTTAAAAATCTATACTGCATGATAAGACAACCCAAGAAGGTTTAAAACACTTATTCTTAAAAGTGTGTGGGCCGTGTCTTTGGGTGGGACTGACAGGGCCTTTTCTTCTGTTCACAGTGTTCACTGGGGTCCCTCATTTGTCTACTTTTAGCTAGGTGCTAAGCTGTGTTGGAAGGTCTGAGGCCTTTATTCAAGATGTTGTGCCTCTGTGCCCCTCCATGGCTGGCTGGGGCTCAGACTAGGGTCTACTCAAGGTGGTAGGATTTTGTATGTGATGACTGGCTTCTGAGAGCAAAGAGGAATTGGCTAGTTCCTGGCTTGAAGTTGTGGAAGGCCACTCTACTGGAAACTACTGCCTGCAACAAGGAGATGATGAGAGGGTGCCCATGTGAGAGCAGTTGTGGCAGCCATCTTTGGGGGGGGGCATGGTGCAGAGTTATTATCTCCTTGTGACTTGGTTTCTTGCTTTCACATAACAGGCCTCTGGAGGGCAGAGTGAGGTGTCAAATTGCTCTAGGAACTGAGTTATGGGTATAGTCAGGGTGCGTCATCTCTTAAATTAAGTCAAAAGTGGTCAGTGCATTTTTACTATTGTAGTTTTTTTCAACAATGCCCATTCCATTAAGAATATCATATATTTTGCATCTTTCACATCCTGAAACTGTTTTGAGACACATTTTTTTTAAAAAAATAAAGAAACATAGACAAACTAGTTAAATATGTGAGTTTCTCATATAACTAACACCATAGGAAAAAACAAATTGGATGGAGAAAAGTGACCCCATACTGGCTTTTGTATTTGTTTTTGTGTTTTTCCTTTGGATTGGAATGTTCTGTGGGTGAAGGAGCTTTTATTTATCCTTCAAGTCATCTCATATGTCACTTCCTTGATGAAGCCCCTATTGGCACATGTGCCACCAGGTAAACTTGGTCACTGCCTTTTTTTGAGGCCCTAATGTACCCTTAAAGCCTCCACCTTAGGAACCATAACTTTATTGTGCTAAAATGCTTATGAAGTTCATCAGGTCACTGTGGTGGTGACATAAGGAAACAAATTCCTGAAGTGGCTGCCATGTGTTATATAAGGGTGACACAGAAGGATAACACACATGCCTTGTCCTTGGGACACTCACTGTATGTTGGAAAAGCTCAAGAAATACATTTTATAGCTCCAAATCCCTAGATGTGAGTATCCTGATGTAACCAGAAGCCAGGGAAATAGAAGGGAACCACGGGGACAAAGAAGAAGGAGCTCCAAGGAAGGGGAGAGTAAGAGACAGGTGTCATTAAGGAGGAAATGGGAGAAGGGAGTAACTTTAACTGGGGAGGGAGTAGTGAAGGTTATACGTGAGGGGGCGGTGAGAGGAGAGAGAAGGCTTAGATGATACGAAAAGCCAGAGGGAAATGTATTAGTTCAAAGTCCTACTGAAAAATACACATATAATAAAAATATGAGAGCATGTGTATAGCTGAAGGCTGTAGCCCACAAAGCACAATGCCAGGCAGGAGAAACCTACCCTTAAGTCAATCAAAGTACTCCAAGAGACTCACAAAATAACACAGGTCATTTCCACGTTTCTTGACTGCCTCCTACAACTTGGAGGTAAGACCCTGTTGCTGAATACAGGCCTCACTTTGGGACACAGGACTTGGGGAAAATTAAGCTGGTACTAACCGGGAAGCTTTCTCCCTGAAGACTAGCTCTCATGGTATCAGAGGACACTATGCAAGCTGGGAAGGAAGAAAACCCAGCCATAAAGCTGAATAAACAACAGTGACTGACCCAGAAAACTATTACTATTGGTATAGTAGTGGCACTTTTATCTTGGGGTAATCAACAGCTGTCCAACTGCAATTAAGGCCAGCTCACTGGGAAGGAACTCATGTGTGCCAGTGTAAACAGAGCCAGATATATATATATATATATANGACTCTCAGTTACAGCACAAGGAAATTTGTGTGTTAGTGGTATCTGCATGTATACCTATAAATAAACATAGTCTCCTGTGTCTAAGTTAAACGAATTGTAAGTTCACACTGAGCAGCTTTTAATTCCTCATGACGTGGATGATTCCTTCTTGCCTTCCTTTTTTTTGGTCTTTTTGAGGCAGGGTCTCCCTTTAGTCTCAGCTGGCCTGGAGTTCATTATGTAGACCAGGCTGGCCTTGAACTCACAGAGATCCCCCTGCCTCTGCCTCCTGAGTGCTGGGATTAAAGGCGTGTGCCACCTCACCCAGCAAGAAGCTTCTTTTTACAACAGATAGAGACTATTACAGAGTTCCATTAACTGGTCAAAAGCAGAGAATAAGTGTCAGTGGTATGCTCAACCCTAAGCGACACATCTTCACTGCAACCTCTACACACAGGATGACTGCATCTCTCAACTCTCACCACAGAAGTTTTCTTATGCAGCAGATGGTGACTAGCACAGACACCCACAATTAGTCAATGTATGCAGAACAAGAGGCTGTAGCGTGCTTATCCACGAATACGACAGCATTTCGAAGTTCTGTCCCCCAAGGATCAGGTATCTTTGTGGAAGGGTAGGTGGAAGGGTTGCAAAAGCCATGGGGTGGGGTGGATGATCTCAAGGAAACAGAGTCTTCCAGACAATTGGCCAGTTACTCACATGAACTCACAGCAATGGTGACAGCAGGTGCAAGTCCTGTGTAAGCTCAAAGCAGACACAATCCCAACACAGACATGGCAAAGTGGGTAAGAAAGTCCAGCCCAACCTAGGGAACTTTCTTAAAAATATAATACTTTATTGATGTTTTGTGTGTTTCATACATCATTTCCAGTTCAATTTAGACATATTCCCCTTTCTCCCCTCCCCACCCCAGTTCATGCATGCTGCCATACATGTCCTGTATCTTTCTCTCAGACTTTTTAAAGTTTTTCTCTGCAGAGGTTTATTGTTTCGGGCAGAATTTAATTGTATCAATCTGTTCTTTGACCCAGTCCTTATGTTATTGTTATTCCCTTCCATTTGTATTACTCCAAACTATGCCTATGTGAATGTCATATATGTACCAGAATTATGTCATCTGGGAAAAAACTGCATGTTAACTCCAAAATATGTTTAGGAATTCACATTTTTTCCTTTAGTTTTATATTACTCTAAATTATGAATATATACCTTTCACCCATATACATTAATTACCATGTCTGAAAATAAGTGGTATGTTAATTCTAGGGCACATTAAGAGATACACATTTTAACAGCACAGTTGCTTTCAGATAGCAAGAAATATAACAATAACATTGTTCAGCTTGCCTTTCAACTGGGGATTTGGTGTTAGCATCCACAAATGATGGAAACCATTCTCCATTTGTTTTTCTGGAACTGTGTTACTTCACTTAGCATAATGGCTTGGAGTTCCATCCATTTACCTGCAAAGTTCATGATGTCATCTTTCTTTATTGCTGCATAGAACTCCATTGTGTAAATGTACCACATTTTTGTCATCCACTTATGAGTTGAGGGACATTTGGGTTGGTTCCAGCTTTTTGCTATTGTGAAGAGCTGCAATAAACATGGATGTGCATGTATCTTTGTGGTAGGATGCGTCTAGTGGTATGACTGGGTCAGGTGGTAAGCTCATTTTGAGTCTTTTAAGGGTTCTCCACACTGCTTTCCGTAGGGGTTGTATGAGCTTATCAAATGCTGTACCTTTGAGCTACAGCCCAGGCCTTACTTTTTCTTTTGTAACTTCTCAGCTTGTGATCTTTATGTCTATAGGTTTGATTAGGTGATTTACATTTTCTGTAGGGCACAGTGCCCAGAACCACGTGTGGAGTCAAGACCATAGCTGGCCACCAAGGAAGGTGGGAAATCCACTTTTCAGAATCAGCTCTTCCAAGACTAAAATTTGCAAATGCTAAATAGAAACCTCCCCTGTCACCAGCAAAAATCCAACACAAAGGCAAAGTCACTGCCATGCACAACTTGGGACCTCAGAGAAGGGAGTTGTGGGGAATATAGTCACCCAGAGAAGGCTGAAACTGCTGCCTAGCATCAGGAAGTCCTCCATTCTCTAATACCCCCCCATCAGCCCACCACCAGAGGAATGAGGATCTGTGGCTCGTGGTTGGAGACCATGGCACATGTGAGGGGATCACAGCTCTAGCTCATGAAAGGGGATCACATCTCCAGGGTTATGGCAGCTCACAGGAGGGGAACTACAGCTTTAGCTCACAGGAGGGGACCGCAGCTCCAGGAACACAGGAATGGGTCACAGCTTCATGAGAGGTGACCACAGTTCCAGCGGCCATAATTTCAATAGCACTGGTTCTTACTATTTTCCCATCTCTATCACTCCGTCCAGATGATTATACTTGTGTTTAAGAAAGAACATTTTGGTTCCTGTGCAGCAAACAGAAACAACGGTTACTTACTGATTTGAATTTCTCAGTGGTGGGTCATCAATATTGAAGAAAAACACTTTTCTCTTTTACTTAAGGAGACAGATGGATCAAATGCTTTCTTTTCATGGTCATGGATCTGGTTGGCTTTGTGCTTTCTACAGTCTTCACGTTTTCCTCCAGGGTTGCACTGTGGACGGCTGAAGAGCCATTCTGCTGCCAATACTTTGGTCCCTGAAGCTGCATTGCCACTGTCTTGGTTCTCTATGCCTTTTCTTTTTCTAAAAAACATTTTATTTAGTACTTTCGTTTTATGCATATGAGTGTATTGGCTGCATGTAGGTAGGTGCACCTGTGTCATGCAGTGTCCCAGGAGGTCAGAAAAGTGTGTTGGATCCCCCGGAACTGGAGTTACAGGTGGTTGTTAGCACCAGAGGATGCTGGGAACTGAACCCAGATTCTCCACAAGAGCAGCCAGTGCTCTTAACCACGGAGCCACTTCTCCAGCCCCCAGTTATTTTCTTTCTTACTTGCCAAGTCCCAAGTTCAGAATTTTGAGATCAATATAAAAACATCTAAGGTTAGGAAAACATTCATCCTATGTGATAAGGTTCTGCACACAGTCTAGAACACATGTTTACCCTCTGGTATGTCCTGGGTCCTGAAGCTGTCTGTCTGAGGCATACCTCATCTGCCATCTTGATTGCTGTCAGTCATTATCTTAGAGCATCATAAACGTCATGTTCATGTGCTTCTTCTCAAGATCATCTCTCCTTCTGCCCCTAGATCTGAAATGTCTAGTCCTGGTCTGTCCCAGAAGATCCCAGATGAACACGGTGTGTGTGTGTGTGTGTGTGTGTGTGTGTGTGTGTGTGTGTGTGTGTGTGTATGTGTGTGCATGCGTGTATATGTATGCACCAATGCACATGTATTTGTGTGCATGTGAAGGCCAGAGGCCCACCTCGGCTGTCATTCCTCAGAAGCAATCCACCCTGTTTTTTGAGATAGGTCTTTCACTGGCCTGAGGCTTGGCCAAGTAGGCTAGGCGGAGTGGCCAGAAAGCCTCAGGTACCTGCCGGTCGGTTTCTGCCACTCCAGAGCTGTGGTTATGATCACATAGTATCATGCCTGTGGCTGTGCCCATGTTGGCAGGGAACGCTTATATTCTATTGGTGGAGATGTAAACTGTTGCATCCACTGTGAAAGTCAGTATGGCTATTCTTCAGAAAAACTAAAAATAGAATTATCATATGGACCACATATACTGCTCTTGGGTATCCACCCGCAGGTATCTAAGTCAACATGACACAGAGATACTCACACATGGATGCTTACTGCTGTATTATTCACAACACGCAGGGAATGGAACTAGCTTAGATGTCTACCAACAAACAAATGGGTAAAGACAATGTCGTACATACACATAATGGGATTTTATTGAGCTATAAGGAAGAATGAAATTATGACATTTGCAGGAAAATGGTCAGAATTAGAGATTGTTATGTTAAGCTAAATAAGCCAGACCCAGAAAGATAGATATAACATTTTCTCATTTCTGTGGAATACAGATTTAAATGTATGTACACATACGATATGAAAGTAGACAAGGGATTATTACAGGACTCGGCTTAAAGGGAAGGGACAGGAAGCAACAAGGGAGGGTATGGAATACATGCAATATGAAAGTAGAAGGACAGACAGTTTGGGAAGAAGAAGAGGACCATCCAGAGATGGGGAGGGATACAGCGGGAGTGGTGGGCAGATGAAGAAGAGTGAAGGGTAATGACACACATCTATGACAGTGCCACAGTGGATCTGGGACTTTCTTGAGGGCAGAAGCAGCTTTTATTCCTTTGTGGTCTTCCAGGGAGCCCAGTGCACAGGAAGAGCTCAACCCTGCACTGAGGAGCCTGGATCACAATTCGTAGAGAAGGCATTGGCCATGCACAGCTAGCTCTACCATCAAGGTGTTTCCAAGGATAAGGAGCATACAAGGGGAGGGAGGTAGTGGTCCTTCAGGATTGATTACTCTGAAACCTAATCTCACTAATGAACTAAGCAAGTCTTGGCTGGGTGGGTCATGGGTGAGGTTCTGTGAAAGCAACTCTACTCCCTCTGTTCCTCTAGTGGAGTTTGTCCCTTTCCGGTATTACTCTTTATATCAAATGACAATTAGTTACACAGGCCTTAGTTTTAAGAAGTTGTTCTGCTAACATGGCTTGGTTTCAGCAATGCAGATATCAAAAAATTGTCATCCTCTGGTGATGATTTAAAGACTCAAAATATTATCTTAAAAGGGATTCAAAATCAGTTGGAGGAATATGTGGGCTACTTGTGTTCATAATATAGAACGTAAATATTTTTAGATTCCTGATATTGGATTTAGGTGTGCTTATTCTATTTTGTTCATCAAGGAATTGGCCTATATTGTTGATCTGTGCATTTAGATTTTATGATGACAGGCACCTTATAATAACTAGAAATAGAAATTCCATCTTTAGTGGTAATGTGGTACCGGATTCTGTGGAGAGAAGGTCTAGAGGTGCTTTTAATTAGCCAAATGTGAAGCACACAGTCTCTAAGCAATTAAAGATGTTAATTGAATATTTGGTTGCAGATTAGAGCAGCTCATATGTGTGGGCAGGGTACTCAAGCTTGCTTACAGGAGTTATACAAATGAGCTTGAAAAAAATCCATAAAAGCAAATATGGTCCAACATATGCTTGTTTAATAAGCAACTGCATTTTTAAATAGCAATGCAAAATTCAGCATCAACAATCCAATCCTTCAGCCTATCTCTCATAAATATGACACACCATTTACTCAAGGAAAACTCAGCTGTTTGCCTTGGCGAGTGTGTTGTCCCTTCGATTTGGTAAACACCTCTATGTCCATTCCATGCACTTCAAATGGCCACAATATCACCTCTATGCAGATTTGGGGATGGAGGGAAAGACTATTATCCATGAGTTACTATTATTATGAGTTCAGAGTGGCCAAGTGATTTTATTATTGAGGTCCTATATTGTCTTTGCTACAGCTTCATTAGCTGTGACATTTGATTAATGTGAACAAACACAGAAGAAACTCAAAGCAAATCCAACACTGAGGAAAAGTTTTCAAGTCAAGCAAAAGAAATGCAATGTTCCTTTTGGAAGACGATCAGTGGAAATGGAGGGTATTTTTGGTTGGTGCTCATTGGCTCTAGTAGCTGTGGCTTTGGGTGGGCTGTCCTACCTGTCTCAGGCTTACTAAAGTACAAAGAATGCCGATACTAAATAGGCTCCAGAAGTCAGGAAATGAAGGTAAACTTATTATCTGACCATTTTCAGTTCTCTGACTGGTGTGGCCAGTCACTGTGTTGGGGGGGTGTTTACAGACTGCTTGAAATCCACAGGTTCTCTTCAATGCTCAAATTGGCTAATAGTTTTTGCCCATTTTGCTTAATTTTTCAGAAATGTAGAGTTGACTGACTTCTACCCCCTTCCCCCCAACTTAGGTCCAATCCACTTTCTGGAGAACTTTTTAATAAATTGTGAAGTGGGTTTTTTTTTTTTTTTTTTTTTTTTTTTTTTTTTTTTTTTTTTTTTTTTTTTTTNTTCCTGGGCTGGGGCAGAGGATAGCCTAGCGGTTAAAGCTGCTGACTGTTCTGGAGGGACTCTGGTTCATCCCAGCACCCATGGGGCTGAGACGTCTGACTTCCTTCCAGCCTGCAGGTCCAGGGGAAATCCAGAACGCCCTCTTCCTGACCCTTCCGCGCATTGCACGACACGGTGTGCCACAACACCTGTGACAGGACGAACAGTACATTCATACACATGAAAAAATAATAAATAAAATTATTTTTTAAAAGTGGTTTTTTTTTTTTATTGCACAAAAAAGGTGGGTTCCCAAAGCAAAGTAGAACATTTGTGGACAGAATGACCACTGTGTGCAAAGATGTTCTCAAAAAAAAAAAAAAAAAAAAAAAAAAGGCAAATTGTACTCACGGTCTGAACCTGAGTTTATTATCATACATATCCTCCACATTGTGGAGTCCCGCAGCTTAGGGTTAAGGCACAGATCTGGAACAGGGGCTGAAGTCATTAGTCCTGAGTTGGGCAACACGTTTCAGAGGTAACAACGTGACCTCCTTGGATCCAGGGAGTTCCTGTTTGTTGCGTAATGTGTGCATTTCATTATTTGCAGGATTTCACTAGGCGCTCGGAGCTGTGTACACTGGAAGGTGAGCAGTTCCCAGAGATACAAACTAGAACCAAACGCCTTCTTTATTGCCTTTGAAATAATTCTTGGCAAACATTTCCCCAAATTCTATCTCACGTCCCCCATCCCCCAAGAGCTGTAAGTTTCTTGGGACAATTTCCATTTTCATTTTCAATGTGCTCTCAGGACGAAGGAAAACCAAGGTTGCTGAGGGCGGTCGTGCGCTCCTACAGTTCCAACACTTGCAGCAGGATAGGGGGTTCCAGGCCATCCTTTTAGCAAGTTTGAGGCCAGCCTGGGCTACATGAGACACTGTGTCAAGAAACCAAACCAAAGAAAACAACAAAAAAAGTAAACACTGAGTAATATAATCTTGCCACTGGACATCTATTTTGTTCAGGTTCTTCTAGCCTCCCCCACAACAGGGCAGCTTTTTCTCAGGGTCCTGAGCCCAGGCCCCAGGGTGTCCGCTCTGTCCCCGCAGCCGGCGCAGGGGGCGGGTCCTCGCGCCAGACACGCCCCGGCCCGGCTTAAAAGCGCCAGGCGTTGAGCCCGGACCTCCGCCTCTCGCGCTCGCGGGGACTAGCACGCGCTCGGCGGCTCCCGCTCGCCCTGCTGCCACCCACGCGCGGCCCCGCTCCCACGCCGCGGCCGCCGCGGTGAGCGCAGAGAGCGCGGCCTGCCCATGGCTGACCTGAGCTTCATCGAGGACACGGTCGCCTTCCCGGAGAAGGAGGAGGACGAGGAGGACGAGGAGGAGGAGGGCGTGGAGTGGGGTTACGAGGAAGGTAGGCTCGCGCGGTCTCCCCTTCCCCACCCGAGGCTCCGAGCCTTCCCCGCTGCACCACTCCTTCCCGCCGCCTGCGTTCTCCCGCCGCCTGCATTCGGAGCGGGTGGCACCACAGTGGCTGGCTTTCCTGCGGGGACGCGGTTCACAGCTGCGTGGTGGCTTAGAGCCGCTGGCGGCGGCACTTCTTACACTGTGAGACGGTGACACCATAGCGTGCTTTCTACTCTTGTGCGGACAGCTAACCTCTCTTTATTAAAGAAGTCTTAAAGGTCGTACTGGATCAGTGCGCCTGGAGGCTTTTAAAAGAGAAGTTTCCTAAATTTAACCCTGAAGATTTAGGACACCTTATAGTCAGTGTTGCTGTTAGTAATGTGTACTAAAACAATCGCGGACTATATCATTGTAATATGAAATTGGAAATGGCTCGTAGATATATGTTTGCATTTGCTCATTAACATCCGAATTAGGGCTTTTCCGCTATCTGAGCAGGTCGAGTTGCGGCTCTTTCCTAAGTTCTGCACATAACTGAACCAAGCAGCAGGGGAAATTTCTGTCGTATATATTTTTTTCTAATCAGTTAAAGAGGGCCTCAGTTTCCTGGAGCCTTAAATCACTACTTCTTTGTGCCCAAATATAAACACACAGACATGTGCTTAGCTCAGGATTTTGTATGTGAGATTTGACTTCAGATCACTCACATAATGAATGCAAAAATCCATACACATTTCTCATATTTCATCTGTACAGAAATGTCATGTGAAGGATCATGGAAGTTTTTCTATGAGTTTTTTTCATGTTAGAGTTCGCTCTCATTTACTTTTTTTAAATATTTTTTTTTAAATTTATTTTTCTCTATGTGTATGAATGTACTGTCTGCATGCAGGTCTGTGCACCCGTGTCGTGCAATGCCGCGGAGGTCAGAAGAGGGTCTTGGATTCCCCTGGAACTGGAGTTCTCCTGGAATTGGAATTTCAGACGGTTCTCAGCCGCCATGTGGGTGCTGGGGATCGAACCCGGGTCCTCTGCAAGAGCAGTCGGAGCTCTTAACCGCTAGGCCATCTCTCCAGCCCCCTCTCATTTACTTTTTAAAACTTGCTTTTGATTTTTCTCATTGGGTCCTCAGGTGTTGAGTGGGGCTTGGTGTTTCCTGATGCTAACGGGGAGTACCAGTCTCCGATCAACCTAAATTCCAGAGAAGCCAGGTACGACCCCACACTGCTGGATGTCCGCCTTTCTCCAAATTATGTCGTTTGTCGGGACTGTGAAGTAACCAATGATGGACACACCATTCAGGTTATCCTCAAGTCCAAATCAGGTACTGTGCATGTCTACTCTTCTGAGCAAGTTCATGAACTCTGACCTAACTTGTATGACATAATAGTTCTTTATAAGATGGACTTTCTTTTAATTATTTTCTGAAGCAGTTCTGAAGGGATATAAAGAAGGTGAAAGGGTGGCAGTCTCAGCTGGCTGTGATAGGCGCTGTCCCAGTTGCTGGTCACACACTGTGAGATATGAGCAAAGGGCATACTGATTTGTTTTTCTGATTTACATTTTGTCCTGAATTACTGATGAGCTGAAATCATTTAGTTATGTCTATGTTTTACTAGTTTGTGAAAAAGATGAAGCTCTGTTGATGTTGATGTCATCTGTATTCAAGATAAACTTTTCAAATTACATTTTCCTACAGTATTAATGTCAAGAATCATTTTAAGAAGAAGAAAACCATCCTGAAAATGGAGCCTTGCTGTTTGTTTTTCATTTACTTACTCTTTCCCATTGAACCTATTTGAGGTGGATCTGAAATGTTTTGTGGAAAAGCACAATATCCAAGGAAATTGGTTTTCAGTTTAAATGTAGGAGAGATGAAAGCAGATTAAGAAAGGCATTTAACATTATGCTTTTCATGGGAAATACAAAATTAGAGTATGTTGAAATATTAAGATGTGCTTCATAACCAGGTTATGCATAGATCAATTCCAAGTTGATAAATGTGACATTTCAAACCATAAAATCTTTGTTTATCATTAGATAAGTAACGAAGATATGAATTTCCTCCTTTTATTCATCATGTTTTAGAGATTTAACATAAATCCATGAAATATTCAGGTTGTTTATTTGCTGCTGTTCTGAGTTTAATCATGCTGGAGACAATTCCTTAAAGAGATTCTGTGTTTTAAATGGAGTTAGTCAAAGAGACACATGAAACAGACCTGAACTTAAATCAGAACTTTTTTTGGGGGGGGAGGTTGATCTCTGATCATTATATAGTATGTGTTATATATTACTGTATGGATGAGATATTATTTTCACCCCAGAAGCCTTTCTTGCTTCTGCCTCCACCCCTGACCCATGGGAAGAGCTGCCTGTATTTGTGTCCAGACCTGATTGGGACACATATGATCCAGAGACTTATTCTCCACTCCTTTGGAGACCTTCCTCCCTCAGATGATCTGTTGACCTTTTGTCTCTCCAGTAATTCTCTCTTACCATTTCTTCTCTCTCAGTATTTTGACAAACTTTCAAAAAGTATCTGGAAACTGTGTTTTGGTTAGTTTATTGTTGTTTCTAGGATATTTCAGCTTCTCAATGGAATTGTTCTTAAGCTCTAAACACCATTATTCATTTATTTAAGTTTTACCTTTATCAAAATAGAATGTAGACATATTTGAGTAGTTGAATATTTCTGTATTTCTCTCTGCTGCTGGCCACAGCCTGTCCTCCACCTACAGCTTGTTTTCTCTAGTGTGTACTTAGACATGCATGGCTTAATCTTTGAGACAAGCATATGCTACTGGCAGGATCAACCAGGTAGGGGCACGAGAGCTAGAGAGCGAGCCAGAGAGTGGGGGGGCACACTGGTGGGGGAGGGGGAGAGGAGATGAGCCCCTTTAAACTGTTCCTCTTGTGGTTACATCCATGTTTCTTTAAAAAAGTTTTTAATGTTTTATTTTTTATTTTATGTATATGGGTATATTGCTGGCATGTGTGTAAGTGAATCTGTGTCCTGCATTGCCCTTGGAGTCCAAAGAAAGTATCTGATCCCCTGGAACTGGAATTACGGATGGTTGTTAGCTACTATGTAGGTACTGGGAACTGAACCCTGGTCCTCTGCAAGAGCAGCCAGTGCTCTTAACCTCTCAGCCATCTCTCCAGCCCCCTAACTCCATGTTTCTTAACTTGCTGCTTGATCTGCTATTTAAGGGGGCTTTGGACTCTGCTACTGAAGGTGCACTGGTCTTCTTCTTCTCTCCTATCCTGAGGATGCAGAGGGTGTACTGTTTCTTTTAGAGCCAGTCCTTTCCAGCCATAGTTTCCCATCACGTGCCTCCATCTATATCCAGGAGTATCTGATGCCTCTGAGTTCTGACTCTGTCTTATTCTATTTGGCTGCTTAGACCCAATTCCCTAGACTGTGTGATTTGTAAATAATAGGAGCTTCTGTCTCACAGCCTTTAATCTGGGAAGTTCCAGCTTGGGATGTCTGCAGATCTAGGATCTGATGATGAGGACATCCTTGGCTCCATGGGTGGTACCTTGTTGCAGTGTCCTCAAGTAGCAGAAGGATAAAGGGGAGCCCGATTCCATTCTGAGGGCAAACCCCTCCTCAGTAGCATCTCTGAAAGCCCACCTCTAAGGTTGCTGCTCTTGGGACTGACTCCAGCGGTAGAGGGTCTACCATGGTGGCATCTCCTGCCTGTAGTGGTCTTCCCTTTCCAGTGGCCTCTGCTTTTCTAAATTGCAACAGTTTCTTTGATATTTATTTGTTGCCTCTAATTTTTACTCTTGACCATTCCTTTTGTGTTCAATGAGGACTGAGGAGGGAGGGAAGGTAGACGGTGCAGTGTAGTCCTTCCATTGGGCAGGAGATATTCCTTGCAAGCAGCAGGCTATCTTTACAATTTTACTAATTGATTGACTGACTGACTGATTGATTGATTGATTGATTGGCTGATTTTTTGCTGTTGTTTTGAGCTGGCCTGAAAATCACTGTGTAGCCCAAACTGGTTTTGAATTCATAGAAATCTTTCTGCTTCCACTTTGCAAGTGCTGGAAGTACAGGTGTGAGTGAGCATGTAGTGCTCACAAGCTGCCTTTTAAATGAAAAAATGATTTATTATTATCAGCTGTTGTATGTGTGTTTGTGGATGGTGTGTGTACATGGTGTGTATGTGTGTGTATGCTATGTGTGTGCTGGGTGTGTGATGCGTGTGTATGATGTGTGTGTATGGTATATGTGTATAGTTTGTGTGTGTGGGGGGCACAGGCATGGGGAAGTCAGAGGATAACATTATGGATCCAGGTCTCTTCTTCCACCTTTGCATGAGTTCTGGGGATTGAACTTATCATCCTTCCCAGCACTTTTACCTGCTGAGCCATCTTGCTCACCCACATGTTGTCTTTCTAAGCAACAAAGTTAATAAACCTTAGGGCTAGCACAGCTCCTTTTTAGGACCGAAAATTGACTATTCATTACCCACCCTGTTGAGATCTCAGTCTCCCTGAGGGTGCCAGTGGCTGTGGAGATTTAGTTGGAGTTCCTTGATTTTTGCTGTTTTATTTTTTTGCCTATATTTTTAAAATTTATTTATTTATATATATATATATTATCAAATCTAGACCGTGTCCCCCCATCTCCCCACCCCACCACAGCTCATGTATTTTCATCTCTTTCTCAGTCTTTCTCAATATTCTCCATGTGAAAGTTGACTGTTTTGAGCAGAAGTTCACTGTTTCAGTCAGTTCTTTGATGCAGTCCTTTCTGTTGTTGTTGTTGTTGTTGTTGTTGTTTCCAATATGCATCACTCCCAACTGCTTTGGACAAAAGCTCAAGGGGCCATGCACAAGAAATACTTACAACTAGGTAATTGGCACTAGCATCCACAAATGAGGGATACCATTCGTCATTTGTTTTTCTGGGACTGTGTTACTTCACTCAGCATGATGTCCTCTAGCTTCAGCCATTTTCCTGCAACGCTCATGATGTTGTCTTTCTTTACTGTTGCATAGAACTCCATTGTGTATGTACCACATTTTCTCTATCCACTCATGGTTGAGGGGCATTTGGGTTGGTTCCAGCTCCTTGCTATTGTGAAGAGAGCTGAAATAAACATGGCTGTGCAGAGCTTGCTGCTCTCGGACGCAGTGGCCTGGTGTTCTTTTCAGCTTTGTCTGCCCTTTCTCTGCCAGTTCCTCACACCCCATCGTCTTTAACTTACAGGGCTCTCTAGGTTTCCTCCTAGAACCTTTTCCCGAATGGGCAGTCTGTGTAAGACAGTGTGCTGCTTTGTTCTCTGTTCTGTTTCCCAGTACACAGAAGGTGAGTTGTGGAATGGGGTACAGTCCCATTCTTTGTGGGGAATGGGCCTTGGATCAGAGACCCCCTGCTGGGTTCAGACTGCCTCAGCTTGAACTGCCCAGGCAGGCACAGTCAGTTGCCACCCAGGAAACTATTCTGCACTTGAGCAGTTCCCCAAGTCAGAAGGTTCTGTGATTTCTGCTTTAGACTCTGGTACTACATAGCACATGTGTATTGTGCTTTTACGGGCATTGTTAGAGTACTGCTGTCATCCTGTGAGGCAGGTGCTGTTTCTGACACATTTGTTCTTTCAGTTTGCGTCAGTCCTTTATCCCTCAGCACTTACTATTTACTGCTCTGGTATATCTGTAAGCACTTACTATTTACTGCTCTGGTATAAGCGTGCTTATCTGTAAGAGCCAAGCAGTTACTATCATCCAGGAGAGCGAAACACTGGGAATAGCTGCTGTCTGCCTGCTTCATCCATGGTCTTGGATCTTGGGCAGAGCATGCCTGGTTTGCCAGAGGTTTGATGTATCTGGAGAAGCTGGAGCTGTGCCCCTGTGCCCCAGGCATTCGCGTATGTACTCACAGGTTTCCCCTGGCCAGCAGGAGGCAGTTGGCAATCTTATGTTTTTACCTTATGCAAAGAGTTACATGCTCTGCGTGTGGTAAATATAAATCAGATCAAAGGTCTGATTGTTTTAGTAGAAATTACTAGGGAAGAGTTGGGGAAGGAGTAGGATTTGAAGTGATCCTTGAAGGGTGAATATGCCCATAGTTGGGTGAGATGTGAAGCAGAAAGCTTTCAACACACACACACACACACACACACACACACACACACACACCCCGACATGGGACAATGGAGAGATGGTAATGGGAAGGGGAGATTTTCAGCACATCTGGAAGAAGATTCATTTACAATAAAGGGCTTAATGGGAAATGCAAGGGCATGTTGGGGGGCAATCTTGAGGGAGTACGAACAGTCTAAAGAACAACCTCCCAGCCTGGGGTAGCATGCAGATTTAGGGAAGTTAATGTGGCGGGACGGAACAAACTGGGATCTAGGAGAGATTAGAAGCTGCTTGGAAACTTAGTGCAAACGACTAGATGACCCAAGATGGCATCCAGTGCAGAACCGGTGGCAAAGGCAGGGGCACCTGGAGGGATTTCCAAGGTGTGGTCTGCAGAACCTGTGTGGAGCAGGGGAGAGGAAGGAAGGGATAGAGAGGCAGGACTGGAGCCCTCGAGATTGGACCGCGGCTCGGATCCTGTCACTATCCCTCGTCTCCACACGTGGCTTGCTTAGAAGTAGCCAAGTCCCTGTTCACCTGACCATACCACTTTCCCTGCCCTCCCCTTGAGCATGGAGCAGTTCATTAGAGCTGCCAGACGTCATTGAATTTCTCATCAGGACTGATGAATGACCACATGCAGGGATCTTTACATTTGAGGTGCACAGACTAAATAAAGTTGAATGTATTTATGATACTATGAAAATTAGCATAATGATTAAAATATAATAACAATAGTCCTCATTTATTGACAACAGGTATGTATGTTTTCAAATCCCAGTGGATACCTAGACTCATGGATTATACTAAACTTTCTATACTGTTTTTTCCCATTACCTGTGATAAAGTTTACCTTATAAATTAGGCACAGTCTGAAATCAACAATAATACGTAATCATAAAACAGAAAAGTTACCATCACGTACTGGAGTAAAAGTTATGTGAAAGGAGTCTCTAGAATTTTCCATTCAGTATTTTCAGATTGTGGTTGACTGAAGTTGACTGAAAACATAGGAGGTGACAATGCCAAGAAAGGTCTCTCTGCTGGACAGATTTCTAGCAGGAATCGAGGGGTGGACAGTGTGACACCCTGTAAACCCATCTACTAGGATGCCACTCCATCTGACTTAGTTTTTGTGAAACATGGCCTTGCTGTTAGCCCAGGCTGGCCTCCAGTTCTTCACCCTCTTGCTTCTGCCTCCATGTGCTGGGATTGTGGGTGCCCCACATCCAGCAAGAGAAATGACATTTTTAATTGGCCTCCAGCACGGGAGAAATTGCTAATCACTCTAGATAATTTGCTATTCATTGTAACTTATTATAGAAACTTTAATTGAAAGTTTACTTCTGGGCCTTTTGTAATTCTCAGTATTAATTTTAGGCTAGGTGACTGTTCTCAATCAGACCTTGCTCCCTCTGACCCTTGGCAGCTTCTGATTTCATATTTGGAGCACATTTGTGCTGCTTGGCATCTCTGAGCCTTTCATGGGCTCTTCTCTCTGGACTAAATAAACTTTTTCATTCTCTTAGCACACTCTCTCAGGGTCAGCCTGCTTACCATTCCGGAAAGTCTAAGGTGATTTTGTGGCCCTCCCCCTGACTAAACACTTTCCTTTGTTACCTGTGATACTTGCTGTGTGGAACACTAAGTTTAGTTCTATACCCATCCAAAATGCCTGTCCACTATGGAGTCAGAGTTTTTGCTTTGTCTATGCTGCGGTCAGCAAGTGCTGGACTGGAATCCATCTCAAAATGCATGTTCAACTCAAATGAAATGAGAGAGAATTGTCCTTGACTCATAGCCTGTACCTGATACATTTGTTTTTAGCAAAAGATTGTAAATCTTGGATAGATTTAAGTAATGTTTGCTCATTAAGTTGTCACAGGATTCCTGAATTTTGTAGAATGTTCTGGGAGCTTTTCCTTAAGCATAATGGTGATGACTATTAAAGAGCAGCTCAGGGGCCTGGGGAGATGGACAGCAGTTAAGAGCACTGGCTACTCTTGGAAAAGACCTGGGTTTGGGTCCAAGCACCCACATGGTGGCTAACAACCATCTGTAACTCCAGTTTCAGGGGAAGCTGATGCCTTCTTCTGACCTCTATAGGCATTCACAACATGAAGGTACTCACTTACATACATGCAGGCAATACACTAATGCACATAAAATAAAAATGAGCAAAATATTAAAAAAAAACAAACAAACAAAATGGTGACAGAAGCAGTGACCCCAGTCTGCTGTGTTCTTTTCTCGACTTTGTTACTCTAAGGAGATGTAGCATGTTATCAGGGTCAGTGGCTTGTTTCATTATAATTTCATTGAAACTAATGTTATCTCAGCCAGGAATCCTGGCACACTGTGACCAAATACCACTATCCAAAATTTAGTGTGCAGTTATGTAGGGAAATCATACCCCTTGGGGGATGACTGTTTTCCCTATGAAGAGCATACACTGGAAAGGAGGAGATAATGCCTTCCGAGGATGTTGCCAGATGGATAAACCAAAGGCTCATTTTATTTTTAGAGTATAAACACATTTACTCTTGGGGGATGAGGTGTTTTTACCTAGCACCTCATAAAAGTCCAAGTTCAGGATTTTGTCTTCTCCTTAATAACTTTGTGTGGCCACATGGTGTTTGTGTGATTTGGCTTTGAGTTAT
Source organism: Rhizomys pruinosus (assembly GCA_009823505.1). NCBI lineage: Eukaryota > Metazoa > Chordata > Mammalia > Rodentia > Spalacidae > Rhizomys > Rhizomys pruinosus. The sequence goes on from VZQC01005757.1 coordinate 93,624, forward strand.
TTCCCAGCAGCAAAGTTGACAAGTACCCAGGTTCCTGGCTGAAGCCACCTGTCTGTTACCTCTCCCTGGAGAGCCAGGTCTGGGCACAGTGCTCCCCTCGTCTGTGCCACTTCACTGTGTGGCGTGAGGATCTTGTATCACTCTAACTTCATGGACTCTAATGGATTGTAGCTAATAAAACTACCACATAGTAATCAAACATTGTTCAGCAGTGTTTGAGCTCCCCAAATAGAAGTATTCAATTTCAACCTATTTCAGTTGGAGATCCAGGAAGCCAGGAATTTTGTTTGCTTTGTTAAAAATCATCGTATCCAAAAGCATTTTATATACCGTCTAATATAATATAATAGATGATCAAAAATATTTGTAAGTGGATCTTCTGGGCTTTGACTATCTCCCAGTCAAAACATGGGCCTTTGCAGCTTGAATTTTCAGGATGTTTAAAATATCAGCTCTTGGGCCGAGGACTGGCTCGGTAAGTAAGAGCACATGTTGTGCTATCATGGAGACCCAAGTTCATTTTGAATTCCCAGGGTCTGTGGTAAAAACCTGAGTGTGGCAGTATGTGTGATGTGGACACCCAGCATTGAGGGTGGGATGGGGCTGGAGAGGAGACCCTCTGGTGCTTGCTGATTTCCAGCCTAACTTCAAGCTCAGTGGCAGACTTTGTTTTAAGGGAATAAAGGTGGAAAGTTACAGAGCACAGCATCCAACCTCTGACTATGCACAACACATGTAATACCCTTGTATACAGAGAGAGAGAGAGAGAGAGAGAGAGAGAGAGAGAGAGAGAGAGAATGCTTTTTTCCCAATTTTCCAACTAAATTCTGCATTGCTTTTAAACAAATCCAGGAATGGTTGTGTTGGGATATGCCTGTAATCCCAACACTCAGGAGACTGAGGCAGGTGGATTGAAAGTTCAAGGCCAACGTGAGATTTTGTACTGAGAAACCAAACCAAATATCTCCATATCCCCAAGAAAAACCCTACCCCAAACAATGACACAACATAATAATAACTTTAAATATTCTAGATATTAATCATCCTGGTAGTCTGGTTTTGAGAAACACATTTCTTTTTGCTGCACCAAAAATGAAGAGTTCTGGGGCTGGAGAGATGGCTCAGTGGTTAAGAGCGCTGGTTGCTCCTGCTGAAGACCTTGGTTCGGTTCCCAGCCCTCAGATGGTAGCTTACAGTCATCTGTAACTCCAGTTCCAGGGGATCCAATGCCCTCTTCTGGTCTCCGAGTGCATTGCATTCATGTGGTGCACTTAGCTTTATGCAGACAAAGCACTCATACATGTAAAAATAAATAACAGAAAATTGGATAGTCTAGAACTCTCCCTGAAAGCTGGACTCAGGTCCTTGCTGTGTGGTGTTAGACTGCAGGGTGAGATGCTCTCCCTTTTTTCTCTCTGGTTTTGGTGACAGGGTACACAGAGGGTAGAGTCCTGGGCTCCCTGGCTCTCAAGGCCAAGTTTGGGCAACCAATGGCATGAGCAAAGCGGTAGTGAACTTATTCCAAATTTGTGGCATCTGCTTGAAATGAAAACATCACATATTAAACAGGAAGTTGGAGCATTTCTGCGCCAGAATTCTGAATATTGCAAACCCCATCCATATGTTTAGATTTGTTTTAATTGCCTTTTTGAAAAAATAGGGTGAAATGTAGCTCTCAAATGAAGGCCTGCAGGTTTGAAATCTAAGTTTAGAGAATGTGTTATGTTTAAGCTCATTCTTAGAGGTGCTAAAATTTAGGTCTGTCTGTCCCTTACTTGTCTTTGGGGGTTGGCTAGACTCCAGTTTGGGGCTTTTCTTGGGCTTGCCATTGTATGACTAAGGCAGACCACACTTAAGTCTCTCTCAGGCCACCTTTGTCCTCTGCTCATGGGCATTAGAGCACTGAGCCACTTTTGTGATGTTAAGTAGGTTGAGCTAAAGGAAGGGCTTTAGATTCATTCCTGTGTGATAGTTTTATTCTGATGACCATGAATCGCACTTCCCTTTGCTTTCAATGCTGGCTGTATTAGTTAATTTTCTGTTGTGTGATAAACATCATGACCTAGCCAAGAGTTTCATTTGGATTACTTTTCCAGAGGGATAGTCCAAGTTGGTGGGAGAAGCATGGTGACAGGAAGTGGCTGGAGCAGGAAGTGGGTGCTCACACCTTCAGGCAGGCACAGGAAGCAGAGAAAGACTGACTAGAAGTGGGCAAGCTGTATGTTCTCACAGCCCCACCCCCAGTGAGGTGCTTCCTCCAGCAAGGGCATATCTCCTAAACCTCTGCAAAGGGTCCACTAACTGGGGACAGTGTTCAAATACTTGGAGCCTATGGGGGACACTCTCATTCAAAACACCACATGGGGCTTATCCACTTGCAGAATTATTAACATTTCTTATGGATGTTTTTTTTTTTTTTTCCTTTTCTGTCTGGACTGAAAGCTGGGAACTAAATTGGAGGACACCTTCAAGGATAGCATAGATGGCCCTTATCTTTTGAGACAGTCTGGTTTGCTTCTATTTTCTGTCTTTGTTTCCCTCATTCTCTTTTTTCACTTTATTATCTAATTTACACTTTCTGACTATATTGTGTATATATTGACATAAGCAGCCTTAAATTTTGTTAGAAGAAGTTAATAGGTATGGACTAGCTAAACAAATATTGTGACACCAGACACCAGTTTGTTTTCTTGTTTGCTGTGTTTGAAGCTGATGATGAAGGTGACCCCAAAGCAATGCGTGTGATCAGTAGTCTGTTCAGCATCCTTCTTCTAAGGTGATGATGGTGAAGTTTATCAGCTCTTTGGCTAAGAAGAACCTAAGGTTCTTAGCTGATGCTGTTTTGGAATTAGGAGTCACTAGAGAAAAAGAGTGTCTGGAATTAAACAATTATTTCCACTGAAATTGATCATTTGTTTCTAATATGGTCTACTTCAAGGTTTTATATATGCTGTGAGGGTTTTAAAAAAATACTGTATACTTAAGCATGGGTTATTATGCAAATGCATTTTCATCATCCTTCACTGTGCTCTTGTTTGAGACAAGAGTTGTAGGTCAATTTAATTATTGATTATATTAATTTTTGTTTTTCTTTATGTGTGTGTGTGTGTGTGTGTGTGTGTGTGTGTGTGTGTGTATGGCACATGTATGTGAATACCCATGGAGACCAGGAGAGAGCATTGGGTCTCCTGGAGCTGGAGTTACAGGGAGCTGCCTTCTGACATGGGTGCTGGGGGCTGAACTTGGGTGCTCTGGAAGAGGAGCAAGTCCTCTTAACAACTGAGCCATCTATGCAGCTGCTGTTGATAAATTAATATTAGTTCTCTTCTTGTATAATTTTATTAGCCTATGCCTGTCTATTAATGCCAATGGATGAACCACAGATTTGATTTAGTTCATTCCTAGACCTTCAAGGAATGATTGATTTGTTTGAACTCAGACCGTCTTGTCTCGTGATCAGTTTAAAAAGTCTCAGAAATGGGCTGAAGAGATGGTTTAGTGGTTAAGAATGTGTACTGCTCTTCCAGTGTTTGGTTCCTAGTACCCACATTGGGCCACTCATAACCACCTATAACTCTAGCTCTAGGGGACCCAAAATCCTCTTCTCACCTCCCCAGGCAGTCACACTCATGTGCACATACCACATACAGACAGAGATACATACATATACACATAAAAATAAAACAAAAAGTCTCAGGAAGGATTTGTTTCCTTTTCTATTCCTGGACTGAAAACTTAGCCTTTCTGGGTGCCTAATGACCATACTTAATACCCATACCAATTTGGCCAAGGGACCTAAGGGATAACTTTGTTTCTTGCCCTCAGAGGTCAACCAAATCTTAGGGGTTATGCATGGGGGCATCTGTTGAAATGTCCTGCAAATGTGGGTCACCAGTCTTTCTGTTCAGGGAGGTCTTGGAGAGCCACTAATGGGACTTCAGCCAGTGTCCAGTCTATAAAGAGGAAAGTCTGCTCATGCTTCAGAAAAGGAAGCCTGGTCTAGCAAGACCTGATTTTGTCATCGAGTGGATGGAACTGGTAAATGAAAAGCTGAGGGGCTGGAGAGATGGCCTAGCGGTTAAGAGCACCGACTGCTCTTGCAGAGGACTCAGGTTGGATCCCCAGCACCCACATGGTGGCTGAGAACCGTCTGAAACTCCAATTCAGGAGAACTCCAGTTCCAGGGTTGGATCCCCAGCACCCACATGGTGGCTGAGAACCGTCTGAAACTCCAATTCAGGAGAACTCCAGTTCCAGGGGAATCCGACACCCTCTTCTGACCTCCGCGGCATTGCACGACACGGGTGCACAAACTTGCATGCAGACAGTTACATTCATACGCATACAGAAATAAATAAAATTAAAAAAAAAAGAAAAGCTGAAAGGAGCAAGGCACTCCCACCCTCCTCCCCCCCAAAATCCCTGAGAGACCCCTGAGGATCAGATCCTCAACTGACCTTGAGAAAACAAAAACCTTGGTTAATCTGGGCTAACTGTGTGGCCTTAAGCATCCAAAAGGAAAGCACAACCAGATATAAATAATCAGTAAGACCAGAGAAACTATACTGTAGACATAAAACTTGAGATCTTAGTAAAACAACACAAAGAAAAAAAGAGAGTACTATTGTTTGGCCTGTCTTCAGTTCTTACTGGCAAGTGCATCTACTCTGGCTGCCACCGCTTTGGGCACTCCTTAAAGACATGAGACACAGCTTTTTAACCTTCCAATATGGACTGAAGGCACATGTCTCTCCAAGAATCCTCCAAACCTTCAATGCCAGATGGGGACTACTGAGATACCCAGATTGTGGACTAAACAGCTAAGGGGATGTCAGCCTCATCAGAATATAGACTGCCATTGTTGGACTACCTGGCCTGTATCATGGAGGCCAATACAGGGGGATAAAGACAGGATGCGTGCTTACTGGACTTCATTTAGGGGACCATGGGAGGGAAAGACCCCAATGTGGAGCAAAAGTGCAAGATTGATGGTTGTTTGGGATTGCCAAGGAAGAACCTTTGAGCACTTCTTTAAGGAAAACATGACATCTTTTGGAAAAAAAAAATCCTCTAATTCAAGTGATATGTGTATGTATGTATGTATATATTTATGTATATCTATGAATATATATATATATACATATATATATATATATGTATACTGTAGCAATACAAGTTGGAGAGAACAACAACAAAAGAACTGAAAAAGAAACCTCTGGAAAGACTCAGAAAAAGATGCAGGACATGTACGGCAGAGTGCAGGGACTCGGGTGGGGTAGGGGCCATGGAAAGGGAAGTGACTAGATTTGATTGAGAAATGATGTATGACCTATGGAAAAAGTTTAATAACAATAAAAATACCTTAAAAAGCATAAAAATGACTTAAAAGACCATATTATTACTAAGGGTTTTTAAGGGGTTTTGAATTTCTGTCTTATCTCAAATTTTAGACAAACCTACAGTTTAAACTGACCTCAGTTGTAGTGTGTTTCTCATCTTGTCTTTGTGCATTCAGGCTTGAGAGCTTCCTGAGTAAAACAACAGGAGCGATAGAGTTGGAATGCTTCCTGCTTCTCAAGCTTGCATGAGGTCATTTAGTAACGCTACTTTCTTTTCTTCAGTTCTTTCAGGCGGACCATTGCCTCAGGGGCATGAATTTGAACTGTTTGAAGTCAGATTTCACTGGGGAAGAGAAAACCAGCGTGGTTCTGAGCACACAGTTAATTTCAAAGCTTTTCCTATGGAGGTAAGGATAATGATTATCTTGTAAAAAGCTTGTTATTTAGTAAAGGATTCAGCGAATTGCTGCAAATGCTTGTTTGAAAGTAGCTCTTGAACTTTATGTTTATACTAAGAGTGCTTACTGAAATGTAAGCTTGGCACAGCAAATGAGGCTTGCTGCCCCCTTCCTGGGCCTGGCGTGCCAGGTGCAGGGTGGCCACAGAGCAAGCTGCGTCTTGGTCCTCCTTGCTTCACTACTGCTGCGAGGTGCTGCTGCTGTCTCTGCACATGCTAGGGCTTTGCTGCACATGCTCTGAACAGGGCTCTTGGAGAAAGCTCTGCATTAGTGAGACATCCAGTTTCACTCACTTAAAATAAGTATATTGCTTCTATTCTTTGTAAGCCATTAAGAACAGTGTAGGGCTGGGTGTGGTGGTGCACGCCTTTGATCCCAGCTCTAGGGAGGCAGAGGCAGATGGATCTCTGTGAGTTAAAGGCCAGCCTGGTCTACAAAGCGAGTTCCAGGCCAGCTGGTACTACAGGAAGACCATGTCTCAAAAGGACCAAAAAAAAAAAAAAAACCATGTAAATGTTTCAGAGCAGAGATTCTTTTATTCAAAGTATTCTTATAGTAGGTAATTAAATAATAATCAACAATAGTTTATAATATATACAATATAATATTATTATTGATAATTTAATAGTAAGTCTTCCATACATTCTTCAATATGCAGCTGAGGTCCGTAGCACTTTTTCTGGGTTTCTTGCCCAATTCATCCTCCTCCATCTCTGTCTTCCTAGTGGACTTGATAGTTACCAGCCCTGCACTTACCGAGTGGACAGGCACAGGCCGCGTCCACGGTCTTTGATAACTGTGGTCTTTTGAGGACAAAGTCTCCCTGTCATTTCCCTGCTGGCTCTGTCCCTCATCCCCTGCCGGGCTTATCTCGAGCAGGCCATGGCGGTGAGTTGATAGGATGTCCCAGTTGGTGTAGGACTTTTTTATGTTTCTGTCCATAAAAGAATATCAGAAATAGACATTCATTATGAGCCTGTCTCCCATCCTCCCTTCCTCTCTCTCTCCTTCCCCATTCCCAGCAGTTTTATTCATTTCTGAGGCCTTACTTCACTACATCATCCCAGACCTCATCTCCATGCAGAATAATATAGACAGCCATTTACTGGATTTTTTGATTTAGCAGAGATGATAGATTAAGGACTGTCTAATTCTTAAAACAACAGCGTGTATTTTGAGGGCTACTGCAATGCCGGGTTCTCTCTCCCATTCCTTACTGCAGCTATACTTCATGTTAAATTTGGAATTGCTCCAGCCAGATTCCATGTCTAGAACTGCCTAAGGGATGGGAAGTCACTGTTGTCTAATTTTATATGCATCACATGTGGACTTTAAAAGGTTGCACTGAAGCATTAACAGCATTACGTTAATCATGATTAAAAAAAAATCCCTTCAGAAGCTTATCCATGTCATAAAAAAGAAACCTGGGTTTTAAAAGTGAAATGAGAAGTGCTTCGAGGATGGAGGGGAAACGCCAAATGGTGGGGTGAAGAAGCTTGTGAAGTATGCCAACACAGAACAGGAAGAGAAGTTGGCCTCTTCAAGCTCCTGTTGTGGAGGGCTGAGTGCCCCCTGGCTGGAAGCTATGCTTTTGCCCCTTTTCAGTGCTTGGAGACACGCTGTCATTCTGCGGCTTTAGAAACATCTCATGTCAACTTATGGCTCTCGTCTTGTCCTGAGCCAACCTGAGAAGACACAGTTCACACCACAAAACATCACAGGGAAGGAGGACAGGACACAAAGCAGTGGAGGGCAGAGGAATGGACAGGACAAGCCCCGCCCTCCGTTCTGGGTTCGAAAGGCTATTTCTTCATCCAGTCATAGTCAGTCCTGAAGGCAGAGGTACAGTGAAAGGTGGGCGTGATGGGGCAGCGAGGAGTACAGGTGTGATTCTGTGACTTTGCTTGTCACCCACTTCACAGCCTGGGGCAGATTTCATTAGATTCTGGGGTCAGTGATCTGTGCCTTTTCTGTTTGGTTAGGTAGAGTTTCCGGACCAAATGTTCAAATTGGTTCAGCTGCTTGGTGGTACTTTAACTACTTTGGTCCATTAAGCACAGGTAATGGTTTGTTTTGAATGGAGATTAAATTTTGCTACTGAGGCTTTGCTTTTGTAGAAATATTTTTATTTAGGATAATGGAATTACTGGACTTATTTTTCACATATAGTCAAGGATTGATATTTGCATTCTTTGTTATCCCAGATTACCCTTGATGGAATCCCAGGGGAAATGCAGCAGTTCTTATACTTGTTTGGGCTATATTTTATTTATGAACAAATGCCCCCAGGGTTGGGGGATCAATGCACTGTAGTTCTTACAAAAAGATTGTGACGTGGGGGCTGAAGAGCTGGCTCAGGGTTAAGAGCACTGGATGCTCTTACAGAGGACCTGTGCTCTGTTCCCAGCACCCACATGGTCACTCCAGTTCCAGGGGAGTCTGAAGCCCTCTTCTGACATCCATGGGCATTCCACAACACAGGTGCACTTACATACATGGAGTCTCTATACTAGTACACATTAAAATAAAATTAAAACAATAAATAATTTTGTTTTAAGGCTGTGGGGGTTGGAGAGATGGCTCAATGGTTAAGAGTGCATACTGCTGTGCTGGAGAGATGGCTCAGTGGTTAGGAGCACCCACTGCTCTTGCAGAGCACCCGGGTTCGATTCCCAGCACCCACATGGTAGCTAAGATATTTGACTCCAGTTCCAGGGGAATCAGATGCCCTCTTCTGACCTCCACAGCATTGCATGACATGGGTGCACAAACCTACATACAGACAGTACACTCATACTCATAAAAAAAAAAAGTGCATACTGCTCTTGAAGAGAACCTGAGATTGATTTCCAGCACCCATGTCAACTGACTCATAACTACCTCTAACTCCACCTTAAACATGAGAAATGTGGCCATCGAGGTGATGCAGAATGAGGGGACCACATATCTTTTCAAGAAGTTCTTTTTTTTCAGTTTTACATTTTCAAGGACAGTGTTTATCTCTTCCTTTCTTCATTTATTTTCTTTATTTTTCCTCCCTCTTTCCTTTTTTCCCCTTCCCCTTTCCTTTTTTATTTTCATTTTTCCCTTTTTCCTCTTTCTTCTCTCCGCTCTATCTTCCCTTCCATTTTCTTCCTCCCTTTATTCCTTTCCTCTCTTTTTTACTTTTTAATGATTTCAGAGTCTGCATACTGGGCAGTGCTCTACCACTGAGCTACACTCAAGCCCTTTCATTTACATATTAAGACTAACTTCATGGTAGAATCATGTATTCATGTGCTATTTTAATGATTTCTCCCTGAAAGACAAGAATTCTATGTTCTATTCAGGAAAAGTTTTGTCTATGTCTGTTCTATTCATTGGAGTGTCTTCCCTCTAACAATTTCAGAATTTTTTCTATTTATATTGTTTAATATCATTTGATTTAGTTCTTAAAAGACAAAACAAGAAGAAAACAATTGAGGGGAGAAGTGGTATAGAAATTTACAAATGGAGGAGGGTCTCAGAAAGAGAAAGAAGGAGGAGGGTCTCAGAAAGAGAAAGAAGGGTGGGGAGAGGGTAAGGGTGGGGCAGTGGTGCAGGCAGAGTAGCCTTTGTGGGACTGGTGAGCAGAAGGCATCAGTTTGACTCTGGGCCTTTGCAGTTCCCTTACCTCAGCCTTTTGCCAACTGTCCTGTTAGCTACCTGTCCATGGAGTTACCACGTTCCTTTAAGGAACTTCTCCATGCACACTTTGTGTCTTCCTTGGCACAGGAGTCCCTCTCTTCTCTGTGACTTCATGTGAATAGGTCTGCATGCAACAGGTACCAGCCTGACTGTCTCCAAAGAGAATTCTTAGTAGACTTCTATGCCCTTCTAGAAACCATCCTTAAAGTTTCACATAAGATTTTGTTAGTGGAGATCTCCTGAGCCCAACAGAAGGAAGAGCAGGAGACAGGTAGGAAGTGGGTGCCTCAGCAGAGCTGATTGTTGATCCCTTGGTCCACCTGTCTTTGGCTTGATTGGCGTTTGTGGTTGTGGGGTCGGAGTTATCCTCCCAGCTGGGATTAAAGGTGCGGTCTTTGGCTTGATTGGATTTTGTGGCTGTGGGGGTGGAGTTATCCTCCCAGCCGGTATTAAAGGTAGGCTTGTGTGACTCTTGAGATCTGAGATCTCCTGAGCCCAGCAGAAGACGGGACCCCCCCCCCGCAACTGAGATTATGAAGAGGCATCTGAAGGAGGCAAGCCAAGCAAGCCTTCAACACAGTGAAGAGGCATTTAGGACTCACACTGGAATACAGACAAGGAGAAGCCCATATGCCAGGATCACGAAGAAGGACAACATGGAAAGGGGCAGAATACTCCTGTGCCAAGCTTTACCAACCCTATGGAAGACTCCTGCAGTGGGATCCTCTGGGGATGCCCCAGACACAGACATCAGAAACACAATGGGAACATATTTAAAGAACTACAAGATCAAAGAACAAATTAAGAACTAAAAAAGAAGAATGAGGAACTCAAGAAGACTAGAGAGAGAATGACAAGCTCCGGAAGGAAGTAGAAACACTGAAAAGATCCCATGCTAAAACGACAAAGAAACCAACCAGCGAACCAAAGATCTAGAAGAAGAGATCCAGAAGCTCCAAAAAAAGTAGAAATACTAAAGAAATCAGAAGAGGAAATTAAAAGGAAATCAAACACTCATTCATTCAAGAGGAAAGGAATGGAAAAAAGCCCAGAAGCAGAATGGAGGAGCAGAACAAACGAATATCAGACCTGGAAGAACACGGAACAACTAAAAACCTCAAGGAAAGATTATGAAAAATTTAAAAATACACAAAGGTAAACAACCAGGAGCTGTGGACACTATGAAAGATCAAACTCTGCATCATAGAATAGAAGAAGGAGAGAATCCCAAGAGAATGGTATTATCAGATCTTCAACAGATAATAGATGAAAACTTTCCCCAAACTAAAAAAGGACAAAACAATACCAATACAAGAACACATAGAACTCCAAACAGACAAGATCAGAAAAAAAATTCTCCACGCCACATCATAGTTAAAAGCCTAGACACCCAAAGAAAGACAAAATCCTTAAAGCCACAAGAGAAAAACAACAAGACCTATAAGGGAAACCTATCAGAATTACAAACTGACTTCTCAACGCAAACTATGAAAGCAAGAAGAAACCTGGAGCAAAGCATTCCCATGTTAAGGGACAATAGATGCCAACCCAGGTTACTATACAGCAAAAATGTCAATTATAGTTAAGAGAGAGAAAAACCTTCCATGACATAAAAAAGTTGAAGAATACATGTCAGAAAACCAACTCTCTAAGAGAATACTGAAGCATTCAAAGAACAGAAGAAAGTAGCACCAACCCGGCAACTAAAAGAGAAATCAATAAAAGCATAACTGCAGAAGTAGAAACTGAAACCCAAAACCGCAAATGGATAAGGCAAAAGGAATAACACAAACTTCAGTCATAACCTTAAATATTAATGGACTAAATTCCCCAATCAAAAGACATAGACTGGAGAACTGGATTAGAAACAGAATCCATCGATATGCTGTCTACAAGAAACACATCTTACCTTCAAGGACAGGAACACCACCTTAAAGTGAAGATGGAAAAAAATATCCAAGCAAATGGTACAAAAAAGAAAGCAGGTGTTGCTATTTTAATATCAGACAAAATAGACTTCAAAGTAAATAAATCAGAAGAGACAAAAGGCCATTACATTTTCATCAAAGGAACAATTCACCAAGAAGTTTCACAATTATGAATATATATGCCCCAAATTCTGGTGCACCATACTTTATAAAGACAATCTCCATGACCACAAGTCACACACTAACCCCAGTACACTCATAGTAGAGATTTCAATACCCCACTGAGTCCTTTGGATAGGTCAAAGGACAAAGAATAAACAGAGAGACATCTAAACTGAGAGATACACCAAATGGACCTCATAGACCTCTACCGAACATCCATCCTAAACCAGAGAATCACTTTCTATCAGCACCCCACGGAACATTCTCCAAAATCGACCACATACTGGGACACAGAGGGAAACCTCTACAAATACAAGAGAATTGAAATAATTTCATGCTTCTGTCAGAACCACAGTGCAATAAGCTCAACATCAACACCAGGACAAGCCCTCCTGCCTACAAGAACACCTGGAGACTAAAACAACACACTATTGAATAATGAATGGGTCAAGGAAGAGATAAAGAAAGAAATAAAAAACCTGGAACTGAATGACAATGACAATTCAACACAACAAAACTTATGGATACCTTAAAACAGTCCTAAGAGGGAAGTTTATAGCCCTGTGCCTACATTAAAAAAACAGAAAGCACAAATGAATGATCTAACACTACAGCTAAAAGCACTTGAGAGGCAACAACAGATGAACCCTAAATGCAACAGACAGGAAGAAATAACAAAAATCAGAGCAAAATCAATGAATAAAAACAAAGAAACATACAAAAAAGTCAATGAAGCCAAAGTTGGTTCTTTGAAAGAATAACAAGATAGACAGACCTCTAGCCCAGTTAACCAAAGAAAGAAGAAGAACAACTCACAATCAATACTAATCCATGATGAAAAGGGAAAATCACAACGGACAAGGAAAAGATCCAGAAAATTATATGGGAATATTACAAAACCTATATTCTACCAAGTTGAAACCTAAGAAATGGATGAATATCTGAAATCCTGGGAATCACCAAAGCTCAGCCAAGAAGAGATCAGCAGCTTAAAAACAAGACCCATAACATATGAAGAAATAGAGGATGTAGTAAGAAGTCTCCCAACTGAAAAAGCCCAGGCCCAGACAGTTTCACAGCAGAATTCTATAAAACATTTCAAAAAGACCTACAACCGTATTACTGAAAATGTTAGAAGTATACAATCAGAGGGAATTCTCCCAAATTCCTTCTATGAAGCCAGCATCATTTTACCAAAACCAGGCAAAGATCCAACTAAAAAGGAGAATTATAGACCCATCTCCCTCATGAACACAGATGCCAAAATTCTAAACAGGATACTGGCAAATTGCATACAGACCCACATCAAGAAGATCATCCATCATGACCAAGTTTGATTCATACCAGAGATGCAGGGATGGTTCAACATACAAAAATCAATAAACATCATCAAACACATAAATGGAATCAAAGACAAAAACCACACCATCATCTCAATTGACATGGAAAAAGCCTTTGACAAAATCCAGCATCCCTTCATGCTTAAAGTCCTAGAAGGAATCGGATTGGAGGGAACTTTCCTCAATGTAATCAAAGCCATATACAGGAAACCCACAGCCAATATCATCTAAATGGAAATGACAGAAACATTCCCTTTAAAGGTTGAACTCGGCAAGGCTGCCCCCTGTCACCACTCCTCTTCAATATAGTGCTTGAAACACTTGCTAGAGCAATAAGGCAAGAAAAGGATATTAAAGGAGTACTAATTGGAAAAGAGGAAGTCAAACTATCCCTATTCACTGATATGATTGTTTACTTAAGGATGCTAAAAACTCCACCAGAAAACTCCTAGAAACGATTAACAGCTTCAGCAATGTGGCAGATACAAAATTAACATTAAAAAATCAATGGCCTTCTTTTACACCAACAACAAGCAACTGGAAAACAATTCAGAGACCTTCCCACTCATAATAGCCTCAAAAACAATAAAATACCTAGGAACAAACCTAACCAAAACACCAAAGATCTCTACAACAAAAATTTTAAACCTTAAGAAAAAAATGAAGAAGACATCAGAAGATGGAAAAACCTCCCATGCTCATGGATTGGGAAAATTAACATTGTAAAAATGTCCATTTTACCAAAACTCTTATAGATTTAATGCAATCCCATCAAAATCCCCAAGAGTTTCTTCACAGGCTTGGAAAAAAAACGTTCTTAAATTCATTTGGAAAAAACAAAAGACCCCGAATAGCCAAAAACAACCCTGAGTGAAAAAAGCTACACAGGGGGGATCTCTATACCAGACTTCAAACTATACTACAGGGCTATAGTCATAAAAACAGCCTGGTACTGGCAAAAACAGACCTATTGACCAATGGAACAAAACCAAAGATCCAAATCTGAGCATCACAATTTCGCCATCTTATATTTGACAAGGGGCCAAGACCACAATGGAGAAAAGACAGCATCTTCAGCAAGTGGTTTGGCAAAACTGGATCACCACTTGTAGAAGAATGAAATTAAACCTCTACCTCTCGCCCTGTACAAAATGAACTCCAGATGGATCAAAGACCTCAACGTGAAAACCCCAAACTCTGAAGGCAATAGAAGAAAAAGTTGGCCAGCCTACACAAGACATAGGCATAGGAAAAGACTTCCTAAATCAGACAGCAGCTGCACAAATTAAGGTCAACAATTACACAAATGGACCTCATTAAACTCAAAAGCTTCTGTACATCAAAGAAACAATCAAGGAAGTGAAGAGAAATCCCACAGATGGGAGGAAACCTTCACTGCAGATACATCTGACAAGCATTGATTTCCAGATATATAACTACTCAAAAAAACAAAGAAAAAAAGAAAACAAATGACCCCTGATAAAGATGGAGCAAAGAACTGAATAAGAGACTTCACAAGTGAGGAATTAGAATGGCTGAGAAACACCTCAAAACTGTTCACATCACTAATCATTAAGGAAATGCAAGTCAAAACCACTTTAAGATATCATCTTACTCCAATAAGACTGGCTAGGATCAAGAAAGCAAATGATACCAAGTGCTGGAGAGGTTTGGGGAAAAGGAACACTCATCCACGTTGGTGAGAATGTAAACTTGTACAGCCACTATGGAAAGCAGTGTGGAGAACCCTTGAAGACTTGGAATGAACTTGCCACCCGACCCAGCCATACCACTCCTGGGCATGTACCCTCAAGACTCATGCCACCACAGAGTTACATGCACGCCATGTTTATGCAGCTCTCTTTCACATAGCAAGGAGCTGGAACCAACCTAAATGCCCCTAACTGACAAAGTGGATAGAGAAAATGTGGGTACATCTACACAATGGAGTTCTATGCAGCAATAAAGAAAGACGACATTGCAAGCTTTGCAGGAAAATGGCTGGAGCTAGAGGACATCATGCTGAGTGAAGTAACACAGTCCCAGAAAAACAAAGGACAAATGGTATCCCTCATCTGTGGTTGCTAGTGCCAATTACCTAGTTGTAAGTATTTCTTGTGTAGGCCCCCTGAGCTTTTGTCCAAAGCAGTTGTTCGTAATGCATATTGGAAACAACAACAACAACAGAAATGACTGCATCAAAGAACTGACTGAAACAGTGAACTTCTGCTCAAAACAGTCAACTTCCTCATGGAGAATATTGAGAAAGACTGAGAAAGAGATGAAAAGCATGTTTGGCAGAATGCATGAGCTCTTGCGTGGGCAATGGTGAACACGGGTCTAGATTTGTTTAAAAAATATAAATAATTTATGTGGAAAAAAAACTTAAAAAAAGATTTTTTTTTTTTTTTTTTTTTTTTTTTTTTTTTCTTTCTTTCTTCCTCTCATCCTCCTCCTTCTTCCTTCCTTCCTTCCTTCCTTCCTTCCTTCCTTCCTTCCTTTCTTTCTGATGTTTTTTGTACTTCATACATCATTTTTCTTTTTTTTATACATCATTTTTCATTTCTGTTCAGGCATATTCCCCTATCCCTTCCCCCCACCCCACCCCATCCCAGATCATGCATTCTGCCATAACTGTCCTGCATCTTTCTCTCAGTCTTTTTTTATGCTTAGGAATTCACATTTTCCTCCATTAATTTCGTATTACTCTAAAATATGGATACATACTCTCCACCCATATACAGTAATTACAGAGTCTGAAAATAATTGGTGGGTGGATTCTAAAGCCCATTGAGAGATTCACATTATACCAACACAGTTGCTTTAAGATAAACAAAAATATAACCATAATGTCATTCTGCTTGCCTTTTGTCTGGGGGATTTGGAGTTAGTATCCACAAATGAGGGAAACCATTCTCTGTCTTTCTGGGACTGTGTTACTTTACTCAGCATAATGGCTTCGAGCTCCATCCATTTACCTGCAAATTTCATAATGCCATCTTTCTTTACTGCTGAATAGTACTCCATTGTGTAGATGTGCCACATTTTTGTCATCCACTCATCTGTTGAGGGGCATTTGGGTTGGTTCTAGCTCTTCCTTGCTGTTAAGAGAGCTGCAATAAACATGGACATGCATGTATCTTTGCAGTAGGATGAGTCTTTGGGGTGTATACCCAGGAGTGGTATGACTGGGTCAGGTGGCAAGCTCATTTTGAGTCTTTTAAGGAATCTCCACACTGTTTTCCATAGTGGTTGTACAAGTTTACATTCCCACAGGCAGTGGATGAGTGTTCCCCTTTTCCCACAACCCCTCCAGCATCTGTTGTCTTTTGTTTTCTTGATGTTAGCTACTCATATTGGAGTGAGATGATATCTGAGAGTGGTTTTAATTTGCATTTACTTAATTATTAATGATGTTGAACAATTTTTTTCTTTTATTTGTTTATTTTTTTAAGGGATTCTACAATATAATAGCACAGTTGTTTTCAGATAACATTGACGTTACTCAGTTTGCCATACAATTAGGTAATTGGTGCATTTTTTTGAAGTAAGCCAAATTATTAAGCATAAGCAATGAATGTAAGTAACATTCATGTGAAACCAATTTGCAAGTATCTGTGTCCAAATTTTGAACAACCCAAGGTTCCTATAGTCCAGCTGGAGAAGCTTGTATGCACAAGCATGTTGATCAAATAGTCGAGTCTATATTGCTTTAGTCTCACTATTCACCCAATCTCTCCACAGCCCTTACATTCTACCACCCCCCCCTTCCGCAAGTTGTTCCCTAGGCTTTGGGAAAGGGGCATGAGTGGTGAGAAGCAAAACAGTCTATTTTCTCTGGAGATGTCATTTTGGACTCTAGTCTGTTCAGGTTGTTTCCCTTCATGGATTGACAATTTATCCAGTGATACCTTTTTTTTTTTTTTTTTTTTTTTTTGAGACAGGGTTTCCCTGTAGCCCCAGCTGTCCTGGAACTCACTCTGTAGACCAGGCTGCACTTGAACTCACAAAGCTCTGCCTGCCTCTGCCTCCCAAGTGCTAGGATTAAAGGTGTGCACCACCATGCCCGGCCCAGGGATACCTTTTTAATCCTACTAACAAAGCACAAGCAATTGGATGTACAGGCATTTAAGCAGTACTAATTATTATGGCAAGCTAAGCTGTGAGCATAGATACAGATGCTTGGATGGTATGCTAATCCACAAACTGTGGTTTCTCTATAAAGAGTGACAAATTCTTATTGTGCCTTATAACATCTCCTAACCACTAGAGGGCATAAGCTTGTGGCATCCACTGTGAGTTATTCCTCCAAGGAGAGAGCTAATAGCCAATTAGATTTGGGATATATATAGACACATGGCTGCCACTGTTGCACAGTATCTCCAGGCAGTTGAGGTGTAGCTGATACTGATGGAGCAGTCTTGCTTGTCTCAAGGAGACCAATATTTTGCTGTATTGCTTTAGTGGCCTTTGGTAACGCTCTCTGGCATTTCAGAGGCCAGTTGTACGTTAGCAAGTGACATCTCATAACATTTTTTCATGCTTACACCAGGTCTTCGACAACAGGGACTTACCACCTTTCTCCTTGCATACATCCCACTTCTAGGCAAAAGGCCTTTATAATTTTGGGGGCTTGAATCCTCTAGCCAGATGTTGAACACTTTTTAAGATGTTTATCAGCCATCTTTAATTCTTCACTGGTGAAGACTCTGTTCAGCTCTTTATCTTTTGAGTAGGTCATTTGTCTTCTTACTTCTTTGTTTTTAGAGTAGTTTATATATTCTTGACATTAATGCTCTGTCAGATGTGTCACTGGTAAAGATTTCTTCCCACTCTGTGGGTTTTCTCTTCACCTCCTTGATTGTTTCTTTGACTGTACAGAAGCTTTTGAGTTTTATGAGGTCCCATTTGTCAACTGTTGACCTTACTTCCTGTGTGGCTGCTGTCTGATTTAGAAAGTCTTTTCCTATGCCTATGTCTTGTAGCCAACTTTTTTTTTTTTATCACCTTCAGGGTTTCAGGCTTCAGGTTGAGATCTTTGATCCACTTGGAGTTGATTTTTGTACAGGGTGAGAGCTAGGGGTTTAATTTTGTTCTTCTACAGATAGTGATCCAATTTTGCCAGCACCATTTACTGAAGGTGCTATCCTTCCTCCATTGAGCATTTTTAGCCCCTTTGTCAAATATGAGGTGGCTGAAATTGTTTGAACTCAAATTTGGATCTTCAATTTTGTTCCATTGGTCAACTGGTCTGTTTTTAGTACCAGTACCAGGCTGTGTTTATGACTATGGCCCTATAATATAGTTTGAAGTCTGGTAGGGCAGTCCCCTCTGTATTGCATTTTTCACTCAGGGTTGCTTTAACTATTCAGGGTCTTTTGTTTTTCTATATGAATTTAATGATTTTTTTTCCAAGTCTGTGAAGAAGCTCATAGGGATTTTGATTGGGATTGCATTGAATCTGTATATCAGTTTGTGTAAAATGGACATTTTTAATATATTGTTTCCCAATCCATGAGCATGGGAGTTCATTCCACGTCTTTTTTATATCATTTTCAATCTCCTTCTTCAGGGGTTTAAAATTTTTGTTGTAGAGATCTTTGGTATCTTTGGTTAGGTTTGTTTCCGGGTATCTTATTATTTTTGAGGCTATTGTGAGTGGGAAGGTCTTCTTGTATTCTTCTCCACTTGTTTATTGTTGGTGTAAAGAAAGGCTACTGATTTTTCTAGATTAATTTTGTAGCCCGACACTTTACTAAAATTCTTAATCGTTTCTAGATGTTTTCTGGTGGAGTTTTTAGCATCTCTTAGGTAAACTATCATATCATCTGCAAAAAGGGATACATTCCCAGCACCATTTATTGAAGGGGCCACCATTTCTCCAATGTATAATTTTGGTATCTTTGTAAGAAGTCAGGTAGCTGTTGTGTGGGTTTATATCTGCATTCACTATTCAGTTCCCTGGATCTATGGGATCTCTTTTTGTGCCAATATTGTGATTTTGATCTTAGGGCGTCTACAGTAGAACTTGAAATCAGTTATGGAGTAATATTTCCAGCAAGATTCTTTTGCCCAGTATTGCTTTAGTTCTCTGGGGTCTTCTGTGCTTCTGTACACATTTTAGAAATTGTTTTCATATTTCTGTGACAAAATGGCAATGAAAATAAGATGGGTATTTCATGAGTCTGTGAATCCATGGATTGCTTTTGGTAATATAACCATTTTGACCATATTAATTCTTCAAGTCCATGAGCATGACGGGTTCTTCCATCTTCTGGTATATTCCTCAATTTCGTGTATTGTTTTAACGTTTTATTTCTTTAATAAGTTTATTCCAGGGTTGTGTTTTTTTTTTCCAACTGCAAATGGAATTGTTGGGATTGTTCCCCTGATTTCTTTCTCAGCATATTAGTTATTGGTGTATAAAGGCTACTTTCTTTGTATCCTGATACTTTGGTGAAAACATTTATCAGCTCTCAGAACTAACTGTGGATCTTTAGGATCTCATGTTTGTATCTATTTTGTTTCATCTTCTTGTTTTACTGATCTAGCTAAGACTTGAAACATTATACTGAATAAAAGTGGAGATGGTGGATATCCTTGTTTTCTTTCTGATATTAATAGAAATAATTAGAAATTATTAGAAATGCTTTGAGTGCTTTTTCCCACTAGTTGAACTAAAGCTATAGATTGGTCATACATAGCCTTATTACACTGAAGTATATTCCTTCTGTTTTCTGTTTCTACTTTCTTTGAGGTTTTATGATGAAGGGATCATAAATTTTGCCTAGAGTCCTTTTCTGTTCTTATTGCGATCATAATATGATTTCTGTCTTTGAGTATATTTTTGTGATGCATTACACCTATTGATTTGCAAATATTGAACCATCCCTGAATTTCTGGAATGAAGCCAAATTGATCATGGTGTGTGCACAATCTTTTGCTATGTTTGTCAATTTGGTTTCCAAAGATTTTGTTGAGAACTTTTACATCTATGTTTATCAGGAAATTGGCCTATGATTTTTCTTTTTTTTTTTTTTTTGTTTTTTTGTTCTGTTTTATTTGCTTCTGGAAACAGGGTAATACTGGTTTATAAAGAGTGTAGCTTTGCTCCCTCTCTGATTTTCTGTTTTATGGAATAGTTTGAGAATCATTTGTGTTAATTTTCCTTTATAGCCCTGATAGAATGCCAGAGTGAACCTATTCGGGGTAGACTTTGTAGTTCAGACATTTTTATTACTGTTTCAATCTCATTGTGTGTTATAGATTTTTCTCATCTTGGTTTAATTTTGGTAGGTAGTATAGGTTTAAATTTTGTTCATTTGCCTTTAGATCTTACAATTTATTGGACTATATATTTTAAAAATATGTTTTAATGGTGCTCTGGATTTTACTGGTATCTGTTAAATGGTTCCCTTCAAATCCCTAATTTTGTTCGAGTCCTTTTTCTTTTGGTTAGTTTCTTTTGAAAAAGATAAGCAAGATTGGCAAGCCCTGGTCAATCTTGTTTATTTTTTCAAAAATCTAGGTCCCCTAGGTATTTTTTCATTCTTTATATTCTTTGTATTGTTTTTCATTAATTTCTGCCTTGATTTTTTTAAAGCATTGGATTTTGAGAATTTCGTGCAGTGTTGTTTGATCCTAATCAGACCCCTCCCCTGTATCTACTGTCACCTTAAAGGCGTGCGCCACCACGCCCGGCGAAACATGTAGCTTTTAACTTACCTCTTAGGACAGTTTTCATTGCATCTCACAGGTTTCATTCAATTCTAGAAATTAAACATTTTTCTTTTGCACATCTTTGAGGATCCATTCATCTTGGATGCATTTTTTTCCCACCATCTTCTCAGAGAGCAATAGACTTCTTTTTTAAAATGTTTTTCTTTTCTTTATTTTTATTTTATGTGTATGAGTGTTTTGTCTGCATATGTTTAAGTGTATGCACCTTGTGTAATGCCCAAGGCAGACAGAAGAGAGTGTTCGATCCCTTGGAAATGGAGTTACATACAGTTGTTAGCTCCCATGTAGGTGCTAGGATTCTAACCCCAGTCTTCTGTAAGAGCAACCAGTGCTCTTAACCACTGAGCCATCTCTCTGGCCCCCTTGAATGCATTCTTGATACTACTAGGAATCAGCTTTAAAACTTCTTTGAAAGTTAACACATTTTAACTTTCATTTAGAGTGCCTTCAGTAAACAGAGTGGAGAAAACATGCCCTCTGTGTTGGAATTTTCATTTTCCAGAGGCACATCTGCCTCCACAGCCCCCTAACCCTTTGATGATGTTTTCTCCCTGTAAATCTGAACCCTGTGATGAATACTCCATATTTAAGCTTATAGGCAGTGTAAAAAAAAGAAGTGGACTGGAAAATCTAATGTATGAACATATATTAAATATATTTCTATAGATGCATACCATATTTGTCAGTAAGATTCTTTTACTTGACGTGTGGATATTTTGCATAAGGGTCTTTAATTAAACCATTAACATTGGCAGAAAGTTATTGATTTAAAACAAATTTGAGAGCTACCAAATTCTCCTAGAGGCCTTGGAAGCTTCCTCCTCCTCCTCCTCCTCCTCCTCCTCCTCCTCCTCCTCCTCCTTCTCCTCCTCTTCCCTCCTCTCCCTCCTCCTCCTCTCCCTCCTTCTTTTGCATATTAGACACCTTAGCTTGTGAAGTCCAGTTTTATTTCAGTAACAACTTTGCTGTTCTGCTAATGGTAGTGGCTCCAGCATCTCTCATTCACTGGATTACTTATTCCACTTAGGTTAAATATTGAACGTTTGTCACTTGGGTATATTTAGGCTCATAGTTTGACATCTGATTTCCAAGGGTATGTGTTCTAGTTCTGCCACATGCGGACACTGCTCTGAAGTACCTAACTGAGGGCTGTGTAGTTCTTCGTAAATCACCAGCACTATTTGTTTATGCAGGAAGCACTATTCTCATTGCTCTAGGGGAGACTGCTTCCTTAGACATTTAGATTTTATTCAGGGTAAAAAAAATGATAAAGGATCTTTAGTTGGCAAATGTAGGGAAGATTTGGTTGCACAATAAATCACACATACAGATTGAATAGGTTAAGTGTTTCATTTTTCTTCTCTTTTTGCCAGCCCTTCCATGAGTTTCTTGCAACTAGACCATAGCTTTCAATTGTACTTCTGCATGAACATCCATAAACAAAAAGTTTTCCTTTGGCTTTTAGGTCTTCCTTTCCAAAGCTGTCATGTCACAAAACATTAGATTAAATAATTTAAAAAATCATTCTCTCTTGATAATCTGTGTTTTTTAAAATATGTGTAAGATATTTTAAAATATTTTTAAAATTTTTATTTTTATGTGTATGGGTGTTTTGCCAGCATGTATGTAAGTGTACCACATGTGTGCAATTCATGTAAGGGCCAGAAGAGGGAGTCAGATCCCCTGGAACTGTAGTTATTGACAGTTGTTAGCAGCCCTGGGGTGCTGCCAGCTGAACCTGGAAGATCAGATTCTTCAAGAGCAGCAAACGCTCTTAACTGCTGAGCCATCTTTCTCACCTCAGATTTACTTGTTTATTTTTATTTTAGGAGTCTGCATGTTTTGCCTGCATGTACGTATATGCAATTGTGTGAGTGCCTTGTGCCTGTGGAGCCACAAGGGGGCTTCAGATCCCTCAGAACTGGAGTTATAGACAATTATGAGCCACATGTGTGTGCTGGGAACCAAGCCCAGGTCCTCTGGAAGAGCAGCAAGTGCTCTTAACCACTGAATCACTGAATCATGTCTCTAGCCCCAGGAAATCAGTTCTATTAGATCAGTTCTTTATTTGATACTCTCTTAGAACATATCTTTTTATCATCAAATTTGCCCTTTGACAACTTCTTTTACTTATATAATGTGTTCTGACTCTTGTCCCCCACTCTTATTATTTCCTCCTTACTGCTGTCAGACTCCCTTCTTCCCTGTAGGTCTCTTTGCCACATTTATGACTTTTTGTTTTGTTTTGTGACCCACTGAGTTTAACCCAGGTCTGTATGACCCTGGGTTTGGAAGTATACACTGGAGCCTAGTGGGTTCACCACTGGGTATACACCTAAGGCGATGACTCCAGCTTTCTCAGGCTCTCTCAGTAGCCAGTAAGAGGAAGAGCCCCATGAGCCCCTCCTCTTACCATGGCTGTCTGTTGACAGGGCCTGTTCCATCCAGGCCTGGTATAGAATCCATCCCTGCCAAGAGCCTATGATTGGAATGCCTGTGCTATGGCAAGAAGGCAGAATTTCTCAGCCGTGCTCCCCATCTTCTGGTTCTTACATTCTTTCCACCCCTCTTCCTCAATGTTCTCTGAGCCTGAGAAGGGATGATATAAATGTCTTGCTTAACCATCTCTTCTTTTAATTTTATTTATTTCTGTATGTGTATGAATGTACTGTCTGCATGCAGGTGTGTGCACCCGTGTGGTGCAATGCCACGGAAGTCAGAAGAGGGTGTCGGATTCCCCTGGAACTGGAGTTCTCCTGGAATTGGAGTTTCAGACGGTTCTCGGCCACCATGTGGGTGCTGGGGATTGAACCCGGGTCCTCTGTAAGAGCGGTCGGCGCTCTTAACCGGTAGGCCATCTCTCCAGCCCTAACCATCTCTTCTTCCAGCATCTTGGAAGGGGTATGAATCTCACCACCATTCACTGCAAAGAGACTGAGGGCTGAAAGTATCATTTGTTTGTGGATATAAACGTACACATTTAGGAGGCGGGCCCCAAATCCCGTCAGAGGGCAGTCGGTTATCTCCACAGCACTCATGCCAATATTGCATAGGCAGGCACATCTTGCCTGGAAAATTGATCCTGTAGGTTTTAGGGTTCACAGCTGGATAACGTCATGGAAGACTTTCTCAGCCTTCTTGGACTTGGACAGCTAGCAGCAGGCAGTATCCAACTCAGTTCCAGCTTGACTTCTCTGCATTGTGCAGTCAAGTTTTTGTTTGTTTTTTTGAGTCAGGATCTGACTATATAGCTCAGACTGGCCTTGAACTCAGGATCCTCCTGCCTCAGCTGTCTGGGGCTGTAGGCATGCACCACCATGCTAAGCTTAGGTTAAGCAATTTAAAAACACTTCATTCTGTTTTTCCCATTGCACTACAGATGCAGGCAGTTGTCAGGACTGGGCACCAGTTTGTCCAAGAGACTAGCAGAGATCGTGTAAGGCCAGTGGCTCTTGCCCTCTGGGCCTGAAAGTCTGATTTAAGAATAAGTTGTCTGGAAGACAGTCTAGTGCTGCTATAGTACAGAGTCTTGTCTTTATTCAGGTTGTGTTTAAAGAGCTGCTCTTGGGGCTAGAGAGATGGCTCAGTGGTTAAGAGCACCGACTGCCCTTGAGAGGACCTGGGTTCAATCCCCAACACCCACATGGTGGCTAAGAACCATCTTTAACTCCAGTTCCAGGGGAATCCAACACCCTCTTCTGACCTCCGGGACACTGCACGACACGGGTGCACCAACCTGCATGCAGACAGTACGTTCGTACACATAAAAAATAACAAATAAATAAACATTTATAGAGAGCTGCTCTTGCTCTGTGTACACTGAAAGGGCTCAGTGATAAAGGAGCCCAGGCACTGTAATAGCTGTTTATGGGAAGCTGAGTGCAGTATGTAGACAGAAGAAGAGGTGCATTGTGCAGAAGGGTCCTGGCCATTTTCCCCTTCCCGCTCAGAAGCACACCAGCTTTTTTTTAATTTTTTTATTTTTATTTTTAAGGGATTCTACAATACAATGACACAGTTGTTTGCAGATAACAATGATGTTACTCAGTATGTCATACAATTAAGTAATTGGTGCATTTTGCAAGTATCTATGTCCAAATTTTGAACAACCCAAGGTTCCCATAGTCCAGTTGGAGAAGCTTGTATGCACAGGCATGTTGATCAATCAGGTGTCCAGACTATATTCCTATAGTCTCATGATTCACCCCTATCTCTCCACAGCCCTTACAATCTACCACGCCTCCTCTTCCGCAGTTTGTTCCCTAGGCTTTGGGAAAGGGGCACAAATGGGTGAGAAGAAAACAGTCTAATTTCTTTGGAGTTGTCATTTTGGACTCTGGTCTGTTCAGTTTGTTTCTCTTCACGGATTGACAGCTTTCACAGTGATACCCTTTTCAGTCATACTAACAAAGCTCAAGCTATTGGATGTACAGGCATTTAAGCAGTACCACTTATTGTGTCAAGCTAAGCTGTGAGCATAGACACAGATGCTTGGATGGTATGCTAATCCGCAAACTGTGGTTTCTCTATAAAGGGTGACAAGTTCTTGTTGTGGCTTATAACATCGCCTAACCACTAGAGGACATAAGCTTGTGGCATCCGCTGTGAGTTATTCCTCCAAGGAGAGAGCTAATAGCCAAATAGTTTTGGGATATAATATAGACACTTGGCTGCCACTGTTGCACTGTATCTCCAGGCTGTTGAGGTGTAGCTGATATTTTCGGAGGAGTCTTGTTTGTCTCAGGGAGACCAATATTTTGCTGTATTGCTGTAGTGGCCTTTGGTAACGCTCTCTAGCATTTCAGAGGCCAGTTGTACGCTAGCAGGTGACGTCTCATAACATTTTTCATGCTCACACCAGGTCTTCGACAACAGGGACTTACTGCCTTTCTCCTTGCATATATCCCATTTATAGGCAAAAGGCCTTTATAATTTGGGGGGGCGGGTTTGAATCCCCTAGCCAACATCTCCTAGGCAGAATAATTCATTGCTGATGTCAGAGCTTTCCTGTAGTAATATATTTTGCTTAATTACACAACTTATAAACACTTTACTATTGAATTTGGCTCTAGATAGAGAAATATCCTTTCACAGTTCCTATGCCTATCAATCAGTTAATACATTGTGCCTGTTTTATAGGAAATTACCACTGTAACAATTGGCTCTAGTTTACAGTTTGGGAGTGGTTTCATTACCATCCTGTTTTTCTTTTTTCAAAAAAAAAAAAAAAAAAAAAGGGGGGGGAGAGGTAGGAAGGTTTCTCAGCATTAGGGTCCATTATTAACAGTCAACCCCAATATTATTCAGAGAGATGCTCAGTGACCGTGTCTCAGGCAGTCTGATGTTCCTCATTCCTTAGTGTTCAGATGGGTCAACCTCTCTGCTGACATTCCCCAGTTCATCCTGCACAGCCATAAGTTGTATGTTTTCAGGCATTTAGATTGGTGACTTTTACCTGTGGGAACATAAAATTCTCCTCCCATTGTTATTTTTAAGATCAGAAAAATTGAAAATTTATCAATAGGATTGAAACAGAGTTTTCCATTTGTATCCCAGAAAGGATAGTACCCCACCTCCCCCAGCACACCAGCTTTTAAATTTCTCATGGTTCCACTTTCTCCTCAGGAAAGTGGGGTGTCTACCATGAAATACTGTCTTGGTGTAAATGACTTTAGGGTCGTTGTCCCTGCATCATCTTTGTATATACCTGAAAAAGATAGTATTTCTTCTTTACTTCTTTTACTGCTCTAAAAAGATCCCAGGAAAAGTTTGAGTGGTTTATAGTGAAATTATGATCAAGTTCTTTTGCTTCCAGGAAAATCTCACATAGAGCTTCAGGTCTGTGAGTCTCTTCTAAGGGAGATGCCCACTGACTACAAGGAAATGTAATATGAGGACTTTATGAAACAGAGTATGTGAGAATTAGACATAGCGGATAAATAGTTAAAGCCTTTCACATTTAAAGGAACATTTTTCCATCAGTTTAAGTGTTTATCTAACACAGGATCAATTGGAAGACTCATAAGGGCCAGCATTACTGAGTACCTTGTTGGAAAACCTGATGTCTAGTCTGCATGGAGAAGCATGGTGGTTGGTTAAGTATTCAACCAAAGGAAGAGCTGTTCTCTCCTATGGCCCTTCTGCAAGTGGTTCAGATGGACAGACAGCACAGTGGGCCCTCCCTGCCTCCTGCTCCTGTGAAGGGCAGCTGTGTCTGTAGCTCTCTCAGGTACAGAGGCAGAGGGCTGGCCTTACCCAGGGGGATGGGATGGAATTTGTGGCCCTGTGTACTTGCCTTAAAGCAGGTTGTGAAACCAAGACCCTCAGTGGACTAGTGAACAGTAGGGATGCGGTGTCACCAAAATAGAATTTCTGTTGCCCCTGAAGAACTGGTATATCTAATGTATTACTTGAGTCTGCCCCTCCTGGGTCTGAAGAGGGATGCAGCTAGGCTCAGTGTTATAGCTCTGAAAATAAATGCTGACTTCAAGGGAGCTTTTTTTCATTTTCCAAAGCCAACTCTTATGAGGAAAATCAACAAGTTTGGGATTTTTACTTGCACATGTAGTTAATACCTTGATCTGAGGTTGCTTTGGGGAAAAGAATGGTTGCCATTCAGAGCAAAGAAGATTGATGCTGAGAGAAACATTGACCTTTAATGTGCAACTTCCTTGAGCAGTTTGATTTTTTTTTTTTTTTTTGGTCTTTTCTAGACAGGGTCTCCCTGTAGCCCCAGCTGTCCTGGAACTCACTCTATAGACCAGACTGGCCTTGAACTCACAAAGATCCACCTGCCTCTGCCTCCCAAGTGCTAGGATTAAAGGTGTGTGCCACAACACCCGGCGAGCAGTTTGATTTTTATCAGAAGAAAGAGCATCATGTCTCCAAATATAATGGCATCCTGGAGTCTCCCACGGGGCTAGCACATCGAGTGTCTTGGATAAACTGATTGCTGGTCTCTCCAGTGGTCACAGTTGAAGAAACGCTCTTATTTGGGCAGAAAACAAAGCACCAATTTTATGTTTTCTGAATTCCAGTGAACACTTGCCTTTTAATTCCTGAAAGTTATGGTTCCTGCTTTGATCCAGCATGTTTACCTTTCCATTTATTATTTTTGTGTCTGTGCAGAAACCCACCAGATTACTGAATAGAAAATAAAATTATGATGTTGGGCAAACAGAAATGTTCTTGCAGCTGCACCACACGGCAGGGTATAGTCCGCCATTCCTCCACTAAAAGCAGAATGTATGAGGTCCAGCCGACCTTTGGGAACTTACTTTGAAGTTCCCTTTGATTTTTCATTTTTTAAGCATTTCCTTCTTTGTTATTGCTTGAAGATACACAGAAAGTTGTTTTGTCAAGCTAGACTTGGAAAAAGTATTTATATGATAGCTGATTTTATGATATAAGGAGAGTCCATAGAACAATGAAATATCTGTCACTGTAAATATTCAGGATATGTAATTAATGCAGGGATAGTTATAGACTTGGGTTCCAACAGATTGATGTTCTTTAATAAATTATGTCTCTCAATATGCTTTCAGATAATAAACATTTATTTCAATAGTTTGTAGCAGAAAAGTTGTCACTAAACTTACATTCATTTGTTCATACTTTTTTGTCTATTTTTACTCAATGTTTGTGAATTTCATACAGTGCATCTTTATCATATGCAAACCACCTTTCCTTATCTGTACCCTCTCATACCCCCCACTGAGTTTCATGCATTCTGTCATATATGTTAAGGTTTATTAAGCCACATTTGTGTCCCCAAATGTCTCTGAGTGTGAGTCCATCCATTGGCCCTTAGTCAACCTATTTAGCATAACTCTCTTGAAACAAACAAACAAACAAACAAACAAACAAACAAAAAAACCCTCTCCCTTATCCAGTAGTCATTGTTTGCCAATAGTTTCTCAGATAAGGCTGGGGCTTCTTACCATTTCCACACTCACACACTGGGTTTTTGTCTGGTCTGAGTTTGCTGTCACCACTGCTGTAAGTTCACATGAGCAACTTCTTTATGTTCATCCCCCTCCTCTGCCTCTTACATTCTCTTTGCTCTGCTTTCCATATGTTCTCTGAGCCCTGGGTGGCAGAGCTTCGATATGGTGTCCTCCATTTGTTCATACTTTTGTCCATCCATCCACCCACCACCCACCTACCCATCTATCTATCCATCTATCCACTCACCTACCACCCACTCACCTATCTACCTATCCACCCACCCACCACCCACCCACCACCCATCTATCCATCTATCCATCCACCCACCTCCCACCCACCCACCCATCTATCTATCCATCTATCCACCCACCCATTCATCTATCTATCCATCTATCCATCCACCCACCCACCCATCTATCTATCCATCTATCCACCCACCCACCACCCACCCACCCATCCATCCATCAGTCCATCCACCCGTCCATCTATCAACCCATCCATCCATCCACCCACCTACCCATCCATCCATCCATCCATCCATCCATCCATCCATCCATCATCTATCAAACCATCCACCCACCACCCATCCATCCATCCATCCATCCATCCATCCATCCACCAACCACCCATTCATCCATCTATCCATCCATCCATCCAGTAGAAAATCTGTTTCCAGACCTACTATTCAGGTCCTTATGTAAACACTGAGGAGACAGTGATGAATGTGACAGATAGCTTAGATGGAGTTTTTCACACACTGGAGGAGTCTACACCTAATACATGTGATTTGTCTTCTCCCTACTTTTTTCCTAAAACAGTATTTTGTAAATATAACTGTTTCCGTGGTGTTGAGATTACCTTACCCCTCTAACTTGTCCGTGCAATATGCAAATTTCAATATACAATATGTAAATCTGATCATTAGAAGCTAGTAAGAGGAAGATTTAAAGACTATATTTATTAGACTATAACATGTGATTTGTAATGGAAATGATTGCTAACCACACACAATATCTGTAAATAGCTTTTGAAAGGCTTTGTGGTGGGTATAACCCAGGCATAGGTTATTGCGGGGATGAGTTAACTCCAGTATCCTAACGAAGTTAGAAGCAGTGAGATTCAAGACAGCAAAGCCTCAACGGGAAGGAATTAGGAAAGACTCATTCTGGAGTGTGTCAGGGGGTGAGAAAAACCTTGGTTTCAATCTAAACTCTGCGGTATTAGATAAGCTAGTAAATGTGGCTTTTCCAAACTTCTATGTTCCTGTCTGTGTAAAGTGCAAAAGCCTAGCTCAGAGGTTGGCAGAGACAATCCTTCTGTATTGCTTATGACTTGGAAGATATGGGAGAATCTCAGAGAGGTAGTTGTAGTTGTGATGATGAAAATCTAGCAAAAAATATCCTGAAGGGGGACACAAAAAGCCTTGTGGCTACTACAGATTTTAAAGCATACATAAAGTATGCATGAAGAAAAAAGTGTAAAGCCTTCTCTCTCTTTAGTTGAATATATATTGACTTTATAGTGTAATGACTAGTCTAATCATGTCATTGCACAGGGGATTTTTCCTGAAAATTTTTTTATTACTGTGTATTCATATGAAGTAGAATTTATATCATTAGACTATTTTAAAGTGAAAATAAATATTGCTTTAAGAAAGTTAATTATGGGGATGGAGAGATGGCTCAGCAGGTAAGAGCACTGACTGTTCTTGCAGAGGACCTGGGTTCAGTTCTCAGCACCCACATGGCAGCTATGCACCGTCTTTAACTCTAGTTCCAGGGGAATCTGATGCCCTTTCCTGACCTCCATAGCACTGCACGACATGGGTGCACCTACCTACATGCAGACAGTACATTCATACACATAATAAGTAAAAATAATAAATAAAATATTAAAAAGAAAGTTAATTATGTAATGGTATAAAGCTTTAGCAAAATCAGAAGATGTTGAGATCTTTAACTATGCAAGATCTTAGCCAGTCTGACAAACACATAAATTCTTGGTTTGATTTTGGTTTGGTGTGTTAAGAACGATGGTTTTGGGGTAGGTGTGAGGCACAGTGGCAGAACGTCTGCTTGGTGTCAGAAGAATTCTAGCCCCAGCACTGTAAAAAAGAAAATTGGTGCCCTCCTGTTTCTAGGATAATCGTGCTCTTGCTAATTCTTTGATGTTCCCGAATATATTTTTCCTAAAGGTATCATTAGGCTTTGTGCAACAAAAGTTCATCTTAGAACTCTAAAACAGCATACCCAATATTCTCAGAGGAGAAACTGGACTTTGGGGTGGGGGGGCAAAGTTCCCTATGAGAGAGCTTGGTGATGTGTGTTATGAGTCAGAGAAAGCTACCTTCTGAGTCCAGTTTGCCATTTGTCATCAGGTTTCTAAATTCTTCTATTACTATGCATGAAACAGAGAGAAGCTGTAAAAACTAATAGTTTAGGTCCTGGGGAGATGGTTCAGTGGATAAAGAGCTTACCATGTGTCCTAGTCTGACTTCCATTGCTGTGACAAAACACTCTGACCGACACCAACTTGGGGAGGAAAGGGTTTATTCAGCTTACATCTCCTGGGTCACAGTTTATCACTTAGGGAGCCCAAGGCAAGAACTCAGGGCAGGAACCTGGAGGCAGGAGCTGAAGCATAGGCCATGAAGGAATCTGTTTACTGGCTTGCTTCCCTGGCTCATGCCCAGCCTGCCTTCTTATATGATACATAACAACCTGCCCAGGGTGGAACTACTCATTGTGGGCTGGGCCCTCCCACACTGCTCAACAATCAAGACAATACTCCACAGATGTGGCCACAGGCCAATCCCATGGAGCAAATTCTGCAATTGAGGCTCCCTCAACCCAGGTGTGTCAAGTTGACACTAAAGCTATCCAGCACACCATGTAAATACGAGGACCTGAGTTTGGATCCCAGCACCTATGCAAAAAGCTGGGAGTTAGCATGTGTCCTTAGCCCCATTGTGTGGAGTGGGGTTGGGGGCAGAGGTAGTCAGATCCCTGGAGCTTGATAGCTCGGTGAAGAGACTTTGTCTCAAAAAATGTGTAGAGTGATTGAGGAAGACACCCAATGTCTGGCCTCCACAGGATCACACACAGGTGTATATACCCACACATGTGCAAACACACACAAACACATACACTGTGTACCTTTCACGCACTAAAAAATTAAAAAAATACTTAATAGTGTAGTGGTTGGGGGTTATCATCTACTCTGTTTCTCAGGCAGTGATGGAATATCTTGTTACTAAAATCTGTATTTATTTGATATGCTTTCTAAAAGTATTCTAAGAGCACATAGTTAGGGATAGTGGATGAAAATGATGTAGCTTAGGGCTGTAGAGTTCTTTTGTTATCTAGAAGCCTTCAAAGGACTAGAAAAATTGAAGTCAGAAATTTAAATGAAATGTAAACAGCTACAAAAGTAAGATATTGAGGACCTGACAAATGACAGGGAGACCTTTTTCCATTCATTAATGTCTGCATTTGTACACCCCAAAGCAAGTACATCCTCTGAACCCAGCTGGACAAGTCACAGAGATCTCTAGATGAAATGGCTGGCTTACTTAGGGGAACTACTGAATTTGGCTCCAGAGTTAATGTATCTCCCAGCTCTTTCTCTCCAGCCTGAGTTCTGAGCAAATTAAGAAATAAGGGATTCATGAGCATCCTCAGGTGGACAGCAGAACATCACCTCTACCGTGGGTAGAGCTGCATTAGAGACAGGCTGCTCAAGGGTTCACGGTGTTAAACAGTGTGCCTGTAGTTTATAGATCTTAGGGAGGGGATGATACAGGTATGGTTTATTAGTCAGCTTCCCAGGAGTAGCTCAGACTTCACAAAAGACTGAAAAAAGAGTGAGGAGTTAGTTGAGAACTGGAGAGGAGGGCACGCTTTGTTTAGAAAAAATGTTTTTTTTTTTTTTAATTTTTATTATTATAGAAACCAGGAAGAGGGAAGAGGCGTTTCCTCTTAAAGCAGCAACTCCTCAGGTTTTGCCCACTTTACCCTTTAAAACTCAATAGCAGGGGCCGGAGAGATGGCCTAGCGGTTAAGAGCGCCGACTGCTCTTACAGAGGAAACGGGTTCGATCCCCAGCACCCACATGGCGGCCGAGAACCGTCTGAAACTCCAGTTCCAGGAGAACTCCAGTTCCAGGGGAATCCGAGACCCTCTTCTGACATTGCATGACACGGGTGCACAGACTTGCATGCAGACAGTACATTCGTACACATAAAGAAATAAATGAAATTAATAATAAAAAAAAAAAACCTCAATAGCACCGCTGGGCATCAGCAAGGGAATCTCATTTCCTCTATTGCAGGTTGGTTCATCTCAGCCATCTGGGACCACGCGCTCCCTTGCTTGCACTACCTGAAAAGCCACATTATTTTCTACTTTCTGAAGAGGTTTGGGACATAGGTCGGATGAGCAGTGATTTTTGAATCATCCCAGGGTTTAGCTTAACTTTTTTCCTTCTTTCTTTCTAATCTATTAAGTAAGTTTTGTCTAGCCATTTTTTACAGCCTCGGCCAATCACTGAACCATGGGTTCTGACGAAGGATCTTGTATGGAAGTCATACTATTTAGCAGCTGTGGCCCTGGTCCAGGGGATGAAGTCACCAGTCCTCTTCTGAATTTGGTTTTACTGCACTGGAATATTTCGTAATGACTTTTCAAAACAAATGACACTTGCCCACCTTGTTACAGAGAACAGATATTGTTTCTGATGAGCTCACCAGCCTGACATGGTGGGGAGCTTTGCTCTCACTCCTGTTTTATGGAGTTAAAAGCTCCTGAGTACAACAGAGGTGTGAGTCACAATGGAATGAGGACTGTACTATTCACAGGGGGCTCTACCCTTCCCCAGCCGAGCGCCGTCAGGCTATTTTCTTTAGCAGCTTTGTTGTACAAAAGGCAGTTTTTCGCATAAGCAATTTATTGGTCACTTGCACATCGCTGTGGCCTCAGTACCTGACAGAAGCAACTTAAGACAGGAAAGATTTCTTTTGGCTTAGGGTCTCAGTTCATCATTGTAGAGAGGCTGTGGCAGCAGAAGTGCCTATTGGAAGCTGTTCATACCAAGAAGCAGACAGGTAGGAACTGGGGACAGGGTTAGACTGCCGAGGCTCACTCCCACTGACTGACTTCTATCAGCCAGTCCTTATCTTCTAAACGTTCCACGGCCTCCCCAAATAGCAACAGCCAAAGAACAAATATTCGAGTCAAAACATGAGCCCCTGGAGTACATTCTAGATTCACATCGTAGCAGCAAGTGAGGAGAAAGACATAACCAAAGCTCGATTCTACTGGGAAGGAAGATGCTTGAATGGTAGATGCCATCCAATGAACAAAGTGTGTCTGTGTTCAAAGCTGCACTCTATGAGAAATGTGAAATGCAAAAAAGCAATATTTGTTTTCTAGGACTCTTGAGTCTGACAGGAGTTAAGAAAGAAATGGTGGCACATTTGGACAAAGGGCAGAATGACGCAGTTCATTGCAGGACATGCTGCATGCTGCTGTTTTGGGGGCTTGGGGTTGACAATGAATGAGAAATATCTAGGACACATTCCTTACAGAGTGGCAGACCTATTAAAAATGTCTGAAGAAGGCTTCGTTACATGGGTTAGAAAAGGAAATATGGATCATGGGATGGATGATGAGTTTCTGCCAGGCCCAGAGAAAACTAAAAAAGCATGGATTTTGAAGCTGGGCTTTGATGATGGGGCAGGAGTTCAACTCGTAATCAGAGCTGGGAAGGCTGTTCCTGGATGAGGGAGAAGCATGGGCCAGGGCAGAAAATCTGGGCCCCTTACAGTGTGTGTGTATGTGTTTGTGGGGGGCCCTGAGTATGCTTGAGTTAGGGTCAGAAAAGCCTAACTGCATCCTGGGAATTAGACTCCATATCGAGGGGAGTAGGAGCCACTGGGACTTCTAAGGAGCTAGATTGTAAGGAAATGGGGCAGAAGAGTGGAATGTGAGAGATGTGGCAGAAGATAGACAGGGCAAGTGACAGATTAGAAGAGGATACCAGGATGCCGAGAAATGGAGCTGAGTAATGAAATACTGTAATGGAGTAACGGAATAGTGATGCACGTACAGGGTATCCCTGTCCAAAATTTTGGGGACCAGAAGTGCTTGCGATTTGTGGGGATCGACACAAGTCTAAAGAGGAGATCAATAAATTAAGACTATGGGACTTAAAAAGGAATAGGAATTCTAAAGCTGAAATTTTAGCTTTGACAATACAAATCAAAAGCAATTAACAATAAATAAGGACTAATTTTAGTAATCAATTACTAATTTAGTAATTCAAGTAATATTGTTTCATATATACTTTATACATATAGCCTAAAGGTAAATTTATATAGTATTTCTAATAATACTATATAATCAGTGATGTACATGAAACAAAGTTTTATGGGGTGGATTTTCTCCTTGTGATGACATGCTGGCTCTGAAAAAGTTTTGGATTTTGTTTTGTTTTGTTTTTTTGAGACAGGGTTTCCCTATAGCCACATTTAGCCTGGAACTCACTATGTAGCTAAGGACAAACTCTGGCTCACAGAGATCCATCTGCCTCTGCCTCCTGAGTGCTGAGATTAAAGGCGTTTTGGATTTCGTGGAATTTTGGATTTCAGATTTTTGGGACAATTATTCAACAACAGAAAAAAAAAAGTGAACTACCACTGTTAGGGTAGTGTGCAGAGCTGATGAATAAGTCAATATGATTTTAACAAGTGTCATTTTTACCTTGTAACTATCCACATTGCTTTCAGTTCTTCCCACTTTCAAATTACACAAAGAATAACAGTAGGTGGTCCTAGCCCCTTGATACGTCGATAAATCGATAAAAATGCCCTCAGTTACCTGTAAGAGGAAAACACAAAGATGTGAGAGGCTATGCTAAGCCTCAGATAATCCGAGTCTTAATTAGACTCCTACTAATCTCTCTCCATGTAACAATATGAATCAATCCAAGGATTACTAAAATTAGTCCTTATTTATTGTTAATTGCTTTTGATTTGTATTGTCAAAGTTAAAAATTCAGCTTTAGAATTCCTGTTCCTTTTTTAGTCCCATAGTCTTAATTTATTGATCTCCACAGAGAAATATGTATTTCTTTTCTGGTTTCCTAGGCAACATCTTGCACAATCTCTCCTATCTGGTGTTTTTTGAAGGGCTTTGTCTTGGTACCTTTGTTCCCTCAAATTGCCACAGCTTGCTGCAGTTGATTACTGTTCCCAGAGTCTCCGCTTCTTTATCTACCTCCCACTGCCCACAGTGTTTTTCAAACAGATATCTGTATCTTGTCAGTGTGCCCACAAGAGGGGCTCTCAGAACTCCACACATTTTCATAAATTAAAAAACGGGATAAAATAAAGAAGATGGTCTGAAAGCAGCAAGTGAGGGAGCATTAGATTTCCTGGGCTTTCTACAGTTGCCTATAATAAAATTTTAGTAGAAGCCCAATTTTTTCATGAATTCTTGTAAATTTTATACAATGTATTTTGATCGTATTTATATACCTCCCCTATGTGCACCCCTTTATTCCCCATCGAATTTAATGTACTCTATTATATGTTACATATAACATGTATATTATTATATATTATTACATATATAATATGATATATATGATATATCAAGGTCTACAGAGTCAAATTTTTGTCTTCAGATGCCCTTCAGTGTGAGCCATGGGAGCCTGGTGAACCTACCAAGAGTCTCACCCATAAACGAGACTTAATCTCCCCCTCTCAGCAGCCATTGGTTGCCAGTAGTTCCTCAGGTAGGGATGAGGTTTCTTACTCTCCTCCCAAGGTCCGTGCTGGGATTTTGTCTGACTTGAGCTTATGTACAACTTGTGCATGCTGTCACCTTACTGTGAGTTTGTATGAATAATTGCCCAGCTGTCTGAAATTCTGTTTCCTGTGGTCATCCACCCCTGGATCTTTTAGTCTTTTGCCTCCTCTTCTGTGATGATGCCTGAGCCATGGGAGGAAGAAGGTTTGATATAGGTGTCCACTTCAGTGAAGAATGCTCTGCAGCCTCGTCCTCTCTGCAGGTTGTGGGTCACCAGCACCCTAATCCTTGGTAATGGCTGTTTTATATGCCTAGCTTCTATACTACAACTATTGTTACAATAGTTGTAGCTGCAAGATGTGGGTCAGTAGAGACCTAATTTTGACTTTGATGTGAAAACCACTGTTGTGCATGCAATACTGAATTTTATTTGAAATTATTCAACTTTGTCTTACTGGTCTGGGGAGAGTTAATAGGTTTTTGAGAACCAGAGTTATGTGTTTTGATTCCAGTTTGAGTTCTTATAGGGAGACTGACCTCGGAAGCATGTAGGTTTTGCCTCTCGCTGAATGAGTATCAAGTCCTATGGGATGCAGTGATTTGGGAGAGCATCAGATGGCTTTGCTCTTCTCACCAGACCCTGTTGTGGGGAGGAATTAGGGAAAGATAGTAAGTGTGAAGGTCCAGTATTTTCTCCACCCAGTGCCATAAGTAATGGCTGCAGTTTTCATTTGGTATCATATCACAATGCTTATCGGGATCACAGGAATATGGAATGTTCCTGAGCAAGTCTCGCCATACTGTACTTTGCCAGAGGGAAATTGAGTCCTGATCCTAGGTAATGGCTGTTTTATCTGCCCAGCCACAAAGTAGCCTATTCTGTTGAATGTAGCACATTCACAGTCAGTTAATTCTGGAAATTATTAAGCTACTCCTGATAATAAATAATGTGTAATAAGATCTATAGCTTGATATTCAGACAATTTTGATAGGAGATTTTATATTAGATCTGCAACTTAATTAATTAATTAATTAATTAATTAGTCTTTTTTTGAGACAGGGCTCCCTGTAGCCCCAGCTGTTCTGGAACTCACTCTGTAGACCAGGCTGGCCTTGAACTCACAGAGATCCACCTGCCTCTGCCTTCCAAGCACTAGGATTAAAGACATGCAGCACCATGCCTGGCTTAGATCTGCAAATTAAAAATGACCTTCTTTGATATGGTTTTCTTCTTTTATTTGGTGTGGGTGCACGGGCACATGTTTTGCTTGTGGGAGGTATATGTATGTGTGTGTGTGTGTGTGTGTGTGAGAGAGAGAGAGAGAGAGAGAGATATGCACCTATTCATGGGTGGAGTCCAGAGAAAGATATCAGTATCCTGCTCTATCACTCTCTGCCCTAACCCCTTGAGACAGAGTCTCTGACAGAACCCGGAGCCAGGCTGGCTCCCTCTCAGTCCCAGCATTCCTGTCTCTGCCCCTACCGCACTGGGATTACAGCATGCAATAGCTGTCTGGCCTTTTTACATGGGGTTTGGGGATTTGAACTCAGTTCCTTTGCTCTCATCCACTGAGCCATCTCCCAGTCCCAGATGACATATTTTATGGCCATTGGTAATTATCTTATATTCTTTATGTCTTTATCTTGCGTTTTATACACGATATTATAAAGATATCTTAGAATAAATATCTTTGTGAAATGCTCTAAGTCAGACCAAAAAGTTCAACTTTATTTTCAACAGATACCATGTGCCTATCAGATCCTCCCATTTGGCTCTGATGGGAAATTTCCTTTATTGTTTATGGCGTGAACATAAGCATTTAATATGAGTAGCCTGTGGAAAGCTTTTTGCTCAGCATTTTATATCTCTTGTAGGAGTTGCTTTCAGGTAAGAAATCGAAGTTGTGGCTAGAAAAGAGTAAGAAATTCTTTGTCCCACTTTACAAGGGCAGCCAGAGGACAGTTCTGTGCTGGTTAATCTGACTGCTCAGCTGTCATTTCCAAGGGCCAGGTTTGGTTTTCTGTTGGGCCTTTTTGGCATTTTGATTTCTCCACTTGCTTTGAAGATGGCTGTTTCACCTTCAAGACTCATGTCTTGATAATTAGTTCATAAAGGTTGTGAGGGAAAGGCTTTTAATTCTTGTGCATTTTTAGACAAATAGCTTTGTTGAGGTAAAATTTACGTACATTAACATTAACCCTTTAAAGCATGAAAATCAGTGATTTTAGTACAATTCTAGCCTTCAGCTTCCGTTTTATTTAATTTTTATGTGTTTTATTTATTATTTGAGAATTTTGCACTGCATAAGATATATTTCATCCATAATCACCTCCAACTTCTGAATTTCCCATCCCCATCTCTCTTCTAACTTGACTCTCTCTCTCTCTCTCTCTCACACACACACACACACATTCAGTTGAATTAATGATGCTTGTCCATGCAGTGGTGTGAGGCCATCCACTGTCGCATGATCAATCTTCTATTCTGATCACCTAATTTTAGAGTACTTAACATTTTATTTAGTATTTATATTCTCTTTGTATGAGTCGTTTGCCTGCATGTATGTAAGTGCACCATGTGGGCACAAGCCATGGAGATCAAAGAGGTCATTGGATCCTCTGTAACTAGAGTTAAGGACAGTTGTTAAGCTGCCATGTGGGTGCTGGAAACCAAACCTGGGTCCTCTGTAAGAACAGCCAGTGCTCTTAACTACTGAATCATCTCTCTAGCCACTAAAGTACTTTATTACCTCCCAAAGAAGCACAGTCATTCTTCATTTCCTCTCCCTAGAGTAGGGGCACCTAACCTGCCTCTGGAGAGTTGCCTGCTTAGGCATTTCACAAATACAGTATCTTTCCTACGTGGTCTTTCTGACCGCATGCTTCATTTCCTACTAGAAGGTCAAGGTCCACTCATCCCTATGGCAGCACCTTCCCTGTCATTCCTTTGTATTAGACAGTGTGCTGTGTGCTGTTCAATGTGATAGGCCGTGGTTTGTTGATCCACTCCTTAGTTGTTGGATGTTTATGTTATTTCTGTTTTATAGCTTTTAGGAATAATGTGGCTTATGATTAGTGTGCTTTTATGTGTTCGTGATTTTATTTGTATTTATTCTCTTGAGCTTATATACCTGGGAGAGGAGCTGCTGGGCCATATGCTAACCTCGTGTTCACATTTTAGAAATTGCTAATTTCCTTTCCAAGGTGACTGGCTCTGCCGTTTTACAGCCCCACCAGTACTCTGTGTGGGGTCTGATTTCTCCACATCGCAATCAACATGTCTTTTTTTTATTGTTTTAATCATAGCTGTTCTAGTATGTGTGAAGTAACAGGCTGGTGACTTTGAGTAGCAGTTTATGTTACACTGGACACCTTTCATTTGTTTATTGATCATTCATATACCTTTCTAATCAAAACCTTTTCTCATTTAAGAAAACTGAGTTGACCTGGAGACTTACTTTAGCAATAAAGAACTCAACTAGCATTTGTGGTGCCCTGAATTTGACCACGAATACCATGGAAGAAAGGGGTGGAGGAGGAAGGAGTAAGGGAGGGAAGAAGTAAAATAGATTATTTGTTTTGTTATTGACTTGTAAAAGCCCAATTATAAGCTACAAGTACTTTATCAAATGATTTGCAAATATTTGCTCTCATTCTTTAGATTAAATTTTTACTTTTTTGATAGTATTGTTTGCAGTGTTTTATAAAGCTCAAAGTATCATTTTTTTCTCTTTAATTTTGGTTTTATCTAT
Source organism: Rhizomys pruinosus (assembly GCA_009823505.1). Lineage (NCBI taxonomy): Eukaryota > Metazoa > Chordata > Mammalia > Rodentia > Spalacidae > Rhizomys > Rhizomys pruinosus. Next base: position 133,764 of record VZQC01005757.1, read on the forward strand.
TCATTTTACTTATTTTCATTTTTTTTTTTTTTTTTTTTACATGAGACATCGCTATGTAGCCCTCCCTGGCCTGGTACTCACTGTGTAACCCCAGGCTGGGTTCAAACTTGGAGCAATCTTCCTGCCTCCATCTCCTGAGAATGTACAGGTATGCACAACCTTGCCAGAAATGGATAAGTGTCCACAAGATGAGGGTAGCTCTGAAAACAGGGCACTTCCAGAGCGCTCTCACCATTTTGAAGGAGGTGTCTGGCTGCTGCAGCGTGAAGGACCAATGTGTGTGCGTCAGGGACGGGAAAGTGGGAGCAGGTGTCTGGGCTGCTTCATGGAGGACAGAGAAGCCAGGAGGGGTGGTGGGAGTCGCTTAGTTGTGTGTACCACACTGAGGAGCATCTAAGAAAAACAGATCCAGGTCTCAAAAGTGTTTTTTTTCTCTACCAGATATATCCCCTGGAATTATTTTGAAAACGCTATTATCTTTTAGATTTCAGAGTCTTTTAGTAGTTAAGTATTTAATGAATCGTTTCTGTAATAAACACGTTTTCTCACTTTTATTTGTACTTTTAATCATATTTTCCTTAAGCCTTCCATCATAAACAGAATATCTGCCTTCATATAGTTAAGTGGTTCTCCCGTGTCTTCCTGACCATATCAGGAAGTGGCCACTGCACAGTGGTCACTGTTTTCCCACACAAATAATGTTCTGATTAAGCTTTCATTACTGTCAAAGACTTAACAGCATATGGATTAAAATGTTTATTGATGCACTGTATAAAAGCAAAGATAAAGTAACCTCTACTATTTATAATTTTATCCTTTTTGGAGACCATGTCTCATTATATAGCTCAGACATTTTTCAAACTTGTGATCTTCGTACCTCAGCTTCCCAAGTATTGTGATTCCTAGGATGTAACACTATATTCAATATTTGATTTGTAACACTATATTCAGTATTTGATTTTAAATATTTTAAAATTTTTATTTATTTATTTTTGGTCTTTTCGAGACAGGGTCTCCCTGTAGCCCCAGCTATCCTGGAACTCACTCTGTAGACCAGGCTGGCCTTGAACTAACAAAGATCCGCCTGCCTCTGCCTCCCAAGTGCTAGGATTAAAGGCGTGCGCCACCACGCCCGGCAAAAATTTTATTTTTTTTATGTGTATGAATGTACTGTCTGCATGTAGGTTTGTGCACCCGTGTCGTGCAAAGCTATGGAGGTCAGAAGAGGGTGTCAGATTCCCCTGGAACTGGAGTTAAAGACGGTTCTCAGCGGCCATGTGGGTGCTGGGGATCGAACCCGGGTCCTCTGCAAGAGCAGTCGGCACTCTTAACTGCTAGGCCATCTCTTCAGCCCAAGTATTTGATTTTATATAGCAGGATTATCTTCTGAGTTACATCACTGTAGTGCAAGGAAGGTCCTTGCTTTCCTAAAGGTCCCGTCTTAGTCAGTGGTACACATGTCAAATACACTTTTGTTTATTGATATACTTCATTTACCCAAAACAAAAATGTAATCTGCAGTGAAAGTTTATAAAATAAAGAGACACGCATTGCTTAATGATGGGAACATCATGTTCTGGGAAGACATTCTTTCTGCTCTCCTGTGAACATTGTAGAGCTTGCTCACACCAACGTGGATGGTCCAGGCCAATTTACCAGTCAGGAGATGCAGTGGACACCACTGACCTAACACAGCATGCTCTTTCACAGTAAACTTAAAAACATAAGTAGAAGGACTACCATCTAAATTACAATTAGGAAGTGCAGGCTAGCGGTATAGCCTTTAGCTACCCTGTTCAAAGTCTTGGATTCAAACTGTAGCCCCACAGCAAACAAACCAAAAGCCCAAACAAAACACATTAATTCAGCAACAGTTTATTATCATGATCAGGTATGATATGCTGTATATAGCCATGCAATTTTATGTGATTGGTAGTGCAGTCAATTGTTTTAGATGAGCATCACCCGAATGCTCGGGTGATGTGTTCTGTGACAAAACAACAACTATGACATCAGTAGGCAGTAAGAGTTTTTCAATTCCTTTGTCATCTTGTGAGATACAGTGATATATTCTACCCATTATCTGAAATACCATTCATTTGTTACTGAAATTTATGTAGATTTTAAGAGACTGGTGTGGATGGCTAGGATGATAAAAGCTTTGGCTAGTATGGGTTATACATCACACCCAACCCTGACTACAAGGAGGCTCCTCCCAGACCTGCAGGCAGGCTGAGGTGGGCCCTCAGTTCAGACCCACTGCCCACACAGCTGCTGCACATCTGCCCTTGGGGCACTGACTGCACTTTGGTCATCAATAATGATTATCTGATCTGATTTGGGTTTTGTTTTATTAAGATGAGGTCTAGCTATGTAGCCCAGGCTGGTCTTGAACCCCTGATTCTCTTGCGTCTACTATCCCAAATGGTAGGATTACAGAGTAACAGGCATGCACTGCTCTACCCAGCAATTTTGTTTTTAATTTTGTGCCTGCATCCCAACCCCTCCCTAGTGCTAACTGGGCCTTTTTCATGTTAGGCAAGCACTGCCTGTCTGAGCTACGTTCTAGCCCTGAGGATGATTCATTTTAGATTGTGTATCAGATGTAGTATCTTGTTTTGGTAACATTTCCCCAAGTCAGTATAAGCTATGAAAACTGAAGTGTGTGGCCACCCAGGTGTTGGCATGATTCCTTATCTGAATTGCGCCTTCTCTGCTTCACACCCATTTATGCCTTTCCTGCTCCCAGTTGACATTTTTTTTTTTTTACATATACAAATTCCACACCAGTCAAGCAAAGGGGTACTTTAGCTTGTCACAGCATTGGAAAGGAGCTGGTCTCTGTGTTTCGGGACAGTAGTTTGTTAAAATCCAGTTTCCCGGACTACTCTTTAAAATGACCCCATTGCCACTGTGTAGACTCTAAAATGTGTGAGGAGCAGAGAGTCTTAGCAGATCTCAGAGGGGATCAGTCCCCTTTAATTAGCACTAGAAGCACCTGTATGTAATGGGGTTCACACTGAGTTTGCCGAAGAATAGTTCTTTGTGCTACTCTCTTGAGCAATAAGTGGGTTGGATTAGTATGTTATGATTTTAAAGTGAGTTACAAAACTTATATAAATAAGGAAGTACTTCATGAGAATACTGTAGGTGTGTGTTTATCAAGAGCTTTTGTCTTCAGATTAGGGCCTCCCTGTTCATTTTCATGGAGTTGTAGAGTGTGTGTGTGGGGGGGAACAAAATCTACCACAGGGGATGATTTCTGTAAAATTCTATTACAGACGCTGCTGTGTATACATTTGTTTGTTTAGCCTGTCAAAGTTCACTCTTCTTACAATGTTTTGAAGACAGAGGTTTATATTGTTGGAAAGTTTTATACTCTTGTACTGTCTCATGGGTTTGGAATTAATGCAAGATGCATTTTGCTTCGATCCTCAGGGGACGGTGAGAGCAGTGTTAATGCTTATGAAAACCATGTATGAACTGAGCACATGCCATATTTTATTTGGCCCATTATATGTAGATACTTTCATGTCTCTTTTTCAACTGAATAATTGGGTCAAGAAGCATTAAATAAGTTGCCCAGAGTTACTTTAGGTAATGGCTTAAATGAGGGCCATGTATTGTTCTCCCACCCCTACACACTATGCTTTTCCTGTTTCCAATAAAATGGCTTTGATATTTGTTTTAGATAATTCCAGTTGAAAAGGGTTAGATCCTGAGACTATTGTGTTAACAGACAAGTGTCTAAGTATAATGAGAATTAAAGAGAATTCTTTTCCCCCACATTTTCAGATAAATGCACTTCATTGTAAATAGTTTGAATACTGTAATTGGATCTAAAATAACTGTTCTGGATAATGAGGTTCTTGGGCAAATATGAGGTATATAAAATTAGAGTTGGGTCAAAAATTGACACTGTTTCACAGAGAAATGAAATTGTGTTAGATTTCAAAATACTGTTAGAATTGCTTTCTGTGCATTCCTATTACTAAAAAGAGCACACATCTATAATTGTTATTGTCAACATACTTGAAATTAATATAAATCGAGCCACATTTGCCACACTTGACAGCTGTGGAAAGATGCTCTGTGAGCACATTGCAGGCTATGGAATCAGAGTGTGCCTGTGGGTGGTCAGAGTCTCCAAGGAGCAAGTGCACACTGTGTTACTGTGAGATAAAAAACAAGGTGAGAATCCATCTTTGGAAGCATGGACTCTATTTAGATTTGGGCACAAGTCTAAACTAAGAGACCTTAACCATGGAATTGATGGTGGGCCTGTGCTAAGAGGGTTTGTTTGGGAGATTTATAGAAGTAGAATGGCAGATGTAGAGTGCACATAGAGGCAGGTCATCTGTGGCTGCATTATCTTAAATTGCCAACCTGCCATTCGCACCTGACTCTGGCTCCTAGGTGAGAGTGGCTTTTATCAACTCATGACTCACTTGTGACCCAAGAGGAACAATAACGAGTGATATATACAGGGGGTGTGAGGCAGAGGTCTAAGATTGTCTGAGAGAGAGATGAGATGACATTGTTCTGTGTATACGTAAGGAATGGACTGTAAACAATAAATGGAAACTCCATTACCATCTGACCAGATTTCAGGATCTGTTATTTTTCATGAGTAAGTTAAGCCCATCAGGCTTGTGTTCTGAGTGTTGAGTGCTAGCGGAATTGGTTGGAATAAGGTCCTCCTGTTGGACTACCAACCTGGGAAGAGAGTATCAAGTTGGGTTTTGGCTGGACAGAGGCTTGCAGGAAGGAGGCCACCAGTCTGAGAATTCTGTCTCAGGGTGTAGTCAGTCTCCAGCTTGTAGAATTAATGTGGCCATAATGGGGTGGCTGCCAGCTATCCAAGGCCAAGGGTCCATGTCAGGCAGATAGCGGGGCCAGACCAGGCTGTGGGATGGATGTCCTCACAGCTAGCTGGTGTTCTGCACTTTTGCACCAGCCCGCTGCTGTCTGTTCCTTCCCCCTTTTTCCTTTAATCCAGCAGGTGCCATTTTCCCAAGTGCGGGATAGTGCTAACTACAGCAAAGAAGGAAGATGGAGGGGCTGGAGGGATGGCTCAGCAGTTGGGAGCACCGACTGCTCTTGCAGAGGACCCAGGTTTGATTCCCAAGACCCCCGTGGTGGCTTTGACTCCAGTTCCAAGGGAATCCAACGGCCTCTTCTGACCTCCATAGCATTGCACGACACAGGTGCATCAACGTGCATGCAGACAGTACACTCACACACATAAAAATAATAAATAAATTAATAAAGAAGGAAGGAAGATGGAGGAAGAGATTTCTGGTTTCTGATGGTGGAACCGTCATTAGAGCTAAGAATCAAGTGACATAGCTGTGGGGTGGTGGATAGCGTTCAGCTCTGATGTGATTATAAGTACCCCACAAGAGAAATCTTACTATGCTGTTTAATGAAGAGCTCTAGCTCTAGATGGTGATTTTGGAATCACAGGCATCTCAGTGACAGATGAAGACAAGGGAGTAGGAAAGATCACCCACAGACCAGTGGGCCCTGTGACAAGGGCAGAAGAGAGGTGGAAAGGCGGAACCTGGTCAGAATCAAGGGCGCCAAGTCCGAAGAAGAACTAGAGATGAAGAGACAGAGGGGTGGACATCCTGCAGCCTATATGCAGGGGTGATGCCAGATGACGGGCGGGGACAGCAGATGCTGCTACATGAGCAAGCATGCCAAGGCTAGAACTGTGTGACAAGCAGGAAGAAGGGCCCCGGGGAGCATGGCCAGTGTTCATTAGAAGGGTGGAAAGGAGAGTAGATTGTGGTCTGTCCCCAAGGACATGGGCCAGGAGGGATGGTGGTGGGGAATCAGATAAGTTTTGAAATCATTTGCTGCAAAGAGAAAGCTATGGGAAGACACATGTGGTTCAAAAAGTTTGTTTGGGGGGCTGGAGAGATGGCTCAGCGGTTAGGAGCACCAACTGCTCTTACAGAGGACCTGGGTTCAATTCCCAGGACCCACATGGCGGCTGAGAGCCTTCTTTAACTCCAGTTCCAGGGGAATCCGACGCCCTCTTCTGACCTCCTTGGCATTGCATGACACGGGTGCACAAACCTGCATGCAGACAGTACATTCATACACATAAAAAAGACCAAACCAAAACAGAGCTATCAGGACAAGTGTTGAGGTGGACCAAAGACCCTTTTGTGGGCACTGGAAGAAAGGCCAAGAGTGTGCATAGGTATTTGGAAGAAAAGCTGTGTCAGGAAGCAGACAGGTCCTGCTGCTGGCTCCCTCTTCTCTGAGAGGTGGGTGACCTTTTTGCTAGAATATTAAGGTAGGTGTGTGAGCTTAACGTGGGCTTTGGGAGTTGTACTGAATCCTGGGCCAGCAGACTCTGCTTTGCCAAGCTTGGTGCTAACACATCTTGGGTTGGGCTCATTCTTCCTTCATAGCTCTTGGTCGCTGCTTCCTGAGGGCTTTTGAAGTTGTGAGGGACGGAGGTGGCCTGGCTTTCTATAGTGGGAAGCATCACTGGTTATCTTTGAATTTTAGGAAACAAATAAGCCAGTTTAAACACTGGAGGAAATGACCTTGTCTACCTTGAGCTCTTGCCTCCTGTTTCTCCCCACTGTACCTTGCCTCAAGCCAGAACCTGCTTGCTCTGGATAGTCCAGGAGCTTTCCAGAGACCATTTCTTTAACTCAGTGTCTTCTCTGATGGATCATCTGGTCTGTCTTATGATGGAGACTCAAGAGAGCTCAGGGAGCATCTTGGGAGCTGGGGGCAGGATGGCTTGCTCCGCCAGATGTGCTGTAACCCTGGCCTGCTGTCCCTATCCTGGATGCTCCTTGGGTTTCTCACTCTCCTCTGTCATCTGGTTTGCTGATCTCTACAAAGAACTTCCTCATTTGTCCATTCTTTGCATGAACATTCCCTTTGTGAATTCCCCCTTATTTGGCCTTTTTGACCCTCTTTCTTTGAATTAGCTACTGTGTTCAAGGTCTGGTGCCACTTCCACTTGTTGGCCATGTGATCCTAGAACAGGTTATTTTACAGTTTGTGTCTTTATTCTCTTCTTGCTGAAGTGGGTGCTGGTGATTGTTTTCATCTGTTTTCTGTGGCTAAGACAAAATACCCAAGAGTAGATGATTTATAAAGAAAAGAGGTTTAAAAAAAAAAAAGGAAAGAGGTTTGCTTAGCTTACAGTTCTGGAGAATGAGAAGTCTTAATGCCTGGCACTATATTCTGCTTACCTCCCATGAGTAATTTGTGCTGTTCTAATGTGGTGGAAGTCTTACGGTAACGAGCACAGCCTTAGGGGAACAAGAACACACAACAGTCAACAGTTAGCCAAGTCTGCAAGGCAGGCAGGAACCCCTCTGAAAACCTAATCACCTTTCAGCAGCCTCACCATCCAAAACCACTATGGAGGCATTCAGACTGCAGCATGAGTGCAGAGGGGACAGGCGGTGGGGCGGGGTGGGGGGGGAAAGATACACAGCACAACAGTGAGAGCCATGGATCTTCCATTATGAAGGTGTTGGTGAGGACTGAGTACTGTTTATGTAAAACAGGGTGTTCTAGTCTGTTTTCCATTGCTGTGACAAAACACTCTGACCAACACCAACTTAGGGAGGAAAGGGTTTATTCAGCTTACATCTCCTGGGTCACAGTTCTTACTCAGGGAGCCCAAGGCAAGAACTCAGGGCAGGAACCTGGAGGCAGGAGCTGAAGCACAGGCCATGGAGGAATGCTGTTCACTGGCTTGCTCCCCTGGCCCATGCCCAGCCTGACCTCTTATACAGTACATAACAACCTGCCCAGGGTGGCACCACCCATAGTGGGCTGAGCCCTCCCACATTGCTCAACAATGAAGACAATACTCCACAGACGTGGCCACAGGCCGGTCCAACAAAGCCAATTCCCCAATTGAGGCTCCCTCAAGCCAGGTGTGTCAAGTTGACACTAAAGCTATCCAGCACACAAGGAATACTGTTTTGGTTTGGACTGCCTCCTCAAGCATGGCTTCTGTTCAGCAGGAAGGGGGCTCATCACTGTCGCCACCATTCCCTAGTTTCCTGGACCAAATGAGCAGCTCCAGTGTCTATGCGACTCATATTCTTTACCACCCAGACCCATCGATGCTCTCTTTGCTTTGCCTTTTGTGGTTTGCAAAATAGTAAATGCAGTGTAGATTAGAGTATAGCAGTTTAATTGCACTCATAGCTTACAATTCTGATTTGTTCATTTCCTGTTTTTTTTTTTTTTTTCTTTTTTTAAGACAAGTTCTCCCTATAACCACAGCTGGCCGGGCACTTGCTATGTACAATAAACTGACCTCTACCTCACAGAGATCCACTGGCCTCTGTCTCCCAAGGGCTGGGATTAAAGGTGTGCATCACCATGTCCAGCTCCAAATAAAATAAAAAATCTGAACTCTGAGGTTGGGCATGATGGTGCAGGCTTTGAATCTCAGAACTCAGGAGGGAGAGGCAGGCAGATGTCTGTGAGATCTAGACCAATCTGCTCTACATAGTGAGTTCCAGGCCAGCTGTGGCTACAGGGAGACCCTATGTCAAACTGTCTCCTCAACTGTATTTTTTTAAGAAAAAACATGTTTGAGTGTTTTGCCTAAGTGTATGTAAATGCATTTGCATTGTACAATACCTACAGAAGGACCTTAGATCCTCTGGAACTGGACTTATGAATGGTTGTTTACTGCCATATTGATGCTGGGAACCAAATCAGGGTCCTCTGCAATAGCAGAGTAGCCAGTACTCTTAACCGGTGAGCCACCTCTCCAGTTCTATAATTCTGGTTTTTAAAAAAGCAACATGGCTGGGTGTGGTGGACATGCCTTTAATCCCAGCACTTGGGAGGCAGAGGCAGGTGGATATCTGTGAGTTCAAGGCCAACCTGGTCTACAGAGTGAACTCCAGGCCAGCTGGGACTAAAGGGAGACCCTGTCTCAAAAATACCAAAAAAAAAAAAAGTAACATGACCACAAGAAACCAGGGTCAAAATTTTAGTTTTTTCATGTAAGAGGAAAAAAGAGAGCAGTATGCAGTTAAATGTCCTTGTATACTTATGCACAGACTTAACCTTATCAGTAGTCATCATTAACATTTTTCATTAATATCATTTAGTCTTTTATTTTCTATTAAGTATAAAATGTTTGAAAATCATTCAGTTTTTCACTGTTCAGGCTTCTGTGCTTATTATCATAAGACTTTATGAACTTTTCAAGGTTCTTAAAGGAATCTTCATGTAGGAAGAAGAACCCACTGGTGTTAAAGTATCCTGTTTCTTTTTTAAATTTTTTTTAATTTTTTTAAATTTTATTTATTTCTGTATGTATATGAATGTAGTGTCTGCATGCAGGTTTGCGCACCCGTGTCGTGCAATGCTGCGGAGGTCAGAAGAGGGTGTCGGATTCCCCTGGAACTGGAGTTCTCCTGGAATTGGAGCCTCAGACCGTTCTTGGCTGCCATGTGGGTGCTGGGAATTGAATCCGGGTCCTCTGTAAGAGCGGTTGGTGCTCTTAACCGCTAGGCCATCTCTCCAGCCCATAAAGTATCCTGTTTCTAAGAGGGCAGCAGCATGAAAACAACAGGAGGTTAATCAGCCTCCAAAGGGGAAATCATTCTGCTCCAAAGGAAAGTCTTTTCACAAATTACATAGAAAAATGAGTGCTGTTTAAATGGAAGATCCCAAAGCTAACGGACATTACATAAACTTCTCAGTATTGCTATATTAGTAGGTGAGCCTGGAACGTCTGAACACAATCTCCTCCTCTTTTAGCCATCTAAGATGTTTCCTAATTACATTTACACAAATGTAACAAATGGGTTTCAGGCTGAGAGAGAATATTAAATAATTCACTCCATTCCATGTCTTAGTGCTTTGCCGTAGTTATGTGGATCCCCACGTCAGCGTCCTCCTCCGATAACAGCCATGTAATATTTTGACAACGACATCTTAGAGTGCAGCAGCTCCTGAAGATAATGCACACTAAACCCTGATTTACCTGCAGAGGAGTTTATATAATTAAGAATGAATCTGGATAGAAACACCAATTCCTTTGGCAATGCTTTGCCAGTTTTTTGTGACTTCAGTTTGTTACTCAGACATTTCACTTTCGATTTCTTTTTTGATTGTGTTCATACTTTTTTAAAACCTTTTCCTTTTCAATCTTTGGTATTATAAGGGTACTTCTTCCTGCTTAAAAAGTCATAACTGCACTCAGCCTGGTGGCATATGGCTTTAATCCCAGAACTTGGGAGGCAGAGGCAGGCAGATACCTGCGAGATGAAGGCCAAGTCTGGTTTGCATAGCAAGTTCTAGGCCAGCTGTGGATACAGGGAGTCCCTATTAAAAAACAAAACGACCACCCCCCCCCAATTTTTTTTTCCAAACAATAATCTAACTTCTATAAAAAAAAAAAAAAAAAACATAACTCTGGATGTCTTACATGATGAAGCCTCAGATTGAGCCCTGACAGCATGAAAAGAAAGTCCTAGCTTCTTCCAGGTCCTCTGAGACGGCATACTTTGGCCATGGTAGAGAGCATGTGTCCTAGTTTGTCTTCCACTGCTGTGACAAAACACTCTGACCAACACCAACTTGGGGAGGAAAGGGTTTATTCAGCTTACATCTCCTGGGTCACAGTTCATCACTCAGGGAGCCCAAGGCAAGAACTCAGGGCAGGAACCTGGAGGCAGGAGCTGAAGCACAGGCCATGAAGGAGTACTGTTCACTGGCTTGCCCTCTGGCTCATGCCCAGCCCGCCTTCGTATACAGTACACAACAACCTGCCCAGGGTGGCACCACTCTTGTGGGCTGGGCCCTCCCACACTGCTCGACCATCAAGACAATACTCCACAGATGTGGCCACAGGCCAATCCAATGGAGCCAATTCCCCAACTGAGGCTCCCTTAACCCAGGTGTGTGAAGTTGACACTAAAGCTATCCAGCACAGCATGTGTGTGAGAACTTGTTTCCTGAGGCTGACATGTTGCCTGCTTGAGATCTGCTCCTTCTCCGTAGTTGGTGATTTTGGTGCTGGAGCAAGCAGCTCTGCAAACCCCGGGGCACACACCTTGGACCTGGCTGAGTGCCCTGCAGGTCTACTCCCTGGCAGCCTAGCTCAGATCAAAGTGCGTCATGACTCCAGATAGAAGGAAGATCATTCTCAGGGTCGATTACATCTGAGTTCAGAGGTCATCTTGAATGCTTCATCAAAATGTTCAGCAGTTAGTGGTTCTTTCAGGGTTTGGTTTGGACTATGAAAAGAATAAATGGAAAGGATATCAAAAATCAAAGGTGCCTTTTGCCTATGCTCAGGTGTGAGGATTTTGCTCATTTTTGATAGTCACTCAACACTCTTATCATCTCCCTTGTAGTTCCTGTCTTCTGACAGTCCTCCCCACCTCCTACCATGAGTGGCCTCCACATTCCACCTTCATCTGTAAACTGCCTTCATGGTAATCCTAGAAACGATGCATGTCTCATCTGCTCTAGTCTCACTTTGCTTTGCTTTTTGTAGCTCTTGAAGCCTTGTCACTCATCCATCCTCGAGAAGATCACTGTGTACTTTCTTCTAGAAAGTTTTTTCTCCTGTATCTTAACAGCACTCTGAAATTTCCAGTTTCCTCAGAGACCTATTTCATAGGCTTCTTTTTTCTCCTCTCAACACTTTAGCATAGCTCAGTCCTTGGCTTTCTGTCGGTTTCTCCCAAGATGAGGTCCACAGGTAGATTGATGGTGTGAAGCTGACAATTAGTTTTATTATTGCTGTTATCTAATACTTGAGAAAAGCAACCTATGCAGCCGGTTGCTGTGATAAAACGCTGACTAAAAATAACCTGGGGAGGAAAAGATTTATGTGGCTTACACATCCGAGTCACAGTTCATCCTTGAAGGAAGCTGGGCGGGAACTCAGGATAGGAGCCTGGAGGCAAGAACTCAAGTACAGACCATGGGGGAATGCTGCTTGCTGGTTTTCGTCTTCAGTTTGTTCTATGCTCTTTCTTTTCTTTTCTTTCTTTCTTTCTTTCTTTCTTTCTTTCTTTCTTTCTTTCTCTTCCTTCCTTCCTTCCTTCCTTCCTTCCTTCCTTCCTTCCTTCCTTCCTTCCTTCCTTCCTTCCTTTCTTTTTCTTTCTTTTTTGTTCTTTTTGAGACAGGGTCTCCCTTTAGTTCCAGCTGGCTTTGAATTCATAGAGATCCTCCTGCCTCTGCCTCCCGAGTGCTGGGATTAAAGGCGTGCACCACCAAGCCCTTCCCTCAGCAGTAAACATTCAAGAAAATGCCTCAAAGACATGTCCACATGCTAGTGTTTTGAAATGCCCTCTTCCCAGGTGTGCGGGGTTGACAACTGAATCCAGCTCGACAGGGGACAACCCACATCCAACCCAGAACAGGCTGGGTCTCCGACTGTGTGTCTTCAGTGTGCACCCTTTGCCTCTTCTCAGGGCAGCTCTAGTTCTGCATCTCTTTAGGACGGGGCATCAAGTGTGCTGTCCTGATAGAAGCGCCTGTATAAAGCTGAGCTCATCTTGCTTTTGATGGGACATTGCTGGCAGCTCAGCAATCCTTCCTTTCTTCTTCCTTTCCTCTCCTATCTATTGGTTTAGATTCTAGCTCTGCATCTCCATCTTCCCACCTTCCATTTCTCACAGCTCCACTCCACTCTTAGTCACCATCTCTAGTCTGTCTTTCTGTTAAATACCTGGTAAGGCCAGGAGAAAGAGAGGATTCAAATGGGTGCAGAAAGGTGAGTGGAACATAGAGTGGGGACACTTTGAGGAGTCTGGGTCACCTTTGCTTCGAGCATTTGGAGGACAGGTAGGAAGAGATTAAGGACATTGACCTCTGATTTGAATAGGAAATAAAGGAAATTAGAGCCTTCGAACAGAACAGTGGAAATGTGGGGAAAGCTGGATTCAAGAGAGATTAGTGGGACTTTGTAAAGTAAATGACTTGGGGCAGGAAAGGCTTTGGGGACTGGAGATAAGGGCTGGTGCCTGCAGCCTGGGAGATGGGGCATTCTAACAGTGAGCCAGAGGGTGCCTTTGAGAGGAATTGATGCCAGTTCTAGAACTGTTTTGCTTGGGCTGACAAGAAGAAAGGAAATGCCATTAAACATTTGCAGATAGGAAACTTCGGAACACTTGTGTAGTGCACAGGGCTGCGGGCCTGGTGAGTCACAGTGGCCTTCCCAGTTCTGACTACTTTTTCCATCCCTCGTGGTTCATTCTTTTGGACTGCTGTGCAGTTATGCTATTTATGTTAATAATAAGCCTCATTTATCTTGAAGATAGCTTTCTTTTAACCTGCCACAAAATCTTCAAACTTATGTTTCTCAGTGACAAATCATTGATTATGTGAGTCTGGCTTGTCAGAGTTTCATAACTTCGGATCTATCCAGGGCTCTCTCTGAGTTAAGCATGTTAAGATTCATGCTTCCCAGGCATTCACGGTAAAGCTGCACCATCAGTTTCAGGAAATTTGAATCTGTGCGCTCAGTCAAAAGTTTGCTCTGAAACTAGAAAAGGGTGCCTTATATCTAGTTGTTAACCTGGAGTCTGATGTGTTCCTAGGACCCACAGGAGGATTGGAGCCTGGTCATCCAGCCCTCTAGTAGGGCTGATGATCATTGCTTCTCCGTCTCACATGTCTCTTAATGAGGTGTGGCTTGGTGGTTGGAGCAGTGGTAAGAGAGACAGCATGAACGACAAAGTAGCACTTGCATTTATCCCAGCTTTCTCCTCTAAGTTACATAGGCAGGAGTACTCACTAATGGGCTTTTATGTATTGCATTTGATAATAAAACTTGCCTGCTTAGAAAAAAATAAAGAGTAAGGAAGACTGGATCTTATGGTCAAAGATCATTTTTCTTTGCTTCAACCATGTGGGGATGGAAGCCAAACTCGTCACAGTTTAAGGGGGAACAAGAGGAGTTTGGAGATCCCCGATCATATCTGCTGAGGATATTTTTAAACATTAATTTGTTCATTCATTCATTCATTCATTCATTCATTCATTCATTCATTCATATGGGTGTATTGCCTGCATTTTGTAAGTGCGCCTGTATCATGCAGTGCCCACAGAGGCCAGAAGAAGGCATCACATCCCCTGGTACTGGAGTTTTGGGTGGTTGTTAGCTGCTATGTGGGTACTGGAAACTAGCCTGACGTTCCCTGCCCCAGCAGCCAGTGCTCTTAGCCAGAAGTATTCTCTCCAGCCCCTGTTGAGGAGTTCTTTTCCAACTGGTTTTCAACCACTGCCTTTGGTTCAGCTTCCTAAGCAGTCCTTTGACCACCTGCTGTTCTATATATTTTTAAGGTAAAGACCATTCAGGTTCCTCATGGCTTAGGTGCATCTGAATTGTGCGTTGGAGTCATCTTTAGTCCAGTGACCTTTGTCAGTGGTAGGTGGCTATGCACAGTGAGCCATTTAAGGCCATGCAGTGGGTACAGTGATAATACTGTCTAACTCTTAGCCAGGGTAGGCAGCATTTCTGGGCTTGGCTTTCACTGTAAACAGGAAAGCAGCTCTTCATCGTCAGACTTCCCCTGCTCCAGGGCCCTTGTTGGCTATGGATAACTAATGCTAAATACAGCAAAATATGACAGGAATATGGGAGGAGAGAGCACTGTGGAGACCGAGAAAGGTGTGAGTAATTCGAGCTTATGAAGTGCAGCTCTCCTGTTACAGAAGACCAAGGCTCAAAGGAGAAGTGCTTGTGAAGTTCACAGTGCTGGTTACAGAACTGAAGGAGACTCTCAGGCCTATGATGCGGGCTCGAGGTCTGCGACAGCACGTTGCCTCTGAGCGCAGGGCACAGCAGAGTTGTACGAGCGCGGCGTTGCCAGCTTTCTCTCTGGCCTTTCGGTAGTCAGACACACCTCCAGCACATCTGTGCTACCCGCCTTTGAAGTTCATCTTCTGAGGTCTTTCTGCTTGTGATAGCTGTCTACTTGGACCTGTCGGAAGCCACTTCATCTACCTTGTACTACCTGGTTGTTTCATCACTTTCTAAACTGGAGCCTTAGCATCCTGGGAATTTTGATTCAAATCTGTTTATCTCAGGATAGTTTTTGTTAAACTACCCCCATGAGAACAAACCTTAATACATACACGTTTATAAATTTATGCATTAATGTGTTTTTAGTAGTCTATCTGAGGGCTATTTGTTCCAAGACCTCTGGTAGATGACTGAAACTGGATATTTTATTTTATTTTATTTTTTAAATTACTTTATTTTTTTTTCATTTTTTAACAATAAGTAATAATTTAGGAGTACAAGCATCCTTCATGTAAAACCAATTTGCAAGCAGTTGTGCCCAAACCCACACAGCCCATGGGTCCCACCATCCAGCAGGGGGGGCTTGTATGTTCAATCAAGTTGATCAGATGAGTGTCCAGTCTATATTGCTGTAGATTCACCATTCACCCCAATCGCAGCCCTTACATTCTACTATGCCCACTCTTCCGCAGATTGTTCCCTAGGCTTAGAAAAGGGGCACAGGTGGACAAGAAGCAAAACATTCTACTTTCTCCGGAGCTGTCGTCTTGGTCTCTGGTCAATTCTGGCTGTTTCCTTTCATGGGCTGACAGTTTGTCCAGGAATGACCTTTCAATCCTACTAATGAAGCACAAGCAATTAGATATATAGGTATTTAAACAGTACTAACAGTTATGGTAGGTTACTTTGGTATAGACACAGATGTTTGGATGGTATGTTAATCCATGAATTACGTTTTTTTTCTGTAAAATATGATAGGGTCTTACTGTGGCTTATAACATCTCCTAACCACTAGAGGATGCAAGCTTGTGACATCAGCCGTGGGTTATTCCTCCAAGGAGAGAGCTAATAGCCAATTTGATTTGGGATATACAGGAATATGGCTGCCACTGCTGCACAGAATTTCTAGGCAGGTGAGGTGTAGCTGGTGCTGACGGAGGAGTCTTGATTGACTCAAGGAGACCTATATTTGCTTTATTGGTTTAGTGGCCTTTGGTAACACTCTCTGGTATTCCAGAGACCAACTGTACACTTGCAAGTGTGGTCTCAATACGTCTTTCCCATGCTTACTTCAGGTCTTCAACAGCAGGGCCTTATCACCTCTCTTCTTGCAGGTATCCCAAAACTAAAGCCTGTACATATATATGGTTTTTCATATATGTGTATATAAATACATATGAAAAATATATGTGAATTAGGTACAGTGCAGAAGTACCAATAACTAGTAATAAGAGAGGTAAAATACAAAAATAGCCCTGATAAATGTTATTTAAAACAGTTTTTTTTTTCTGGAATTATCTGCTTCATATTTTGCCCACAGATTAGCTCTAAATATGGAAAAGAAGCCATTGACAGGGGGGACTAGTGCATGTGTCATATATTTTATGAAATATAGAAATATGGAATGAAAAGGCATTTGATAAAAATAAATACATGCATGCTGCCACAGTTGTTGTGTTCAAAACCTGTTTAAGCTCAAGCCAGACAAAATCCCAGCATGGAGTCGGGGGAGGTGGATATGAGGTCCAACTCCTAGCTACTGGTATTCGGCAGCTGTTGGGACAGGAAGAGTCAATCTTTTTTAAAGAAGTGATCCTTTGTATAGTGACCACAATCCATGGCGGGGGGGGGGTTCCACACTCAAGAGTATTTAAGGAGACTCAGTTGGGGGGAGGTATACACACAAAGATTGGTGGGAAGGGAGGTGGGGTTGCATCTGGGAGCAGTTGGTGGTGGGGGGATATGGTCAAAATTCATTGTATGAAGTTCTCAAATAAAAATAAACACAAGTGGGAGTTCTAATAGGAAAGAGGAGTGTCCTGGGAAAGCCCATGTGAAAACTTGGCTGCTGTAGGTGGACAGAGCCTAGAGACTGATGAGTCAGACATATGCAGCGTCATGTTGATTGAGGACCCTCATGACTTGGGTGGGAGGAAGCGGTAGCTGGAAAAGCTGGTATTGGCTTATCTCATGGTAGCATAAAGCTGTCTGACATTTTCCTAGTGGTGAGTGTCAGGGTCTGATCACAAAGCTTCATTTGGTTGTCTAGGATATGGTCTGTATTCTAGAAATAGTTCTGTGGAAAAACACATGAAGGTTTTCATGGTGAAATCAGAGTGGTCTCTACTCAAAATGGCTGCAGCTAGGTCAGGCCTGCTCACCACAGAGGAGATAGACAGTGCTGTGAACGGAACTCCATCCCTCACAAACTCAGGCATTGATGTCCAGGGCAGTGAGACTATGAGTGTGTCTAAATCAGATCATTACAGCAGCAATAGGAGAGAAATCGTGTGGAAGGGCTGTCATGCAACGTGACTGTGTCCTTGTAAGAAGCAGAAGGTAGGATGCATAGACTCACATGCAAGGAAGACCACGTGAAGGTGTGGCAGAGACAGTAACACACAAGCCTGGGACAGAGACCGCACAGGAAGCCAACCCTGCCAGCACCTCCTGCTCAGCCTTCTAGTCTCCAGAACTATGAGAAAATAAATTGTTGTTGCTTAAGCCTTCCCATCCACAGCACACTGTGATGATGGCCCTCCCTTACAAAGGAGTACAGATTGAGCAGGAAAGCACTTGGGGAGCAGAGCGGCCTAAAGCTGAGAGGCAGCAAAATAGCAGAATGCATTGTGCCTGTGGATTATACATCTGGTTATGGTCATGGGTGACAGCTGGCCCACTGGCCGACTTCCAGGATGGGTTGGAAATCTGACTGTAACTTGAATTAGCCATCTTCTGGTGCTGTGGAAAAGGGGGTCTCTGATTGTCTGATCTATCTTATAATAAGAGAAAGCATCTTTAATTTTTTTTTTTTTCATATTTAGACCTCTTCCCCTATCTGCAGCCCCAGGTAGCCCCTTCTCCTGCCAGATTTCATGCATTCTGTCATATATGTTAAGGACTACTGAGTCAGATTTTTTGTCCCCAAGTATGAATTCATCCTCTGGAGCATGGTCAGCTTATCTAGTATCATTCCCATAAAGAAGACTGATTCCTTTATCCAGCAGTGATCAGTTGCCAATAATTGCTTGGCTAAGGTTGGGGTTTCTTACCCATTTCCTCAGTTCTATGCTGGTTTTTGTCTGGTTTGAGTTTGCATGGGTCTTGTGGTATAAGTTCATATGAGTAGGTTCCCAGTTGCCGGGAAAATCCTGTTTCTTCGTGGTCATCTAGTACCCTGCCGGGTCTTACAGTAGTTCCACTCCCTCTTTTGCAATGATCCTGGAGCCTTTGGGTGGCAGAGGTCTAATGTAGGAGGAAGGACAGTATCTCCAGGAGAAGGCAATGCCTCAGGGCCAGGGCGAAGCTTGGGTTCTGGGCATGGTGGTGGGTCTTCTGCCCTGAACCTCTTGGTTCTCAGGTGCTGAGCGAAGACCCAGATGGACAATGAGAACAGGAGGAGACGTTCTTGTGCTGCTTTTATCTTGAATGATTGTCTTAGACATGTGGGGACCACAGAGATCCATAATTCTTTTTTAGCTTGAGATGACTGAAATTTTAGTATTTCTCTTAATTTTTCCTTGTTTCATCTTTTAAAGGGAAGAAACCCACTATTTTTGGAGCAGTTTTGATTTGCAGAATTAGGAAGACAGTATGAAAAACTCTGATATGCCCCATAGCCATTTTATTCTGTTAATATCTCCAATTAACAGTTCATTTCTTAGCATTAGCAGGGCAATATTGATACATTATTAAGTCCACATTTTATTCTGATGTCCTTAATTTTTATGTACCTTCCTTCTGTCTTAGAGTCTCACTTATGAGACATTTTGCAGTCAGGTCTTGGGTTCTTCTGGCCTGTGAAGCTTTCTCATTCACTTCTTGACGATCCTGACAGTTTTAAGTGTCCTGGCCAGGTGTTTTGTAGACTGTCACTGATTTATCAGACACTTTAATCACGACTACACTGTGGCTAATAAGGGTTTGTTGGGACGGGATGCTTTGCCGGTTCCTTCACTGTAAAGTCTTGCTTTATCCCATCTCTATACTGACTCTTTGAAACAGTCTCCACTCACAGTACACACATAGAGAATGGGGGCTCTAAAGTTAAAACACTCACAATAATGTGAAAAGGTCTTTGAAGAGATGTGAGTGATGATGTTGCTGAACTGGGAAAAGTATCAAACAAAGCAAGATAAAACCCTACACCCACAAACACACGAAAACAAAATGCCATGTTTTTTTATTTATTCCCATTTGATTTCTGAAAATAAGTGCCCCTGTAATATTACCATGATAAGAAAATGTGAGTTTAAACTTTTTAACTTGATGAGTAAAAATATTTTCCCACTGACGGCTTAGTAGACCTCTTTGTTGATTAAGAGAACTGGCCAGTCTTATCTGTACTGTGGGGTTTTTGAAAGCCGTTGTTGCAGCCAGAAGAGAAAGATTAAAATTATCCTGCCTTTTATATTTAATTGAGAGGTGATAGAATGTTGCTTTCATAACACAGTGCCTTGACAGTTAACATTAACTGGGCACTTACAGTACCTAGGAGTTTTCACAGCCTGGCCTTGGGTCAGTTTCTATTATAGATTTGATTACCTCCCTCTACTGGTAACTTTTATAATTTCAGATTATATGTGGACAAATTCAGCAGTTGAGAAATGAATTTCTTTTGGCAGTTCTGGTGATAATTTAAAAAATAGGACAGATGATAAAATACACAGTGATTAAATTTAGGTATGGCTTTTCTTTTTTTTTTTTTTTAAAGAGTTTAACTTTTATTTATTTATTTATTTTTTATTTTTTTGGTCTTTTCGAGACAGGGACTCCCTGTAGTCCCAGCTGTCCTGGAACTTACTCTGTAGACCAGGCTGGCCTTGAACTCACAAAGATCCACCTGCCTCTGCCTCCCAAGTGCTAGGATTAAAGGCGTGTGCCACCATGCCCGGCTGGCTTCTCTTTTCAATGAGAAACTTTTTTTTTTTTTTTTTTTTTGAGACAGGGCCTCCCTATAGCCCCAGCTGTCCTGGAACTCACTCTGTAGACCAGGCTGGCCTTGAACTCACAGAGATCCACCTGCCTTTGCCTCCCGAGTACTAGGATTAAAGGCATGTGCTACCACGCCCTGCTTAAAGATGGTTCTTAGCCACCATGTGGGTGCTGGGAATCAATCCTGGGTCCTCTGCAAGAGCAGTTGGTGCTCTTAACCGCTGAGCCATCTCTCCAGCTCGAGAAACTTATTTTAAATGAGGTGTTTAAAATTATTTTTTGTTTGTTATTTATTGTGTGTGTGTGTGTGTGTGTGTGTGTGTGTGTGTGTACATGTGGCGGTCAGACAACAAGTAGTGGACTAGAGTTCTTTCACTATGTGGGTCCCAGAGATTGAACCTGAGTAGTCATGCTGTTACTCACAGAGGCACTTGGCCAGCCCATGAAGGGGCTTTTTAAGGTGCTAAGTAATTATAAGGATCACAGCCTCAAACTGAGGAGACAGTATTCAAGGTAGATCCTACCTGGCTAGTGGTAGTTTGACTTAAGGAGGGAATGGAATTGTACCACTTGCAGTGTTGATCAGAGCTGTAGGAGCAAAGGCATATACCAGACAGACCTGAAAGCCACACAGCTCTGAGAATAGGAGAGGGACTCCTGAGCATTGCTAGTCGTTCCTTCACAGAGAACCCTTCGTCTATAGATCAGGAAATGGCTCTTATCTGGAGACTCAGATGGACAGCCCTTATTTCACTATAGCTCAAAAGAACCCCCCCTCCCACCCCCTGCCATAATATGCTATTTCTGAATATTCTTAGAGAATTGAAATAATTACCAGAATTTGAGAGTGCATTTTTCAGATGTCCTGATGGAAAGCAGATGACTATGCAGTTAATAACCTAATCCCCCTTCTCTGTTGTCACTGGGTTTACACTCTGGGCCTAGAGCATACTAGGCAACCACTCTACTACTGAGACACATACTCCGGGGCCCAGCCCTTCAAATGAATGATGGTGTTTGTCTCAAGACCCAGAGTTTTGTTCCATTCAATCCAGATGGGCTGGCATTTAAAGAGAGACAACTCAATCAATGAAATCTTTGAGTCTTCCTAGACATGCCTCTCTTGAACTGAACTCAAGAGGCAGAAATGAGAAGGAATTCTTGCAGAGAACTTTTCTTGAGAGTGAACGGTTATATTTGCTGTTGATCTGCGTGTCACACATGATACCACTCAAGTCAAAGTGTGGAGTCACTCCTTGCTTGTCTGAGCATCACGTTAAGCAGTGCCATCTGTGTTGTGCTCCCAGCTTCATCTGATCCACTGGAACTCCACGCTGTTTGGCAGCATCGACGAGGCCGTTGGGAAGCCGCACGGCATCGCCATCATCGCCTTGTTTGTTCAGGTAAATTGTGGGCTATGATGTTATATTGTTTAGAGATGCTTTTTCCAAGTTAATATTTTAAATTCTCAGTTTTATTACTTAGAGGTACAATTAAGCCAATATATAAAAAACACTGGTAAGTTAAAAATAGAAAGCATGATCTTTGTAGTTCGTGGGAGTGGAGCCATTTTTTGTAGAAAATGGTTCATTTACTAGAATTTTCAATTTTCTTCAGAATGGCATCCAGGGTCTTTGCAGAAACAACTTAGAAAATGTCTTCTGAAGGAGAGTTCATTTTATTTAGGAAAAAGAATTTCAGAAAATGTTTTTAGACCAGGCTTACTTCAAAATCTAAGAAAAATCAATACTATAACCAGGTAGTGGATTACTTTGGCTCTTCGTTCTTAATATTTTTTCATTCAAAAATGATTTGAAATGCTTTACAGAAAACATTTATGAAATAAGACTGGCAAAGACCATGGTGGATTTAGCCAATATAAAGATGGGAATTGAACTCTGGGATGGCAAAGAATGTTATTTGATTTAGCAAACAGGTAAAATGGTTCCATGTGCTGCAAAGCTAAAAGTTTAATAACATTCTTAAGGTGAGTCTTAACTTTGTCCTCCCATACTTAGTGTGATACAAGATTTATTAGTGCTGAGAGAGACCTTGGGAATTTTAGCTACCTTCAAGCTCTTGAGTTCATGGCCCGTGGACAGAATTTTTTTTTAAATCATTGCATTTTTAAATGAATTATCTTCTCACTTTTTATTTAATGTTTACACAGGCACAACGCTATAGTCCTTCAGTTTTATAACTGTAATATATATATATATATATATATATATATGAAGCAATACAATTATCAGTAAAAGATGATCTATGTGTGAATGTATGTATGTATCTATCTATCATCTATCTATCTATCTATCTATCTATCTATCTATCTATCTATCATCTTTTTTGACAGGGTTTCCCTAACTCCAGCTCACCTGGAACTCACTGTGTAGACCAGGCTGGCCTCACTCTCACAGAGATCCACCTGCTTCTGCCTCCTGAAGAGCTGGAATTAAAGGCATGTGCCACCACACCTGGAATAACAGAAGATATTTTTAACTATGTATTTTGATAAAAGGCATTATGCCATTATCAAAGCATAAGAATAAAGATAATAAGCAGGCTATGGTGGCTCACACCTTCACACCTTTAGTTCCAGCACTTGGAAGGCAGAGGTAGGCAGATCTTTGGAGATTGATGCCAGCTTCATCCACACAGAGCGTTCCAGACCAACTGGTGCTACAGAGAGGCCCTGTCTCAAAAAAAGGCTAAAATTAGTAAACATAGGAATACATATAAACAAGTAGCCATAATGGGGAGATGGAACAAGTGCGTTTCAGTTTGGAATTGGTACTCAGTGACTGTGAATTGAACGAAGTATGATCACTTACGCTTCCCACTGACTGACTCTTCATGTGTGGAGATATGGACTAGTGGAACCTTGGTTTGGAAGTAGCGTCTGTTTCCAGAGGCTCCTAAGTAAAGGAAAGCCCAGAGCATGAACACTTGTTCTCACTTCCATTGAGTTTCCTGTGAGGAAAGACTCAGGGAACCCATGCATGAAAATGCCTTTCTCAGGAGATAGTATGTTACATCTCCTGAGGGAATGAAATTTCACAAAGGAAGAAATGGCTGGTGAGTGTCAGAGGGGGCAGAGAGGGAAACGGCTGAAGACCCGCTAGCTCAGGGTGCCCATTTGGAGGGAGACTGAGACAGCGAGTGTAGACTTGCTTTCTGAAAAGCTTGACATGAGAAAGGGCAGAAGGAGGAAGAGCTGGTGGTAGTTTTGAGATTTAAGATATTGCTTTTATTCTGAGCAAGAAAAGGTAGCACAGGAAATGTTAACAGCTGGAGCTACAGGGAGACCCTGTCTCAAAAAGACCAAAAAAAAAAAAAATATTGAGAAGATGGGACCATAGAGATGGCTCAGTGGTTAAGAGCACTGATTGCTCTTGCAGAGGACCGGGTTTGATTCCCAGCCGCCACATATTGGCCAACAACCATCCTTAACTCCAGTTCCAAGGGATCCAGCACCCCCTTCTGACTTCCACTGCCACTGCATGACATGGGTGCACCTACCTACATGCAAGCATGCTCATACACATAAAATAAAAATAATAAAAAAATATTTTAAAAATATTGAGAAGAGGGGCTAGAGAGATGGATGACTTAGCAGTTAAGAGCACTGTCTGCTCTTGCCAAGGACCCAGTTTGAATCCCAGCACTTACATGGCAGCTAACAACTGTCCTAACTCAGCACCAAGAGATCTAATGCCCTCTTCTGACCTCTGCGGGGATTGCACGACATGGGTGCGCTTACATGCAGGCAATGTACACATAAAAGAAAAATAATAATTTTATTTTTATTTTATTTTATTTTTAATATGTATGAGTGTACTGTCTGCATGTAGGTAGGTACACCCATGTCATGAAGAGGATGTCAGATTCCCCTGGAACTGGAGTTAAAGACGGTTCTTAGCCTCCCTCTAGGTGTTGGGAATTGAACTCTGGTCCTCCAAAAGAGCTGTCGGTGCTCTTAACCTCTGAACCATCTCTCCAGCCTTAAATAATTTTAAAAAGTATTTATAAACATAGAACAAGGGGCCAAGAGGACACTAATGAATCTCTTAACTCTCATTAAAGGAAGCGCCTTCATGCAAGGAACAGAAGGTCATAAATGGCCAAATTAAGGAGATTAAGAATCTGCAAGTGTGGGTCCAGAGACTGGTCGCCTATATTAAACTTCATTCACTCAGGGCTCAGGGACCACTGTGGAAGAGGTGGTGGAAAAATTGTAAGATCCAGGGAGGAGGTGCATGACCATATCTAAGAGAATCCTACAAGCTCCTGGGACCCTGGCTATATGAACCTACAGCAATAGTGTGAGCATGCTCAAGACCCGTGCAAACTCAAGCAGAGAAAAACACAGCATGGAACTGGGGAAATGGGCAGCTGAACCCAATATTAGCTGAAGAACTATTGCTAGCTGATTATGGTTGGGTGGGGAAGAGCTTGCACTGAAGGATGGCCGGGGGCACTAGTTTGGTACAACAGGCTTTAACACAGATGAAAGAAATGCATGAATTACAGTGGGGGCTGTGGGAGGGGCCAGTGGACATGGCAGTATGAAGGTGATCAAGATGGATTGCGGTTTTATGTATGAAATGCACAAAAATTCAATAAAAAATTTAAAAGTATTTATAAAAGTTCTGAAAAAAGAAGGGATGGCTGGCACAGAGATGTTTTGAAGGAGAGGGGAGGGTGTTGGAGGGATAATGTCTGGAGAGGTCTCGCATGGATATGGGGCAAGGGGGAAAGGCTGAGCACATAGCAACTACTTTCTTTCTTTCTTTTTTTTTTTTTTTTTAGGTCTTTTCGAGACAGGGTCTTCCTGTAGCCCCAGCTGTCCTGGAACTCGCTCTGTAGACCAGGCTGGCTGTGAACTCACAAAGATCCACCTGCCTCTGCCTCCCAAGTGCTAGGATTAAAGGTGTGTGCCACCACGCCTGGGAGCAACTACTTTTATAGGTGAAGAGAGGGCAGAAAATTAGGGAAGTTCATGCTTGATGTCCTTCAATATCTCTGAGAGATACAAAGCAAAAAGTGTAGACCAAGAAAACCCTAGTGGCTGATAATAGACAGTGAACCAGACCCACTTGGGGTTGGACATAATAGATTGGGTAGGTCAGCACATGAGGGATTCTTCTCTATCCTGATAGAACATTCTAGAAAATTTTTGTGATGATCAATTGAAGAGTAGGTGATTTGGGAGGAGAAAGGTCTAGAGTTGAGCATGGTAGAAAAGCTACCATTTAGGGCCGGACATGGTGGCGCACGCCTTTAATCCTAGCACTTACGAAGCAGAGGCAGGCAGATCTTTGTGAGTTCAAGGCCAGCCTGGTCTACAGAGTGAGTTCCAGGACAGCCGGGGCTACAGGGAGACCGTGTCTGAAAAAGACCAAAAAACAAAAAGCTACCATTTAGCCCAATGAGAAAGGTGATGGAGTCATTGGCCGAGTCTGTTGACTGCTGACAGCCAGTAATTAATAGGCGAGCACAGAGGAAGAGTAAGCAGGCCAGATGTGAAGGTTTGGTCAGAAGGAGTCGTCTCTTGGAATGAAAAATTTCAAAACAAGAGCAAATGAAAAAGGATACAAGGGTTAAGCAAACCTACCCAAGGTCACAGAGGTAAGATGTGGCGGGGAGCTCAGCACTGGCCACTGCAGTGTCCGGCTTTACATTGTTCTGATGTGGACACTCTCCGAGTTTAGGACCTGACAGGAGATTCATGAAGGAAGAACTGACCCCAGCTAGACACGCAGGCCTTCATGTGCTTCCTCCTGGCAAAATTGTGGAAATGAGGAGAGTCTTTTTTCCTGAAGACCACAGAAGGCTGCTGGAGGGTCTGCCTCCAGCAGCCATGCATATATTTGAAATAGGTTTTTTTTTTTTTTTTTAACTTTAGACATTTTATTTTCTCTTTTTAGACCTGTATCAGAAATTGCATCAGATACTTGGAAAATGGCCAAAGTTTGATTACATTGAACTGATTGACCAGTCTTAGATTGTTTATTTCTTGTGAACATTTCACAGTTGGTTAACACTGAGAGAAGCAGAAGTATGTTGACAGCTACTATAGCTTCTTCCAGGACTTTCTCCAGACATACATGTAAAAGGGAAAAAGCTAAGGCTGACAATGACTGTCCCATCTCAGGAAATACATGTGCTCTTGTCTTCCTACATTGTCAGGGGCACAGGACAAGGTTGGAAAGTGAATCGGGGGCCGTGAAAATGTACAAAGCCAAGGATACTAAATACCCCAAAACATTTTTCAAGTCTCACATTTCTTTGGAGAATTTTACACACACACACACACACACACACACACACACACACACACACACACATGGACTGAACACTTTATTCTATTAGCTGCCAGAACTTTAGTTCTTTTTGTAGATACTGACCTGACTCTAAATAGAAGGGCAATTTAATTCCCCAACTAGGACATTCAGGTTGTTTCTGGTGGTTATTTCAATAAAAGCTAAGCATTAAAGTTTGTGTTTGTGGTTCATGCTTTATGTATTTCAGATAGGGAAGGAACATGTTGGCTTGAAAGCTGTGACTGAGATACTCCAGGATATTCAATATAAGGTAAGTAATTTTTCCAAAAGAAGGTAGAAATATGAGTTCTATATGAGATCCCAGAAATATGAGTTCTATATGATATCCCAGAGACCACTCCAGGCTTGCTAATTCCCTAGAAGGACATGACTCAAAATAGCTGATAAGCTTATAACAGTTAGGGTTTACTACAGTAAGCATACACCACTAAGAAAAAAGGATGTGGATTGAAGTCTAGCAGAGACAGGAGCTTCTGGTGTTTGTTTCCTCTTGGTCCCTAGTAAATTGTCACAATGTGTCAACAGGGAAGCTCCCCTGATTCTTGACTTTTTTTTTTTTCTTCAGGGACTTGCATTCTAAGTGTGAACTGTCTAGCTAATTGCTGGTAAACCCCCCAGCCATATTTCTCCAACACTAAGCCAAGCCAGGCATCCATATATCAAGATAAGCACACCCCGTTAGAACACTGAGTGGAATGTGCACAAACATGGTGGGGAAGGGAGTAGTTTGGTCCAATGTAGCTGCTAGATATCCATAGTAGGAATAAGTTGCTTGAATGAATGAGATTCCCCAGACCCAAAGCCAAATAAGTTTATTGACCTGCATTGGGAACTGAGTCTGATTAGCTTTTTCTGTGGGTACAAACTCAAAGCATCTTTAACCAAGTAGTCTCTAGGGACGATTTCCTGAGCAAGCTCAGAGTGAACCAGGTCTCTGAACTGACATGCAGGGAACCTCCTCCATTTCTTAAGATGCTCGGATGCCAGACCTTGACTATGAGAGGATGGGGCGATGCAAGCAAGCTGCAGCCTTCAGTGTATAAAACAGTCCCAGGAGGAAAGGAACAGACCTCCTCTGACAACTTTCCCTGTGGCATTGCGATTAGTAAAAAGAAGTTTGTATGGGACAGGCAGACACCATCTCTAAATACTACACCAGGAATTATAGGGAAAAGTGAAATTCAGAAGTAAAGACAATGGCCATAGGCTCAAAGCAGGTGGATTTTATTGAAACCAACCAATCTCTCTCGAGAAAAGAATGTGGTCAACTTACCAACACCAGGGACCTAACGTAACCATTCAGAAAAGGCTCCACCATTTAGCTTTAGTCCTAATAAGTTTTTATTCAAAAATTTAGAAATTTTATATTAACATGGACTGAAATATCTTTTCTTTTTCAGGGGAAGTCCAAAACAATACCCTGCTTTAACCCTAACACTTTACTACCAGGTATGCATTTGTTTATTGGATGGTCTTAACTGAACTTTTTTTTTTTTTTTTTTTTTTTTTTTTTTTTTTTTCATTTTTTTTTTATTAATTTTATTTATTTCTGTATGTGTTTGAATGTACTGTCTGCATGCAAGTTTGTGCACCCGTGTCGTGCAACGCCGCGGAGGTCAGAAGAGGGTATCGGATTCCCCTGGAACTGGGGTTCTCCTGGAATTGGAGTTTCAGACGGTTCTTAGCCGCCATGTGGGTGCTGGGGATCGAACCGGCGTCCTCTGTAAGAGCGGTCGGCGCTCTTAACCGCTAGGCTATCTCTCCAGCCCCTTAACTGAACTTTAAGTATGTGTGTGCTGCTCTTCTTAGACTATATGGAATCATATATTATTAGTTCATACTGTTTCTTTGCAATTTATATTCTCTGTAGCAGGTACAGTTTTAGATTACTGTTGATGGGGCTGGAGAGATAGCCTAGCAGTTAAGAGCACCGACTGCTCTTGCAGAGGACCTGGGTTTGATCCCCAGCACCCACGTGTCAGCTGAGAACAGTCTGTAGCTCCAATTCCAGGAGAACTCCAGTTCCAGGGGAATCCGAGACCCTCTTGTGACCTCCACGGCATTGCATGACACGGGTGCCCAGACCTACATGCAGACAGTACATTCCTACACATACAATAAATAAATAAATAAATAAATAAATAAATAAATAAATAAAAATTAGATTACTGTTAATATGGAACAAACCCTTTTGAAATGTTAGGAATGATTGGCCACTGGTTCCATTGTCCCATGAAGAGTTTCTCAGCATTGACATTCATGAAATTGCCACCTTAGTGCAAAGCATCCACACTGTAAAATAACCATGATACACTTTTATGACCAATTGGATAATTTCTATAATGAAAGAAACTTTAGAACTAATTGTATAGGGTTACTCATTACAATACTACTCTTTCAATATTGAATTATATTTATGCAAGGAAATAATTGCATTTAAAATACTCTGACTATAGCTTGGAGTTCAAGGTGTTTTTTCTTTTTTAAATTTTATTTATTTTTGTATGTGTATGAGTGTACTGTCTGCATGTAGGTTTGTGCACCCGTGTCGTACAATGCTGCGGAGGTCAGAAGAGGGTGTCGATTCCCCTGGAACTGGAGTTCTCCTGGAATTGGAGTTTCAGACGGTTCTCAGCCACCATATGGGTGCTGGGGATCGAATCCGGGTTCTCTGTAAGAGCGGTTGGCGCTCTTAACCGCTAGGCCATCTCTCCAGCCCTCAAGGTGGTTTTTATACAAAGCTTTGGTCTTCACATTTCTTTGCCTAAATTATGTTTAGGCTGTTTCATCATGTTTCAAACAAAACCTGATAGATTGATGAATGCTCTCTTCTACTTTGTACACTTTAATTGTTCTATGGAAGCCTAGTTTCTTTCCTATGTTGAACTCACCCTATTGTATTTAATCACAGATTCCTGTAATGCAGTGGTAAATGATTTCAAATGAGGGACTTATTTCTCCTATTGAACTATGATTTTAATAATTTGCTGTTGAAGAAGCTTACAGACTAGCTACAAAAGAATGGTTAAAGACAGCCATTGAAGGCAGACTGCACGGGTTCAAATCC
This sequence comes from Rhizomys pruinosus, assembly GCA_009823505.1. NCBI lineage: Eukaryota > Metazoa > Chordata > Mammalia > Rodentia > Spalacidae > Rhizomys > Rhizomys pruinosus. The sequence continues at coordinate 163,108 of VZQC01005757.1, forward strand.
TACTTCTGTCAGTTATTAGCTATGCGACCTTCAACAAATTACTAACATTACAACTTATTTTCCCCATCTAAACTGGGGCTAATAATAGTATCTGTCTCCTCAGTTTGTTGTAAAGATTAAATGAATTGATATATAATGCTCTAAATAGTACTTAACAAATAGTTCAATAGATAGGTATTAGCTAATATAAAAAGGGTAATGTTTTCCTAAATTAATTAAGCTTGAAAGATATGAATAGTATTCCAGTGATAGGAATCTCTATAACTAGAAAGGGGATTGATCAGATTTTTCATTGCTTATTGCTTTTCCAATGATAGTTTAAGAATTTGTATTCAAGACCCCTAGCTGAAAAATGGTATTCGTCTGAAAAGTGGCACATGAGAAGTCTGCCATTTTGGAAACTGTTGCTGGAGTCTTTAAAATCATGAACTTGCCTTTGTGTAACATGTCCATGTGTTTGCACAGACCCTTTGCTACGGGATTACTGGGTCTATGAAGGCTCTCTTACTATCCCACCTTGCAGTGAAGGCGTCACCTGGATATTGTTCCGATACCCTTTAACTATATCCCAGCTACAGGTGAGTATGCACCTTTAAATTTTGTAAGTAAAGTTCTGAGTTAAAGGTTAAATGTTCCTATAAAGGTAAACGTCTGTTTTATGCTTTAGCTCTCTTTAGACCAGTCATACCTTTTCAGAGAGAAGCTGAATGTCTTGAGTCTGGGAAAGCTACAGCTGAACAAAAGGTCAAGGAACAAAGCACAAGACTCATTCATGATCTGTATCTTAAAATGTAGTTTTAATAGAGTAAATAGAAGTCACCATGGAAGAGCTGAACTTTTCATGAGTCTAGCCATTCCTTCGTGTGGGGTTTCCAGATGCGGAGCGGAGAAAGGCCTCAAAGAGTGAGACTGCCGAATGTTCCGTGGCTTCCATGGCTTGTAATAGGTTTTTCTTGGTATGCACAAGAATGTCTCGTGTGTAGAGAGGGGTGAGGCCTCCACAAGCAGTGCCCTGGAAAGTTCTGGATTGTTCATGACCTTTACTTTTGCTATCCTTAGGTACCATGTAGGTTCTCTGAATGCTAACGAAACCCAGCTGTGGAGACCCACCGGCCCCCACCGGCCCCTGTTTGAGAGGATGAGGCGGGAAAATAATTTGAGTCCAGGAATTTAAGAATAGGCTGAGCACTGTAGTAAGATGAAATCTTGAAAAAAATAATAAATGATACTACACAGGGATTGTAGATTTCAGCTGGAGCTTGGCTGTGAGAACCAGAGGCGACACCATTGTTACTTATTTAAAGACTGATTCTGAGGTTGGAGGAGTGCTTGCCGCTGTGTGAGGGCTTGGACTTGACCCACGGGACCACTCGCACTCCAGAAGAATGAAAGGAGTTCAGATCATTACAAAGAGTGTTTTAAATGTTTCCTGTCTTTCAGAGACGTAGAGGTCTTATTCACAAAAGCTTTATTTTCCTTTCATGCTCAACCTCAAAAACTTGAGAAATCCTCAGAACACACCAAGTTTTCTCCAATAAAGTTTTACAGTTCTTTAAATAGCTCTTGTTTACTAACTTCTGAATCAAACCTTTTGATAGCATTAACTCTATAAAATATTTCATTTAGCCTTTTCTCTTTATTTCTGATTTTCTGGGAAACAATTTTAAAAGTTCCCATTCATCCTCTTCTTCATATCTTTCATTGTCTATGAGCTTTTAGAGCATTCCCTTTACGCTTTCTTATTTTCCATGTGTCATAACTTAATACTCTTATTATTTTTCATCTGTTTGTTCCTATAAGAAACTATTCCTGAGTGCCAGCTGGGCACTAGGGATACAGAGATCAAAGTGTAGCAATGGATTGAGAAGGAAGATGACTGGAGGGACAGTAACTGATAAATCTGGCACTCACAAGATTCGAAAGAAAGCCAGCCTAGACTGGAAGGCTTAGGGAATGATTCTGATAAAAAGAGTGAAGAGATGAGAAGATTCACTTCTACATATTAAAAATGGAAGTTTGGACTAGTGATGTCAAATTTTGAGATTTAACAGTAAAGTAATAGCTGCTATAATCTATAAACCTCCAATTATTGGTGACTTAGATAGTTAACTGTTCCATATGAGTTTGGGCTAACTTCCATGAGTCAGAGATTCTTGATTCACCTGCAGTTCCAGAAGGCACCTTTGCCAGCATGGCAATGCCCGTGTGAGTGCTGGATGCTGTGGACAGTGGTCTCCACTGCCTTAATAGATATTATACAATGCTTTACTATCATGCTGGATGGTGTTCAGAGGTAAGCCATTGCTTTAAGGTTCTCTGACTTCAAAGGTGACCTGGCTTCCTTTTGTCCCTTTGAGTAAGACCAGTGACCAAGTCTAAGGTTCATTTATCAAGTCATGCTCCTTAGTTACAGGGAGATAGGCCTTATCTTCAGTATGGGAAGCTTAAGCCAAAGCCATGTGCGTCAGTAGGAAATGTCTCCTCTGCCCTTTAGGATGACTGACTTTCTAATAAGTTGTAATCTTCAAGGAAAGAGACTTAGGGGTTATTAGCACAGAGCACTGTGGTGACTCTTTTGAGGGCAGCAGTGGTAAGTTCATACAACACACAAAGACACATGTTTGTGGGTATTAAAATGCACTTTAGAGTACTTCACAAAACTTAGGATCTTAGAGAGAGTGTGATCAACCTGTCCTGGCTTGAAGGCATCACTTGCTGAAATAGAATTTTAGAGAAAGCAAAGTTAAAAAAAATAACAGAAGCTCATGTTTCACCACTGGGCTGCCTCTAGTCCTGCACAGCGGGGAAGTTCAAGCAGCCAGGAATGCAGCTGAGGGTCTGAAGGGTGTTTTTGCTCCTCATGGGGTTCGGGGCACTGTTGCCTAAAAGACCAGGTGGCTGTAGGTTTAAAGCATGGCCGTGCTTCAGAATGACTCAGCTGATCTGGGGCGCCCATCTCTGTCCATGGCTGTGAGGTAAGCCCCTCCCCAAATTTGGGTGCTGGCAGCTTGATAGTGCTAAGAGGCGGGGTCTTAAAGGCACCATTGAAGGCTCCTTCCTTGTTTATAAGACCTTTGCAGAAGAGACATCACACTTCTTGCTTGATTCTTCGTTCTGCCATGTGGAGACCCTGCTATGTGCCAGTCCCTTGCCTCTGTAATTCCCAACCTCCAGAATTGTGAGAAAATAGATTTCTGTTCTTTAAAAATCAGCCAGCTTCAGGTATTCTGTTACAGCGGCACAGACTAAGATACCCATAAGACTCGGACCAGAGTGTACACCCAGGTCTACTGGAGGACTTGTTTAAACCCAAGTCTCAGCTCTGCCAGAGATGCTGACAGAGTAGGGTGGATTGGAGCTGACAGCTCTCATTTCCAATCTTGAGAGATGCTTGGTCTACTACTGCCTCACCTCTTTCTGCCCCCCCCCCGCATTAACATTCTAATTTTAAAATGCTGAGGTTCTGAGGAAGAGTGTGAAGGCAAAGGGCAGCTCTTGATTCTGCCATGTTCAAACACTGTAAGCAATGTATGTAAGGGAAAACTTCCCATTATCCACAATATAAAGTCAAACCAGGTGAAATTGATTCAAGTGGTATAGCTAGCCCCTATACACTGTGTGCTGTGTGAAACATTTAAGCACTATAAAATCATTGATGGGATTTTTTTTTGAGTTCTTATTTTCACATGGGGTTCTTGGTTCTTTCCATGTGAACCTGTGGTTCTGGAGTCTCAGTCCGTGGGCTCATCAGCAGCTATGCAGAAGTGTGGAAGGAAGATAGCTGGGCCTGAGAACAGAGCTGTAGGCCAAGGATGGAAGAGGGAAGTTGACATCAGTGTCCCAAGGGGAAGGATATTCTTTTCTTTACTCTCTCTCCCTCAAGAAAACAAATTTCCAGATTAAGGACTCAATACAGAGTTGGGCATGGCTGAAAAGATATTAAGAAAGAGAAAGTGGCCATTTGAGATGGGAGTCTCAATAGTGGAGTAGAAGAAAATGAATATAATAAAAGGCTGTAGAAGGTGAAAAGTGACGAGCTGCCTCAGTATGACTTATGGCATATGCATATATATATGGACCATGTACATTGATTTGATTCTTCTGGTTAGTACCACATAATACTATAGTCTGGTACTACAGCACAATGTCCCCATGCTAGGCAGCTTTCCCTTGCTATTACAGATACCTAGACAAATGACCTTATTGAGAAAAAAATGTTCTAGTTTGGGTTCTTTATTGTTGTGATAAATACTAACCAGAAGCAACTTGGGGAGGAAAGGGTTTATTTGGCTGACACATCCTGATCACAGTTCATTACTGAGGGAAGCCAGGGCAAGAACTCAAGGCAGGAACCTGGAGTCAGGAGCTGAAGCACAGACCACAGAGGAATACTGCTTACTAGCTTGCTTCTGACTTGTGCTCAGCCTGCTTTCTTATACAGTCTAGGTCCACCAGCCCAGTACCTTGCAGACACAGTCACAGACAAATGTGTTGGAGGAAGTGCCTCAGTTGAGGTTCCCTCTTCTCAGGTATGTTAAGTTGACAACTGAGCTATCCAGAACAGTTGATTCCAGCTCATAGTTTGAATGGCTTCAGTCTATGGTCAATGCACCCCTATTGCTTTATGTCTGTTGCAGGGTGCACATCATGGTAGGGAGCAGAGAGTCGGGTGGACAGGCTAAGACCAGTCCCACCATCCCCTTTGAGGACATACTGCAATCTCATACCTCCCACTACCCCCTATACATTAATAGTCCATCATCTTCAAGTTGTACCTGGATGGGGGCCAAGCCTTTAGCAATAAGCCTCTGGGGGACACTCCACATCCAGGTCCTATTAGTGACAGTGTGGGTGATTTGCACTGAGCAGACTTTGGCTAACACTTCCAGAGGCTGTGAAAACCAAGAACATGCTACCACCTCTAGAGATTCTTGGTCATTCTGTAGTGGGACAAGAAGGGATAAGAGAGGCCCAGAGCAAGAAAGCAAGAAGAGGCTGAACCCCATGTCCTAACAAACCCACTCTCACAATTACTCGTATACTCCCCTGAAACTGACATCAATCTATTCATAAAGACAGAACCTGCATAGCCTGATCACCTCTTTTTTGACCCATCTCCCAACACAGTTGCACTGGGAATTTTCCACCACACTAATTTTGGGTAAAAGTATTAAAACCACAGAGAAATTATTATAAAGAAGCCATATAAGAAATTCCTATAGTTATCCAAGTTATTTGTTGTCCTTTATAAATAAAATGAAAAGCACTGGCTTTTTTATTAAAAAATTTTTTTTCTGTCTTTTTGAGATAGTAACTCACTCTATAGCCCAGGCTGGCCTAATACTCACTGCATAGTCTAGGGTAGGCCTTGAATTTGTGGCAGTCTTCCTGCCTCAGCCTTCTGAGTGCTTGGATTGTAGGGATGAGCCATTATGGCATACTGACCTTAAAAAAAAGCATTTTATTGAGCTGTGGCTTACACAAAAATCTGTACATATGAACATAAATCTATATAAAGTATGTGCATTTGATGGGTTAGAGAATGAGTGCACACCTGTGGAAACACTGGTACCAGCAAGGCTGTTCACTAGTGTTATGTATCTTTGGTGAGAAAAAATTAGCATAAGATTTTTAAGTGCACAGCCAAGTATTGTTAGCAGTAAGTGCTGTGCTGTATTGCAGATCTCCAGAACCTTTTAATCTGAGACTTTGTGCCTTTATCCATCTTCTCTGTTTCTACCTCCCGTTCTACTCTCCTTCTATGACTTCTACATTTGAGATGCACATGTAAGTGAGCTCATCCAGGATCTGCTTTCCTGTGTCTGACTTATTTCTACTTCTGGGTGTGGAACCAAAGCCTTGAAGAGATACCTGTATTCCCATGTTCATTGTACCCAGATGTCCATGGGTGGATGAGTTAATAGAGTCCACTGACTTCTCTGTGTTAAGCTTCTCTTTTAGCATGATGACCGAGGAAATATGAATAATAAGTCTAGTAGAGGATGGTCATAGGAACTTAGGGATTAAGGTATCAGACTGCAAACCCTGGAAATTAGCCTTTTGCATGGATACGGAAAGAAATGTTTCAGAGTTGGGCTTCTGTGAATGGTCTGGTTTGTGGGTCTATGGGGCCCAATAGATGTCTTAGACCACTGGGAGTGCATCCTTGGTTCACAGCGCAGTGGCTGTTCAATTTAACACCTTCATAAGAGGACTGCTTCTCAGAGTGTGTGATGTCCAATCTTTCTTTTCTCCTCACCCTCTCTTCCTCCCTGCTCAAATTAGTTAAAAATAAATACCATGTTTTAGGGGAGAAACCTAAAAACCCACACAGTTACACATGCCACCACACGTAAGTGTACTTGTATTAATGATGGTCTCTGTAATGTCCCGACTTTTGAGTTTGTTGAAGACTTTCATCTTGTACTATTCCACTAGTTCATCACAGCCTCTCATTTTGGCAGGGGCTAATTCCATATTCACTTGAAGCCATTTAAACAGACTAAAGGATTTTGAGGGGTCATTATTACAGAGAAAAATTGGTATTTCAGAAATGAGTTACCTCTCCATCTCTGTTGATGTTTTAAATCTTCAAAGTGTTACTGTGATCATAGAGAAAGCTTTCTTGTGAAGTTGTATTCTGTGAGACTGCAGCTGATTTGAGGCCCGTATTTCATTCAGATCTTCTCTTCCCAAGAAGTTGTCTTATACAGACCGTAATTCAGGCTGAGGGCTGGAGCTTGGAAGATGTGTCCTCAGTCCAGGACAAGTAAATATAAAATTAATCTACCTTTAAAATAAGCTTCAAGGTCAATAAACAGGGCGTAGTTCCTACAATGTGCTTAGGAAGTTAGCTTTCTCCACACTGCTCATTGCTCACTGAACCTTGGAGGCAGATTCTTCATATGTTTGAAGTGAATGCTGAGAGATAGGACGTTGAATTTTCTTAGTGAGTTGGTTTATGATCAATTGCAGCTAAATATTTATCTCCAAGTGTTAAAGGTTTAACTTCAAAAGAAGTCATACAACAGGGCTAATTAGTAATTAGTATTTATTGCATACTGTGCTTGGAGCTCTGCTGAATGCTTTTGTGTGGTTTCTTTCTTATTACCTGCATGGCGCCGTTGTGAATATTATCACTGCTTTCATCTCTGCTGCACATGTGGAAAGTAAAGCTGAAAGAGGTCATGTCATGTGGGTGACAGGTGGCAGAGCTGGGCAAAGAGGAGGTTTTGGACCCAAGCCCATACCTCCACCATCACATTCTGCCTTTTGAAATACAACCCAGGGTCTCCCCCTTTCCACTTCCAGGGAAACTTTAAAGGGAAAGTAAATAATGAAGGGAGAAGCTCGTGAAGCCTCAGTTCTAGAAAATTTCCAGTTGTGGAAAGCAGTAGGTGCTGTCTAAGACTCTGGCAAGGTCTGATGAAAAGCCATTGTCTGATCAAGCAGTTCAGTATAATTTGACTGGCACGGCCGCATAGAAGCAGCATGCAGGTACTGTAAAAAAAAGAGAGCAAACCAACAAGGGCTATTCCACCTGGATCAGACTTAGCTTACTTAGGGAAATCAGTCAATATTTGGAGACACGGAGAAACAGAGCATTAGAAGTCAGCTTTGTAACCGGGTTTCTAATTGAACCAGTCACTTCATTTTCCCCAGCTCTGTATTCCAACATGTGTATAAGTAGACTGAATTAGAATGTTGAAGGAGTCAACTCTTTTGAATCTACAGTCCTTGCTTGAGAAAATGCACACATGGAGTCTTGCTTCTCATTTAGAAATTTCCCGGCCCTTTTCAGGTTTGGGCTTTTTATTAGAACCCTTGAATTAGCTGATCTCTTGCATTGCCTCTGTCTTTAAGAAAGACAGAATTCTTGGACTATAGTATATTAAAGACCTTTGTAGCCAAAGTCTTTTGCTGTACAGGTAGTTGATAGATGCTCTTCAAATAATATTGATCAGTACCCTGGGATTTATGCAAGATTTAAGTTAGACTGATTTGAGTAGAATTTTTAAAGAGGTAGCTTTGGAACTCGGAAAATGCCAGGTGGACTTTAAATGGTCATATTTCTGGCAGTAGCTAATTTGACTACCAGCTTTTGTAAAAAGAATGAAGCATGATTATTTAATATGGCTGTATAGTATCTGAATGAGGGAGCAGATGACGGTCTCATAGAGTCGCCTAGTAATCAGTTGTAGTGGACTTAGGGAATACTAAAGACCTTTTGCTTGCTGTTTAAATTCTTTTCAGAGAGTTACATTTTGTGGATATAGGTTTTTAGAAGGCCCAGACATGGTAAGCCAGAGCAAGGTCCTCAGAAAAGTTTGAAGACTAGTATTTTTCTAAGTCTGATGCAATGGGATTTCAGGAAAGAGCAGTGTGTGACAGAAATACATGGTAAAATGCCACTTAGGCAGCCAGAGCAAAGTCCTCAGAAACCTGGGACTTCACATGCTACCGGAAAGGCACATATCCTGGACAGGTGAGCAGAGACAGGGAGATGAAGTGGGAAGGTTCTGAGAAGAAGCTGGGCTTATACTTTTGGAAAACCAGAGATATCCTTTGGTCCTGTGTTCTCCACAGGCCTAGGTTAGAGGCAGGAAAACTCTTGATGAAGTGCATGAATTCTTTTTCCTGATTATTCTTTGAGAATTTCAAACATGTATACAATGAAATATGATAATGTAGTATACCCCCTATTTCCTCCTCAAACTCTCTTTAAACTCCACCCAACACAGACCCCCCCCCAACTTTATGTCTTCTTCCTTCTCATCCTCTTCCTCCTTTTCTGCTAAACCACTAAGTCTAGTTAGAGCTGCTTATGTGCATGGGGATGGAGCCATCTGTGGACCACGGGAAACCTATCAGTGGCCACGCCCCCATGGAACAATGATTCCCCCTTCCCCAACAGCTGTCAACTGCCAATAGCTCATCAGTTTGAGGTGGGAACTAGAGATTATCTCTCCATCTATGTGACAATTTTGGCTAGCTTGGCCTTAAGCTGCTGTGAGTTCATGTGTGTTATAGCCGTGTCCTATCCAGAAGACAGCATTTCCACCTCCTCTTCTACAATGTTCCTTGAACCTTAGCAGCAGCAGGAGCTTGATAAAGATGTCCCATTTAGGGCTAAACACTCAGTTTCTTCGTCATTTAGACCAGTTATGTGTCTCTGCATTGATTGCTGCCCACTGCAGAAAGAAGCTTCTTCCGTGTTGAGCGCAACTGAAGTCTGTGAGTATAAGCATGAATATTTAGAAGGCAATTTGACAGCATGAGCATTTAGCAAAATAATAGCTAGTTCTACTCTAGGGTCTATAGCTCCCCAGCCATGGACTGATCAGGTTTACCGTATTGACCGTGAAGTTCCTTTCTGTGGAACAGTCTCAAATCCAATGAGAAAGTGGTTAGTTTCCCTGTAACAGTCACGGCACTGCTGCACCACTGGCTGCATCTTGCCTGACAGGTCAATATCGTAGCAGGTGTAAGACTGTTAATGTCTTTCTTCCCCCAGCAGCCTGGATATCACCTTCTAGCACTGTGAAATCTAGCCAGTGGGGAGGAAGTTTCATATTATCAAACTACGTCTTGCAGTCAAGGGCATGGTATATTCCCCAGTAGTGTCTGATCATGTATGGTTGGAAACCAAGGGAAGTGCCAGTAGCATGTGTTGCTTTGGAGACCTCTGGAGCCTCCCTGCCCAGTAACTGGCAGGGAGTTATCCCATGCCCTGCACTGCAATTTCATTTAATAACTCACGTCCTCTGGGAGCTGCATTGTCCACCCATTCAGGGTACTTCTGTTAGAGCTCATATTTAAAAAAATTATCCATTTATTTCTTTCTCTTTTTTTTTTTTTTTGTCTTTTTTTGAGACAGGGTCTCCCTGTAGCTCTGGCTGTCCTGGAACTCACTCTGTAGACTTTTTACCTCATGTATCTGAATGTTTTCCTGCATGTATGTTATACATACCACATGTGTGTAATACCTACCCGGACCAGAAGAGAGTGTCTTGTCTCTTCCCCTGAAACTGCTGTTATGGACAGGTGTTAACAAAAGTCTCATAAGTGCTAGGAATTAAACCCAGGTCCTCGGCAAGAGCCACCAGTTCTTTTAACCGTGGAGCCATCTCTGTAGCTCCTCATTTTTAAAAAAGTATATTTTGAAATTAGCTTCCTAACTAGTGGGTTTCCATATTTTTTTTATCCTTGGTCTAGGTTAGCCCACTCACGTCCCCTTTCTCTTTCCTGCCCCCTGGTGCCATCTCTACTTAACCCTTTAACTCTCCTCACTCCACTTCTCTTATATTGCTCGTATTCTGCTACCTCTCCAGTTATACTTTTAAATCAGGTTGTGAGCTAGCAGGCTTCCATATGGCTTTCACGTCTCCTTTGCATTAGGCCCCACTCCTTGGTTTCCTCCCTGCTCTGTGCTCAGGAAAGCCCTCCCTTCCTTAGCCTTTCTGTACACAATATTCCAGCTGTCTGTAATAATCTACCTATAATCTGTTATCACCAGTCCTTTATTCTCCAAATGGCTCCTTTCTGCCTTCCCAGCTTCCACTTATGCTCCAAGTTAAACACAAAGCAAAAGATTTGAAGCTAGGAGGCACGTATGAGAGAGAAATGTGTTCATCGTTTGGGGCCCGAGTTACCTCACTCAGTATAAATTTTTCTTCCAGTTTCATCTCTTTACCTGCAAGTTTCATGATTTCTATTCACAACTGGGTAAATATAAATATTCCATTGTGTCTATGTAACACTCTTTTCTTGTCCATTCATCTCTTGATGGGCATTTAGGTAGGCTCTATTTCCTAGATGTTGTGAATGGGACAGTAATGAATATGTATATTCAAGTATCTCTGTAGCAGGATATAAAGTCCTTTGAGGATATGCCCAGGAATGGCATAGCTGGGTTATATGGTATATCTATTTATAGTTTAAAAAAATCATTTTACTGTTTATAAGTCACAATTGCATTGGCAAAACTGCTTCCATTATAGACAGACTTATTGTGCAAAGAAAGATAAATGATTTTCATAAAGCCATGGAGACCACAGTAACACAAGAATGGCTGCAGCATCTCAAACAACAGCACCAACATTTGCAAGCAGGTGGGACCGAGGGCTGCTCCACAGTAGTTGGTGTGAGAGCATTAAAGTTTCCTAAGAAGCATTTCCTAAAATATTAAACAGACCAGCATAACTATTGTCAATGGAATATATGACATTTCTGCAGAGGAAATTCTGAAGTTAGTGGGCAGGTTTTAAAAATCTCCTTCACCTGTGATAATGACTGCTGAACTCAGGTGCAGCGAAAATAGTCCCATAGGGCATCCTGATAAATTTTACAACCAATGAAATAGTCCCATAGGGCATTCTGATAAGTTTTACAACCAATGAAATAGTCCCATAGGGCGTCCTGATAAATTTCACAACCAATGACATTCTTGGGCTAAAAATAAATAGCCACACATACCAAATCTACACACAATTAAATGGAACCAGTGCTGGGGGTTCCGAACAAGCAGAACAGGAAAAGCTATTTGAACACAAGGCCCCCCGTCCTTCTCTTCTTGGCAGGCTCCGTCTCTTCTCCAGCTGCCCTCCGCTGCTCCAAGTTCTTCTCACACTTTTCCTTCAGGATCTTTTCTTCTTGCTCTCATCCAGTCACTGAAGTAGCTCCTCCCGCTGTTCCACTGCTTCGGTGTGCTTCCTCTGTAGTTTATTTAGCCAGCTGTTCCCCACCTCTGGCTAAACCAGTCAGTTCATAACTCATTTCCATCATGGCAATGTTCAGATACTGGCAAGGTAACACCTACATTATCTTTCTTTGTTCAAATCTTCACTTAGGCTTTATTGACATTTTGGACACCTGTGATGCTGACATCCCCTGCTGTGAACTTGGTCTCTGCCAAAGAAAAGGCAGCTTCTCGCCTCACTTCACCCATCAGCATTTTAGTCTCTGTTATCTTCTTTAAGATCTGTTGAAATCGAAGAGTTAAGGCATCGGATTTTTTTCTTCAGGAAAGTTTCGACCAGTTGGAGCTCCTTTTAATCGAGCCTTCATGATGGTCTGTGCTATGCAGGAGGGGAAGATTTCCATCCAACATTTTGGCAAGGACTAGGGGGCTAGGCTCCCCCAGCTATCCTGTTATATCACAGGCTCCCCCAGCTATCCCGTCATCACAGCCCCAGAGCTGGCCACTGCTGTGGCTTCTCCCAATCTGAGTACTTTATAGTTTTTTTTTTTAAAGGAACTGACACATTGGTTTCAACATGGCTGCAGAAGATGGACTCCCAGAAGCACTGTGAAGAGCTCCCCTTACCACAGTCCCACCAACACTGTGAAGAGCTCCCCTTACCACAGTCAGGACAACACTGTGAAGAGCTCCCCTTACCACAGTCACAACAACACTGTGAAGAGCTCCCCTTACCACAGTCAGGACAACACTGTGAAGAGCTCCCCTTACCACAGTCAGGACAACACTGTGAAGAGCTCCCCTTACCACAGTCAGGACAACACTGTGAAGAGCTCCCTTACCACAGTCACACCAACACTGTGAAGAGTTCCCCTTACCACAGTCACACCAACACTGTGAAGAGCTCCCCTTACCACAGTCAGGACAACACTGTGAAGAGCTCCCCTTACCACAGTCAGGACAACACTGTGAAGAGCTCTCCTTACCACAGTCAGGACAACACAGTGAAGAGCTCTCCTTACCACAGTCACATCAACACTGTGAAGAGCTCCCCTTACCACAGTCAGGACAACACTGTGAAGAGCTCCCCTTACCACAGTCAGGACAACACAGTGAAGAGCTCCCCTTACCACAGTCACACCAACACTGTGAAGAGCTCCCCTTACCACAGTCAGGACAACACTGTGAAGAGCCCCCCTTACCACAGTCACACCAACACAGTGAAGAGCTCCCCTTACCACAGTCAGGACAACACTGTGAAGAGCTCCCCTTACCACAGTCACACCAACACAGTGAAGAGCTCCCCTTACCACAGTCAGGACAACACTGTGAAGAGCTCCCCTTACCACAGTCACACCAACACTGTGAAGAGCTCCCCTTACCACAGTCACACCAACACTGTGAAGAGCTCCCCTTACCACAGTCAGGACAACACTGTGAAGAGCTCTCCTTACCACAGTCACACCAACACAGTGAAGAGCTCCCCTTACCACGGGTGGTGCGTGGCGTTCCTCCTTGAATTATCCTATCACGTATCCAAAATCATCGTGGGTGGGGGGGGTGTGTGTCTAGCTTGTATCTTCCCTCGGGGGGCGTCCTGCCTCAATCATCTTTCTCACACAGATACAAGTACAGGTGTGCTGGGGCGGGTGTGGGGGTATTGTCCAGGGATAACTCCCGCCGTTTCTCTTCTCTTTTTTGCAAGTTCATCAGTTGTCTTTCCATCTTCTGCTATCTCCTGCGTCACCCTCTCGCATACCTTTCCGAATCCCCGGTATACGGGGGTGTGATCGCGGGCGCTGTGTGCTCGGTGGTTGCCGGGGGCGCGCGGCAGTGTTAGACTCTCCTAACCACAGTCCCAGGAGATAACAACACTGTGAAGAGATCCCCTTACCACAGTCAGGACAAAACAGTTCTCACGCTTGGGCTGATCAGCCTTCTCTCTCGTCTTGGACGTTGACCCTTCGCCCCGATCTTCACAGTGTCGATGCACCACTCATCCCTCCACCGGTGATACCAAGTTATAGACTCCCCCTTCGTCACCATACAGGTCACCCGCCTAAACACCTCATGGCTGACATGCAGACTCCCCTTTAGATACGTCGTCCCTCCTTGTTGCTGTTCACCGTATGTCGATCTCAACAAAATGAGCAGACATACACATGTGTCGTGATTCAGCTCACGGCCGTATGCCATTTCACAGGGTTCACACAATTCCCGGTCCTCCTTCATTGGATTTACCATCACTTTGTGCAACTATGCTATGCGGCACCTCCCTAGCCGACAGTCTCACACCTATACCTGCCAGTGTAAGTGCGAGCTCCCCTTACCACAGGCAGGACAACACTGTGAAGAGCCCCCCTTACCACAGTCAAACTTACCAGAAACCAAACACGTTCTGGTAAAGAGCGCATATAGAGTCACTACTCATTGTCTGCTTGAGACCCCAGGTTCCGAAGTTATCGCGTCGTCAAGAGATTACCCGGACATCACTGTGAAACACTGTACCGTACCGGACATTCCGACAACACGGAGAAGCGCCGGCCTTACCACAGGCACAAAACACCAACACTGTGAAGAGCTCTCCTTACCACAGTCAGGATAACACTGTGAAGAGCTCTCCTTACCACAGTCAGGATAACACTGTGAAGAGCTCTCCTTACCACAGTCAGGATAACACTGTGAAGAGCTCTCCTTACCACAGTCAGGATAACACTGTGAAGAGCTCTCCTTACCACAGTCAGGATAACACTGTGAAGAGCTCTCCTTACCACAGTCACACCAACACAGTGAAGAGCTCCCCTTACCACAGCCAGGACAACACTGTGAAGAGTTCCCCTTACCACAGTCACACTAACACTGTGAAGAGCTCCCCTTACTACAGTCAGGACAACACTGTGAAGAGCTCCCCTTACCACAGTCAGAACAACACTGTGAAGAGCTCCCCTTACCACAGTCGACCACAAACACTGTGACAGAGCCCCCCTTACCACATTCAGGACAACACAGTGAAAGAGCTCTCCTTACCACAGTCACATATAACCACTGTGAAGAGCTCTCCTTACACAGTCAGGTAACACATGTGAAGAGCTCCCCTTACCACACGCGGACACAACACTGTGTAAGAGGCTCCCTTACCAACAGGTCAGGACAAACACTGCTGAAGAGCTCCCCTTACCACAGTCAGCAACAACACTGTGAAGAGCGCCCCTTACCACAGTCCAGAAACTAGGGCCTCACGTCGGACACACTGTGAAGAGCTCCCCTACCACAGTCAGGATACACAGTGATCAGATGTCCCCTTACCACACAAGTCAGGACAACACCGTGAAGAGCTCTCCTTACCACAGTCAGGATCAACACTGTGAAGAGCTCCCCTTACCACAGTCACACTAACACTGTGAAGAGCTCCCCTTACCTACAGCAGGACAACACTGTGAAGAGCCCCCCTTACCACAGTCACCCCTGGAGCCCCCTAACACAGGACACTGTAAGAGCTCCCCTTACCACAGTCACACCAACACTGTGAAGAGCTCCCCTTACCACAGCAGCAACATGGAAGACCCTACAACACACAACTGCTGAAGAGCTCCCCTTACCACAGCCAGGACAACACTGTGAAGAGCCCCCTTACCACAGCAGCACCAACACTGTGAAGAGCTTCCCCTTACCACAGTCAGCACAACACTGTGAAGAGCTCCCCTTACCACAGTCAGGACAACACTGTGAAGAGCCTCCCCTTACCACAGTGCAGACCAACACTCTGAAGAGCTCCCCTTACCACAGCCAGGACAACACTGTGAAGAGCCCCCCTTACCACAGTCAGGACCAACACTCGTGAGAGCTCCCCTTACCACAGTCACAACAACACTGTGAAGAGCTCCCCTTACCACAGTCAGGACAACACTGTGAAGAGCTCCCTCCACTCAACATGTAAACCCCCACAGCTCAGGCACAACACTGTGAAGAGCTCCCCTTACCTACAGTCAGGACAACACTGTGAAGAGCTCTCCCCTTACCACAGTCACATCAACACTGTGAAGAGCTCCCTTTACCACAGTCAGCTGACAACACAGTGAAGAGCTCCCCTTACCACAGTCAGACAACACGTGAAGAGCTCTCCTTACCACAGCCAGGACAACACTGTGAAGAGCCGCCCCTTACCACAGTCAGGACAACACTGTGAAGAGCTCCCTTACCACAGTCACGACAACACTGTGAAGAGCTCCCCTTACCACAGTCAGGACAACACTGTGAGAGAGCCCCCTGTACCACAGTCAGACAACACAGTGAAGAGCTCCCCTTACCACAGCCAGGACAACACTGTGAAGAGCTCCCCTTACCACAGTCACACAACACATGGGAAGAGCTCCCCTTACCACAGCCAGGACAACACTGTGAAGAGCCCCCTTACTACAGTCACGGACAACACGTGAAGAGCTCCCTTACCACAGTCAGGACACGGATACAAGCTTCCACTTAAAGTACTCCGATACTCATGCGTAAACCTCCTTATTTACTCACACATGGACTCGTTGAGGAAGGATCCTATTACACTAGTCAAGTCAACGGAAGTCTCCCTTACCACAGTCAGGATAACACTGTGAAGAGCTTAGCTCGGCTTACCACAGTCAGGGATAACAACTGTGAAGAGACTTCGCCTTACCACTCAGTCAGGAAACTACTGTGAAGAGCTCCCTTACCGAGCAGTCACGACCTAACACTGTGAAGAGTCTCCCTTACCACTAGTCAGGACAACACTGTGATAGAGCTCCCGTGTAAACCCACAGTACCAGGATACCATCTGTGAATGAGCTCCTCCTTACCAACAGTAGGATAACACTGTGAAGAGCTCCTCCATTACCACATGTGCAGGACTAACACTCTGTAAGAGCTCCCCTTTACGCACAGTCAGGACAACACTGTGAGAGCTCACCCGTACCCTCACAGTCACACATAACACTGATTTGAAGAGACATCCCTCTTACACAGTCAGGACAACACTGTGAAGGAGCTCTCCTATACCACAGTCAGGACGAACACTGTGAAGGAGTTCCCTTCACCACAGTCTCCATCCGTATACAAGCACTGTAGAAGAGCTCCCCTTACCACATCCAGGACAGACACATTGGTTGAAGAAGCTTCCCCTTACCACAGTCAGTGACCAACACTGTGAAGAGCTCCCCTTACACACACGTCCAGGACAAGACACAGTGCTGAATCCTTTCCCCAAGCACGACTAACCGGATGCTCCCTTTACCACACGTCAGGAACACACTGGTGTAAAGCTTCCCCTTACCACAGCTCCACACCAACCACTGTGAAGATCTCCTGCCTTACCACAGAGTCCACCCAACACATAGTAAGAGCTCCCCTTACCAACGTCCACACCAACACTGTGGCAAGAAGGCTTCCTCGTTACCACAGTCACACCAACACTGTGAAGAAACTCTCCTTACACAGTCAGGCCGCATTAGTTATGTGGTGTTCTGACCCATGGTCACTCTGACTTCCATGAGATGAACTCTTAAAGTAGCCCTGTTGGCTAAGGATTTTGTAGCAGGGTTGTTAAAGTGCTTCCAGTGCTTCACTGCCATTTTGTTTCTCCTTTTGAGAATTTTTTGTTCAGTTCTGTAGCCTTTTTTTATTTTTAAATTTTTATTGACGTTTGGTGCATTTCATATATATTTCAGCAATCAATTTAAACTATATTCCTCTCCATACCCCCCTCAACCAAGCTCATGAGCGCTGCTTACTGTTAAGTCCTGTCTTAATAATCATTTCCTTGTCTGTTTTTACTTTTTCGATGTAGATGTTTACTGTTACTGTTGGGGCAGCTTTTTTGAACAAGGTGTTTTTTTGTTATTGTTGTTCCCTTTAATGTTAGCTACTTACTTCCCAAATAATATATATATATATATATATATATATATATTATATATATATATATCCACACATATACCAAAATGACAGAGTATAAAAGGATTTGGTGCTAGGATCCACAAATGAAGGACACCATACATCATTCTTTTTTCTGTGACTGTGTTAATTCACTTAGCATGATGGCTTCTAGTTCCATCCATTTACCTGCAAGTTGGGTTATTTTCTTATTTAGTTTTCTGAGTTTTTGTATATGCTAAGCACTAATCCTCTGTTGGTGAATAGCTTGGAAATACTTTCTAGGAACCCATGATTGTTGTAACAAATCTAACATCTGATCAGTTCTGATACATAGTGACATCAGAATATGCAACTAGGAATATATTGGGAGGCATTTAAAAGCACTTACTCATGTGTTCACTCTTTTTCTGTGTTTTAGTCTGACTCAAAAAAAGGTTTATTTGAAATGTTGGGTGTGGCAGTACACACCTAGTCCCAGCACTAGGAAGCTGGGGCAGGTGGATCTCTGTGTAATTGAGGCCAGCCTGGTCTCTGCTACAGGCAGACATTCACAAAAGAGATAGAAATACTGTCTCAAAAAGACAAAATAATTTTTTTATGTGTGGGGTAGAATTTTCACATTAACTAGTCTAGCAAGTATCTGTGGGTACTGGAGTTTACTAGATTCCTCGGTCTAATTCTGTTATTTTCTTTCAAGGGTCTTGATTGATATCATTAGGTCTCTTTTGAGGGGGGTGTAGTTTTAAAATATATTTTATGTGTGTGTGTGTGCTTATGTGTGTGTGTGTGTACTTGTGTGTGTGTCTGTGTGTGTGTCTGTGTGTGTGTGCTTGTGTGTGTGTGTGGGGAGGGTATGCATGTGAGTGCTGTGTCTGCCAGACCCTGTATTCTTTCTGTTGCTGTGATAAAATACCATGACCAAGGCAACTTATGGAAGAAAGAATTTATTTGGGCTTTCTGCCCTAGAGGGTTGAGTCTCCATGGTGAGGAGGCACAGTAACAAGCGGCAGGATCAGGAAGCTGAGCGCTTGCATCTTCAGTTGCATGCATGATAGAGAAAGAACTAGAAATGGGGCGAGGGTATGAACTGTCCAGTGGTGTGTTTTCTACGGCAAGCCTGCACATCCTAAAGGCTCTATGACCTCCCTTCAAGCAGCATGCACTGGGGATAGGGGCTCAAATAGTTGAGCCTATTGGGGACCTATCTCATTCAAATCACAACAGCTGCCACGGAGCTGGAGTTTCACATGGTTGTGATGTGTGTGCTGGGAGGAAATGCTGAACTAGGAGGAATTTTCCTGGCCCCTGATTATCTGTTGTTGATGTTTGCTTTTTAACTTTTTTCTTTTATATTATTGTAAATCACGCAAGATTTAAGTCATTTACAAAATTCTGAACTTGCTCATGTATGATTAAGTGGTTAATGTCTTCTGTTCTGCTTTTATTTTCAGATAGAAGAGTTTCGAAGGCTGAGGACACATGTTAAGGGGGCAGAACTCGTAGAAGGCTGTGATGGGATCTTGGGGGACAACTTTCGACCTACCCAGCCGCTGAGTGATAGAGTCATTAGAGCTGCATTTCAGTAGCCGGAGAGAGGACAGGAACATGCCCATCTGCATCAGGGTATGTGAGGTTAAGCAAGGAAAATGAGTTTTATAGCTACCTAAACTCAGGATCCCAAAGTCACTCCATGGTCAGACTACTCATTTAGCAGTAAAATAAATACACTTCAAAAAGAAGAAAAATACATTTCAATAAAATTCTTACACTCCATCAGTGACAAGTCATATTTTCAGTTCATGCAGTGTTTAAAAAATTGATTCTTGTATTTTCCCACATGAATATCCTTTAATTCTGAGTTTTGCTTTAGTTGTTGCTTTCATAAGGAAGGCATGTGAGGTAGAGAAGCAGGGATTTGCAGGGATCTCTTTAGTAACTCTCTGCTACAGCCCCCTGAAGCTGTAGCATCCACCTCCCTTGATCAAGGAGCACTAAAGAAAGGGCTGGAAGACTGAAGACCTCCATGTGATCCTCTGTAAGGGTGGGAGGTCTGATCATTGAGCTCATTGGCATGTGGAGGACAGATCTGGCTTGTTCTATAGAAGTGTTTTTATTACCATGTGCTACTTGTACAAGATAATGGGTTTGCATATAAAATATTCATACATGCAAATGACAACTTTGCTCACATCCTCCTTTCACATTACTCTCTTTTGTGTGCCTCATGGAAGTACTCTGTTTGTCTTTGAGATAGGGTCTCATCATGTAGCACTGGCTGGCTTGGGAACTCACCATGTAGACCAGGCTGGCCTCAAACTCACAGAGATCAATCTGCCTCCACCTTCTAGTTCTGAGATAAAAGGATGCCCAGTGTGAAAGAGTTAAGAAGGACATATTAACTATTTGCATACAGTATGCTATTTTATTGATTGACATATTATGCAGTATAATAGATTGACTTTAGCATATGCTTTTCTTACCTTTAGGGAGCTCACAAATATGGAAAAGCTAAAAGTATGCAAAGATTAAAATGTGCATGAATCAGGGCACGTAGTAGCAGACAGCTGCTTCCCATGAAGGGAGCACATCTGCTAGATTGGTGTGTGGGGAAACAGGATGGAGCATATGATGTGGTATGTGAGTGGTGCTGTGGGTCAGGGAGTCACATATGAGTGGAAATCTCAAGGAGCTCACAGTGTCATGAGTGGACAGTGTACATGGAAATTTGCAGAGTTGATGGTCTTGCCCAGTGTTTCTTGTTCATCTTGCTTATTACCATGCTGCACTCCAACCATGACTCTTCCGTTCCGGAGTGTGTTTGCTCATCTTGTGCTGTGCAGCCTTCTTTGCCTATTGAGACCCTAACTGCCCTAAGGCCCAGCTCAAATATTGATCTCATTGCAAGTCTTCTAGCTTTTCTCTTAAAGTGTACTTCATTTCATACACATTATTATGTTTCTTATTTTCTATCCTATTTCTAACCCATGAGGCTTGGAACTGTTTGTTTGATTATGAATCTGTGTTGAATAGGGATGTCTTCCAACCAACAGACTATGGACACAAGCCTTTTTCCCAGTCTTTGGTTGCACCTGCTTGCCTAGGATCAATAAAGGCAAACATGACTGTTACTTTCTGCAAGAAAGGGGGGGGGGAGGAAGAGTCAGCCACACCTCCCAACCAACCAGTTACCTGAGGGGGGTGGGGGGCTAAGGATGTATAAGCCAAGGAAGCTGTAGGGAGACTGGCCATTTTGCCTGGCTGTGGGGAAGTTGGGATCCAAGCCTGGACAGAGACTTAACCTTGCAGCCTTCGGAGGGGAGCACCCACACTCCTGAAAGTACACTGTCACTCGTGCTTTACGTAAGTCCAGTAAACTCCGTGATTTCACAGACTGTATTTGAGAAACATTGTACCTCTGTTTGTTGTAGGTACCAGGGGAGGAGTAGATCAGATGTTGTTTGCACCACCCGGAAGGAATTTTAGTTACAGTCTGTTATAACACATCATATGTCGTAGTTGGCACATCTTGAGGCAGATTAGAAGTTCCTCAGAAGCACACGCGTAAGCCAGTCGGCCACATCTCGCTGTCGTTTCTCAGCCGCTGGAGCTCACCTCCTGACTCCTGGGATAATGAGGGGCAGGAAAAGTCATCGTTGGTGGGAATGGGAAGAAATTTTCAGTAATTCACAGATGCTAAAAAGAAAGAAAATCCAAGGGTGATTTAGACTCACTTTCTTTTTTTTAATTTTCATTTTTTATTAATGCTTTGTGTATTTCATACATCATTTTCCAATTCAGTTCAGGCATATATCCCTTTCCCTTCCCCCCACCCCACCCCAGCCCATCCCAGATCATGCATTCTGTCCTAATTTTCCTGCATCTTTCTCTGTTTTTTTTCATTTTTTTAATAATAAGTGATAATTTATCAGTACAAACATCCTTCATGTAAAACCAATTTGCAAGCAGTTGTGCCCAAACCCACACAGCTCATGGGTCCCACCATCCAGCTGGGGGGGGGGTTGTATGTTCAATCTAGTTGATCAAATGAGTGTCCAGTCTATATTGTTGTAGTTTCATCATTCACCCCCAATCGCAGCCCTTACATTCTACCACACCCCCTCTTCTGCAGATTGTTCCCTAGGCTTAGAAAAGGGGCACAGGTGGATGAGAAGCAAAACAATCTACTTTCTCTGGAGCTGTTGTCTTGGTCTCTGGTCAATTCTGGCTGTTTCCTTTCATGGGCTGACAGTTTGTCCAGGCATAACCTTTCAATCCTACTAATGAAACACAAGCAATTAGATATATAGGCATTTAAACAGTACTAATGGTAGGTTACTTTGGTTTAGACACAGATGTTTGGATGGCATGTTAGTCCATGAATTACATTTTTTTTCGTTAAATATGACAGAGTCTTACTGTGGCTTATAACATCTCCTAACCATTAGAGGATGTAAACTTGTGGCATCAGCCATGGATTATTCATCCAAGGAGAGAGCTAATAGCCAATTAGATTTGGGATATACAGGCATATGGCTGCCACTGCTGCACAGTATTTCCAGGCAGGTGAGGTGTAGCTGGTGCTGACGGAGGAGACTTGCTTGACTCAAGGAGACCCATATTTGCTTTATTGGTTTAGTGGCCTTTGGTAACACTCTCTGGCATTCCACAGACCATCTACACACTTGCAAGTGTGGTCTCCATACATCTTTCCCATGTTTATATCAGGTCTTCAACAGCAGGGCCTTATCACCTCTCTTCTTGCAGGTAGCCCAGTTTGGAGACAAGGAGCCTTTACCTTTTGTGGGGGCTTGGATCCCCTGGCCAACATCTCCTTGGTAGAATAATCCATTGTTGATGTCAGAGCTCCTGTATA
This sequence comes from Rhizomys pruinosus, assembly GCA_009823505.1. NCBI lineage: Eukaryota > Metazoa > Chordata > Mammalia > Rodentia > Spalacidae > Rhizomys > Rhizomys pruinosus. Next base: position 185,580 of record VZQC01005757.1, read on the forward strand.
AATATATTTTGCTTAAGTGCATAGCTTAAGGAGACTTTAGCATTATATTTGGTTCTGAATAGAGAATAATCCTTTTCACAGTTCCTATGTCTATTAGTCAATTAAAGAAGGCAGTTTTGAGGTCATTCTCCAGCTGTAGATTGGAGCCAACTGTTACAGAGGTAATCTCTTGTAAAACCAGTAGACTCACTTTCATGATAGCTGAGCTGAAGGCTTGAAATGATACTGGTCCAAAAGCATTACTGAGAAATTACTCTGACTAATTCTGAGGGTACCCACGTGAAGACAGGCATTTTCTCTACCCACATAGACCCTGGAGTCTGAGCCAAGGAGCCTCAGAGGAATAAACACTCAAAAACAAACAGTTGTGCAAAACCTGGTGGCACAGGCCTCTAATCCCAGCACTCAGGAGGCAGAGGAAGGTGGATCTCTGTGGGATCAAGGCTAATTTGGTCTACATAGCAAGTTCCAGGCCAGCTGAGGCTATAGGGAGACCCTGTCTAAAAAAAACAAATATGTATTACTATAGTCATACATGTATGGGAGGAACTGAGAAATGTGCAGAGGAACCTGTGGGCACAGGGAATGCAAGGACCTTGAGGGAGTACTCATTGTGGAGGAGGCAAGACTTTAGTGTATGGAGGTCTCCAAAGGAAAGCCAGGTCTAGAATAGAAATTGAAAGAGGAGGTAGGCAAGACCCAGGCTGCTGATGCTGTGTCAGCTACAAAGATGTCTTTATTTTATTATGGATGTATCATGAACCTGTAAAGACTTTGACTCAGAGGCATCAATGTTCCATGTCTATTTGTAATAGGACACCCTAAATGAAAATTGAATAGATTGGATTAGAGTGGGCCAGGGCAGAGGTAGAAAGATATTTTAGAAGTCCCCTGGGTACCCCAAATAATAGACACAGAGGCTTGGACCTTAGAATAGAGGCAGTCTCGATGGAGAAAAGATAAAGTATAGTAGATAGAAATTATAGATGGTATTTATTGATGAATGGGTGAAGGTGGAGGAGATGGAAGTGTCAGATGAAATGCTGATGTTTAAGGCATAGTCTACCCTGGAGAGAAGGTCACTGAGCGATAGTGGGAAAGCTAGGAGATGCAAGTTTGGATCAGAAAGATAAAGAAATGGAGCCCACCAGGAGAGGAGAGATATGTATCTGTCACAATGGTGGACTTATTATGAAGGCTGTTAGAGTTTCAGTGATGGAAATGCATTAATGTTATTGCTCTGACCAATCTCCTGACAGAAACCACGTAAGAGAAGAAGGATTTGTTTCTGCTTATAGCTTCAGAGAGTTCAAGCTGTGTTGGTTACTTGGCCCCATGCACTTGGGCAGAACATGATGGCACCAAGCTCATGTGCTGGAGGACCTTCTTCATGGTAGACAGTAAGCGCAGGTAAACAGATAGAGGAAGTGTCAGGGCAAGACATGGCCCCAAGGACATTCTCTAGTAATCGACTTCTTCCATTGAGGCCTTGCCATCTACGCTTCTCCTAGCAAGGTCATTATATTTTGAGTCTAAAGAAGTTTAAACTATCGGGCTTGAGAGATGGCCTAGCAGTTAAGAGCACCGAGTGCTCTTGCAGAGGGTGCTGGGGAGCGAACCATGTGGGTTCGATCCCCAGCACCCACATGGCGGCTGAGAACCGTCTTTAACTCCAGTTCCAGGGGAATCCAACACCCTCTTTTGACCTCCGTGGCATTGCACGACATGGGTGCACAAACCTGCATGCAGACAGTACATTCATACACATGCAAAAATAAATAAAATTAAAAAAAGTTTAAACTATTGATTAGGTCAGAGTCCTCAAGATCTCATGGTCTGGAACCACCACACAGGCACACCCAGAAGAGTGCTTTACTAATCTCCTGGGTGTTTCCTAATCCAATCAAGTTGACAGTCAAAAGTAAGCATTATAAGATATCAAAAAGTAGTCTGGGATGAAATTTGGAAATATTTGGTGTAGAGAACATGAGTAGATATAACGTTCAATGGATCCGAGGGATTACTTCATGAAGTATTTATGAAATCTTATATGAGGTTTTACAGTAGAGTTCATCAAGACATAAGAACTCTGGGTCAAGCCTCAAGTAATGTGTTCCTTGAACTTGACTAGAAGACACATTTTTTTAACTGCTATGTGAGTGGAGGTCAGATGGTCTCCATGCTGGTGGGAGTCAGAAAAGAAACTTGAACACTTCAGTAGTTGAAGCTAGTGGAAGGGATTGCTAGAAACGCCAGAGCCGACCACTTTGTAAATGGTGACCAAATGGTTTTCGAAGCACTTGCAGCTCTAACACTAAGCTGTGAAGGCTCTAGCCTCTTCACATCACCAGCACTATCTGACGTTATTGGGCTTTTCTGAAAAATCATTAACATATGTTAATTGCACAGATTAACGGGATTAGTTGTGATATTTTATATGTATGTACATGATGTGTTAACATGATAAACTGGGCCAGGAAAGGCACAAGGCTGATTTATTTTATTTGGAACATAACAAATACCAAACCTTGTCTGCTTGTGTTGAAGACGGAATATGCAGCTGACTGTCCTTGAGTGGGAAAATCTTAGTGCTGGAGACTTTGAAAGCCAAAGGAATGTCATGCTGAGCACACACGGAGATGGACTTTTTTTGAGATAAAATGCTTTTTGTGCTGTAACCGGAAGAAAGTGCTGGTCTCTAGATAAGTTCTGTCTACGACTTGCTTTAAAAATTGATTTGTATTTTATGTTTATGAATGTTTCATCTACATGTATATAAGTGTACCACATGTGCAGAAAGCTGGAAGAGACCAGAATAGGGCATCAGATTCCCTGGAACTGGAGTTACAGACAGCTGCGAGTTGCCATGTGGGTCTTGGGAACCAAACCCAGGTCCTCTTCAAGAACAACCAGTACCCTTAACCACTGAACTGTTTCTCTAGCCTCTTGCTTTTGTTTTTTAATGAGGAATAGGATAGTACCTGGAAGGGATGAGAGTGGCAGGGAAGATGGGAGAGGACCCTGGTGCAAGGGAGGACAGGCTCACAGGAACAGGTCCAATACCAGGGTCATGGAGAAGTGCAAGGAGGCTGGTGAATGAGAACTTATGAGGCTTCCTGTCTATGGTTGGTATTCTCTCTATGAATATAATTAACTATAAATTATGCTTTTAATGAAATGAGGTTATTGCTTTCAATGTTTAATTCATATCTGGACCTGGACCAGAGTCATTTTTGTCTGAATATCTAAATACCACTATTCTCTGTCTCTCTGTCTCTTTGTCTCTCTGTCTCTCTCTCTTTCTCACATATACATAGACTGAAATCTCACACTCTTATGAGATTCTGTATATTTCAGATTCATTATATGATAGAAGAGTAATGTTCATGCTTTCAGTAATTACAATTTAGATATCTTTCAATGGTGGAAGGACTTACTTTTGTTTTGATCTTAGTGGCAAAGATTACTTAGAAGAGGTCATTTATCTAAAAACGTCCTGAAGATGGTACAGGAATTCCTTTCTAAGGTGACTCCAATTCTGATTCCATCCTTTTATGAATATGTTTTTATCCTTTTATCTTGAAATGTGTAAAACAAATGTAGTCATGGTTCTACATCAAGTTATATTGGAAAATCAGACTTTTGGATGTGTGCTTTTATTTGATATTTAATAATGCCCTAAGGCAGGTAATTCAAATTTTTATTAAAGTGAAATTATTTGACAGTCAGACTTTGAATTTAATGCATGAATGTTTCATTTAAGCTCTTGGAACTAAAAAGGGGGAAATTCCATGGTAGTTGTCCCCTTCGAAATGTTTAAAATAATTCAGATTTATTTCAGCTGTGTCTTACTGAAATAACTTTAATTTGAAGAATTAAAATGACTTTCTTATGTGACGTGTCTGGACATCTGGAGGGCTTTGATAAGAAGGATTATTATTCCCATGAGGAATCTGAGACTTTTTTATTAACATTTAAGAAGTGTGAATTAGGATTTTGTGCTTGTTTGTTCCCAACACATGCTACAAATTATTCGGTTCAGCGTTGCTGGTTTTCATTTCAGGGAGCCACCTGCTATCTCTTGATCTACTGTTGGGGCTGGGGAGATGATTCAGCAGTTAAGAGCACTAACTGCTCTCATGAGGTCCTAAGTTCAGTTCCCAGCACCCACAACTGCCTGTAACTCCAGTTCCAGGGGTCTGGTACTGTCTTCTCAGACTCTTGGGCTGCTTCATGCACATAGAGGAGATCCCTGAACCTCTCCTCTCACACACATACTCCTAAAACAAAATAAACATTTAAAAAGAGGTCCATTCATTGACTTTTTGGAAACATTTATTTTTATTTACATGTGGTGTGTGTATATGTGTGTGTTTGTATGCCATGTGTGTGCAGATGCCTACAGAGTCCAGCAATGTGTTGGATCCCCAGGAACTGGAGTTACGGGGGTTGTGGGCCACATGATGTGGGTGCTGGGAGCTGAACATGGGTCCTCTGGAATAACATCAAGTGTTCTTATCCACTGACCCATCTTTCCAGCCCCAACTATTCATTGAATTTTTTAATTTTATGTTTATGAATGTATTTCCTGCATGCATGTAAATGCACCCTTGTCATGCAGTGCCTGCAAAGGTCAGAAGAGGGAGTCGGATCCCTAAGAACTGGAATTATGGATGGTTGTTAGCTGTGATGTGGGTACTGGGATTTTCACCTTGGTTCTCTGCAAGACCAGTCAGTGCTCTTAACTGCTGAGCCATCTCTCCAACCCCATCAATGAAAATTTTATTATCTTTCAGAAAAATCTTGGTAACAACAAGTGATAATACTAGGCTTTGGGTCCCATTCACACATTATTCTTGGTGTCATAATATTGGTACTAGTCTTCTGACAAATTATTATTTACCTATTTCATTAAGTATTAGCCCAATTTAAAGACTATTTGTACTGATCACAGAGGAGTTCGCCCATGACTCAAATATCATTAAACCATGCATATGTGTACACTAAATGTAATAAATTGTAATGATTTACTTTTGTAAAGGTCAGTCCCACAAGCTTTTCAAAAGTTTTCTTTTTTCACTCTTTTTTTTTTCTTTTTTCAGTCTTAAAAGCAAAAAACAAGCAAATAAAGGAAGGAAGAAAAGACTGGTCAGCAAATATCTCTGAACGATTCCTCTGTCACAATTGTTCCCATTTTTCTTTCTAGATCTTTCGAATCATCCTTGACTGAATTGAACTTTTCCTAACATGTGCTTTTGTGATAGATTTTTTTTTTTTAGCTTTAATGAAGCTCTATATAGCATCAACTTCATATTTGTTTTCTTTTGTCTCCTAAAAGAATTCTAGGTCAGAAAAAAGTAAGGCATTATGGGAAAAGAGGGGCTGAGTGCAGAAGGTGAGGAAACTCTGTTGAAGTATGCAAATCTCATTATCACCCCTCCCCCTTAGGATAAATGAACAGCTCACAGCCAGAGTTTTAGTCAGCCATACTTGGACTTGAGTCATTTAACATGATATATGACATTAGTGTGAGAATCAAGAGCTCTGCAGATAGAGCTGTTTTCTATTTACTGTATCATATAGAATTTCCTCAGAATGAAATGGATTTCCTAAAGGATCACAAAATGATTTTGGTAAGATGCCTAAACACCAGAGGTGCTTAACATATCTATTAGATTTTGATTATATGATAGAAAAATCATTATTAACCCAAATATCAAAGCCGTACAGGCTGTCTTCAAGATTACTGCAAAAGGGAAGTAATTCCTGCTTTGAAATATGTCTCTTTGTTTTAGAAATGATAATTTATTTTACATAAAAATTCTGAAATGAATGAGGATTTTTTTCTTACCTAAGAATTTAAACAAAACTATGTTTGAGAGAAGAAAAGAGAACATTTTGCAGTCAAGAACCAATATGTTTGTTGAGTGTGAATATATTCTGACTCCTGGAACAGAGTAGATTTCATCATTTTAGCCCTGAGGAATGCTTACTGTAACAAAATTTGTCACCACTTTATGTCGTGTAAATGTGTTGTTTACCTTTTGCCCACACAGATGCTCAAAAGATCCACATTGTCATAGGAGATGTCTTTAAAGTACCAGCAGGAAGGATTTATATTAGTCAAGAAAAGAATTTACTTCTAGAAGCTATAAGGCAGACTTTCCCCATAGATGGGTAGAGCAGACCTTAGGCTGGGCTTTCAAGGAATGCAGTGGGATTGAATTCTCTGAGTTCTTGGGTACTGTTGACAGGATCCTGGGACAAGGGCATAGGCTGGCTGGCTCCTCTGCCTTTGGCTGCTGGGCTGGTATGGAGACTCGGCTTCCCTTTGTCTCTTCTAACTTCATCATGACAAAGGAAGATGAGAGGAGAGGCAGCAGGGGAGTGGGAAGGAAAATGAACTCAGTGCTTCTCCATGAATGAAGTCTTCTTAGTAAGTCTCCAGCCAGTAAGGGGAGAGATGAAAACATTTGGGGAAAGTACCAAAAATACTAACAAATGAGTTCAGAAATCCTCAGAAATAGCATGGGGGGGGGTGCTTAAGAAGATAGTTCCTTTTAAGTACAGGATGATTTTTCTGTTGCTCTTAAAAGAGGATACTGTAGAAGCTCATCAGTACAGAAAGGACACTTACCTGCCAGGGTTTCATTCTGATTAAAAGTCTTACAGGGAAAAAATAATCAAAGTAGGATTAGTATTTTGATTAATAATGTTTACAATTAGAAAACCTCAGAGAATTTCCTAGAAAGCCAAGTCACATTTAAATGCAGGGTTAAGGAATTGACTATTTAAAACTAGGCTGCTTACTCTACTATATGCTAGAGTCAAGTTTGTAAAGTACTGCATGAGGCTGGTTCTCTTCTTCTAAAACTTCCAAGAATCTTTAATATATCAGGAGCCAGACCAGTCTGGTATAGGATACACTGCACAGATGTGTCTAGAGAGCAGTGAAAGGCTGCAGAACAGTGAGTGTGTGGGGGCCAAAGCAGTCTTTGTGGTTCCAGAATACCTAAAGTACCCACTCTAAGCAGAGCTAGTCTGTAGGGAAGGAGGCGTATCTGGTATGTGTGCTTATGTTTTGGATGTGTCAAAGGCATCTCAAACTCAGTGCTTACATGATTGAATTCACAGTTTTTCTACACACACCTGACTCTCTTCTGGCTAATGTTGATATCCTGGCCGTGGATCACCCTTGTTTCCTCACCTTATGCCCCATTTCTAATTTGTCATCTGTTTTTCCAGATACAGAATTGGCCTTCTGATAGCTTCCAAAGCCACCTGGGTGTCTCCATATTCTGTCATCGCTACCTGCAAAGTTAGCATCAAATTATGTAAACTGTTGTATGTATTCTATATAAAACTGCTGAGGAAAAGTTTTAAATTAAAGACACCGGTGATATACAGTACTCAGACTTGTATGTATGGAGAGTGTTAAGGATTCTGAGTACCTTGTGAGTACAAAGGGAAGAGTTATGGGACTGATTGGTAATTCCTGCCATCGGTGAGGATGGGTTCTTTTAATTTTTTGTTGATATCCATAATGATGTGTAGTGTTATTCACATATGGCTTAAGTGTCTCAGCTAAGTATGGAATCATTTGAAATGAGCTTTGGAAAGTGATCTGCCTTAGGTAGGTGTGTTAGTAAGTGCTAGCCATTACCAAGGATATAAAGAAACATGTCAAAATGACTGAAGCTCCTGATCTAACTTGTAATATTTCATCTTGTTCATGTGGAGATCAGGGTTTGGGTTAAGGGCTCTCATCCTAATCATGAAGGTCACACCTTTGTCCCAGTTGGATTTCTCGGACCCAAAGCATTTTGGGGAAGAATGATTCACTTCATCTTACACTGCCATGCCACAATGCATCTTTGAGGCAGGAACCACGGAAGAAGGCTGCTTACTGGCTTGTTCACTGGCTCATCCTCAGCTGGCTTTATTATGTAGCCCAAACTCACCTGTCTAGGGATTGTGGAGTCCATGATGCCCTGGACCTCCCACATCAATCATCAATCAAGATAATCTCTTACCGGGATTACAAAGGGCCATAGGGGGGCTGGAGAGATGGCCTATCGGTTAAGAACGCCGACTGCTCTTGCAGAGGACCCAGGTTCGATCCCCAGCACCCACATGGTGGCTGAGAACTGTCTTTAACTCCAGTTCCAGGGGAATCCGACACCCTCCTCTGACCTCTGAGGCATTGCACGACACGGGTGCACAGACCTACATGCAGACAGTACATTCAAACACATAAAAAAAATTTAAAAAATATTTTTTAAAAAGGGCCATAGGCCAATTTGATCTGTAAAATTCTTCAATTGAGATTTCCTTTTCCCTGGTGATACTAGATTGTGTCAGGTTGGCAATAAAAACTAGCCAGGACAACCTTCATGATCAATCAGCCTTCCAGCCCTCCACTTCCTAACCCTATACAGCATATTATACAGAGCACGAGCGAGTGAACCCGAAATCTCAGATTAGAAGTAAAATGGCATCAGCAAGCAAGATTGTAGCCAGTTGGGGTGGAGGAATTCACTTTGATCCTTTGGGTAGAGGTAGAAGTCTGCTTCTGAAAAAAGAAAGGGGATAAATAAGTGTCTTATCTTTGGCCTTTTGTAACAGAATTCCAGGAGTGGGGTAGTTTCTCAACAAGAGATGCCTTTCTCAGTTTTGGAGACTGGGACACCAGCCTCAGGGTAAAATATCAGAAGACTATGTGCCATGGAGGGCTCCCTTCTTGTTCTTACATCCAGAAGGGACTAGCTAGGTCTCTGCTGTCTCTTTATGAGGGCACTAGTTCCAGTCTTGAGGCCTTTGCCTTCATGATATAAGCACCCCTCAAAGGCTCTACTTCCTAATACTATCACCCTGTGTGCACTGTTACCATGCCACATTACAGTTAATACCTGAATAAACAGCGCGACTCCTTACTTAAGAATGAGTCTGGACACTCATTTGATCAACTTGATTGAACAAACAACCTGTCACCCCCCACTGGATGGTGGGGCTGTAGGTGTTTGGGCACAACAGCCTGCAGATAGGTTTTGCATGAAGGATGCTTGTACTCATGGATTATCACTTATAGCTAAAAATGAAAAAAAAAAAAACTGAGAGAAAGATGCAGGACAGTTATGGCAGAATGCATGATCTGGGATGGGTTGGGGGTGGGGGGGGGAGGGAAAGGGAAAAATGCCTGAACTGAATTGGAAAAAATGTATGAAATGCACAAAGCATCAATAAAAAACTAATTTAAAAAAAAAAAAAAGAATGAGCCTTAACTGAGAAGGCAGCCATTCCCCTAGATGTCTCTTGGAACTGTGCTGTGGAACTGCTCTAGAGCTAGGCCTCACCCATAATTTTATTCAAAACTATTTCTGTACCTTTAATTACGGGGAACTATAGATTTAAGATTCACCCTAGTCAGACAATCTTGCCCCTTCATTCCTAAGCTTAAAACATCTTGTACACACAAGATCAAACAATTTTCAGTATTCATTGTTTGCAATGAAGTTGTGAACTGCCTTTCACGTTTTGATATAATAATTTTCAAACATACCCACATCTTGATTTGTTACCATGGGATAGAGTAGCAAATTGAGGTTCCTAGGAATCAAGATCGGGTGCCCAGGTCACAAGAGCACATGGTTCAATGAGTTTGCCGGAGGTAATTGAATGCCGTTAGTTCATATTCTGTGCATTTTATAAGTCATTTTTCCACCTAGGGATTATCATATCAACCTTCAAATTTGGAGGGGGAGGATATAAACATTTAGAGCATGTAAGTGCTGAACTCTTATAAGTGAAAGTATTACTGATAGGACCCTCACAAAGCTAATGAACAATCTACTTTCAAATATTTTAACAAGAGTATAACCAGACACAAAAGAATTTCATTTTAACTATAAGTTTTTTTATGGTAGCTATGTCTAGGTCTGTTTTGTTCTTTCAGCTACTTCAATTTAACTTAAACATTCGAGCTAAAATTGTTTTAGAACAAACCTAAAATAGCCCAGTAGTTCTGATGGGATATTTATTAAGGTTATATGGAGATTTCTCCAGTCAAGAAATAAGCCACTAGATACAGCTTCTCAAAATAATTAAAAATGATACAACTGTGTGGATTCAGCTGTATTCATTTTCTATTCCAGCTCTTATTACAACAAACATTCAACAGGTTTGTATTCTTATTGCTCTGAGCCCTCATTGTTCTCTGTGATGGGTTTTAGTCAGAATCTGTGAATGTTGTTAGGGCTTGTTGTCTACAGAGAATAAAATATTTCAGACACTTCTGAGAAGTGTGGTGGTGAATCAGTTTTCAAGAATTCTTTACTCTTTTGCCTGAAGCTGTCCTTAACTCAGTTATCCAAGTGGTTACTTCTCATACTTAAAAAGAAATCAAGAAAGCAGACCTTTGCCCTTTGAGAGTACCTACTTCAGCCTTTATACCTGCATAACACAGAAAGGATAAAAAAAATTCACCTTCATGAAACACTCTGGCCGATCAGCGTTGGATGTCGTTTTGACGGTGGTATTATTTTCTGTAACTTGGTTACTGTAACTGGCTGTGCATTAGGTATTCCAAGATTTTCATGATCTTCTTGTTAGCATCATGTGATACAGAGAAACACAAAAAATTATTTGTAGACACGTGCATTCACTGTCATTTTCAACAGTGTGACTAGTGTTTCAGTAATGGCATCTTTTGTTTAAAGAATGATCATATCTACTGGTCCCAGCAACAAAATCACTTTAATGATGAACGAAAGATTATGAATAAGAATGAAACTGTTACAAATCATTAAAATTAGTCGTTTATGGCACATTTTGGTACCTGAAATATTTCCATAGGAAATAAGACTAAAACCCACATTTACTTATCATGAGACACAGTACAAACTTCTGTCATTATAAGAGTTGCCCAAATCCCAATTCAACTTAATTTCATTGGCTTTGATCTCTGGTCTCAAAGTATTAAGCTTGAACTGGTGAAAAATGTATAATATATGCTTTCAATTAAGAAGTAATTAGATACTCGGTCACCCTTATAGCACACCAGGGATTAGGGAAGAGAGAAGAAAAATGTGACTCACTGTAGTGTATAAAATGGTTTTGTTAATTAGTTTCCTGCTAATTGAGATTGAGAAAGTGTCAAAATATCACAAAGGTTTACTTCTGAATAATTTAAAGCTAAATTTAGCATTTCCCCACTTCAATACAGAATAATGTAGCCTTTCCTAAGAGATGGGGTATGGCCTGGACTTGGGTCAGGGTTTTTCTATACATACTAGTGATTGTTTCAGACATTGTGCAGGACTTAATCTCATTTAATCCTCCAACAGCCCTACCAGGCCTGTGCTCTTATCTTATTTAGAGATAAAGAAATCGAGGCAGAGCAGTATTGAGTGACTTGCTGGTGGCCACAGCCAGTAAAGTGTAAGCAAGGATTCAGAACCAGGTGGGATTAACTCCAAACACTGAGCTCTGACACTGCCCCATTTCTGAGCAACTAAGGGCAGAAAATTATGAATTTCCTTACATATCTCTTCCTCTTTATATCTTTTAGGCAAATTCTTTGGAATGAGATTTCCTGAAAGAAAAAAAAAATAGAATATACATGTTTTCACTTTCTGGCATATGCTAATTCCTGCTCATTCCCAGCAGTATCACTGATTGAATATTTAAAAAAAATTATTTTCATTTTATGTGTGCATGCATATGTGTGGTGTGTGTGTGTGTGTGTGTGTGTGTGTGTGTGTGTGTGTGTGTATTGCTTGCATAGAGGTATCATGCACCCATGTCATGCAATACCCTTGGAGGTCAGGAGAAGGCATCTGATCCCCTTAAAATAGAGTTATAGAGCCGGGCGTGGTGGCGCACGCCTTTAATCCTAGCACTTAGGAGGTAGAGGCAGGCGGATCATTGTGAGTTCAAGGCCAGCCTGGTCTACAGTGTGAGTTCCAGGACAGCTGGGGCTACAGGGAGACCCTGTCTCGAAAACCCCCCCCCCAAAAAATAGAGTTATGGACAGTTGCTAGCCACCATGTGGGTGCTGGGAATCGAACCCATGTCTTCTGCAAGAGCAACCAGTGCTCTTAACCACTGGACCATCTCTCTAGCCCCAAATATTTTATAGTGTTTTTGCCATTTTCTCATTCAGTTTACGTCCGTTCTTTCTTTTATTTCTTCCCCCCTGCCTCCAATCTATGCTCTAACAAGACATTGCTGATTTCTTTCTTTGCTTTTTGTTTCCATGGCTCCAAATGTAATTAATACCTTTTCATGATTTTTTACAAAATCAAGCAACACAGAGCAAAATGATGCAACAGTCTATATCTCTGGACGTCTTCTGCCAGTGTCAACCATAGCCAGCCCTGAGGAGCCTGGTGTACATGGAGGCCCTGCAGGAAGGATGTGAGAGAATCACTCTATCACTGATGGTTGCTGTGATCTTGATGTCTCTTTTTCTTTCATTCTGAGAAAGCCATAGTAGAGGGTGGCAGTGAGGGCACAAGGAGAAAATGAAATTAATATGTTAATGTGATTTTGTTCTATAATCTAAATACACAATACATATTTTATGCTCTTGCCCATTTGATCTCTGCGTACATGTGATGTCTGCATATTTCTTATAAGATTATATTTTACATGCTATTATCTGTTGACTTGCTGACATATCTTGTCATTGAACAGCTGTAGGATATATTTAAATTTTTTTTAATCAATTAATTTTTTATGTGTATGAGTGTACTGTCTGCATGTAGGTTGGTCGTGGAGGTAAGAAGAGGGCGTCGTATTCCCCTGGAACTGGATTTAAAGACGGTTCTCATCTGCCATGGGGGTGCTAGGAATCAAACCTGAGTCCTCTGCAAGAGTAGTTGGTACTATTAATGGATGAGCCATCTCTCCAGCCCTATCTGTAGGATATACTTTTTTTTTATTGATGCTTTGTGCATTTCATACATCATTTTCCAATTCAGTTCAGGCATATTTCCCTTTCCCTTCCCCCCTATCCCCACCCCATCCCAGATCATGCATTTTGCCATAACTGTCCTGCATCTTTCTCTCAGTTTTTTTTTTTTTTTCATTTTTTAGCTATAAGTGATGATCCATGAGTACAAGCATCCTTCATATGAAACCAATTTGCAGGCTGTTGTGCCCAAACCCCCACAGCCCCACCATCCAGCGGGGGGGTGAGGGGTTGTATGTTCAATCAAGTTGATCAAATAAGTGTCTAGACTACATTGCTGTAGTTTCACCATTCACCCCAATCGTAGCCCTTACATTCTACCACACCCCCTCTTCTGCAGATTGTTCCCTAGGCTTAGAAAAAGGGCACAGGTGGATTAGAAGCAAAACAGTCCACTCTCTCTGGGGCTGTTGTCTTGGACTCTGGTCAATTCTGGCTGTTTCCTTTCATGGGCTGACAGTTTGTCCTTAAGCAAAATATATTAATACAGGAGCTCTGACATCAGCAATGGATTATTCTACCAGGGAGATGTTGGCCAGGGGATCCAAGGCCCCACAAAAGGTAAAGGCTCCTTGCCTCTAAACTGGGATACCTGCAAGAAGAGAGGCGATAAGGCCCTGCTGCAGAAGACCTGACGTTAACATGAGAAAGATGTATTGAGACCACACATGCAAGTGTACAGATGGCCTCTAGAATACCAGAGAGTGTTACCAAAGGCCACTCAACCAATAAAGCAAATACGGGTCTCCCTGAGTCAAGCAAGACTCCACCATCAGCACCAGCTACACCTCACCTGCCTGGAAATACTGTGCAGCAGAGGCAGCCATATGCCTGTATATCCCAAACCTAATTGGCTATTGGCTCTCTCCTTGGAGGAATAACCCATGGCTGATGCCACAAGCTTACATCCTCTACAGGTTAGGATAAGCCACAGTAAGACCCTGTCATATTTAACAGGAAAAAATGTAATTCATGGATTAACATATCATCCAAACATATGTGTCTATACCAAAGTAATCTACCCAGCCGAGCGTGGTGGTGCACACCTTTAATTCTAGCACTTGGGAGGCAGAGACAGGCGGATCTTTGTGAGTTCAAGGCTAGCCTGGTCTACAGAGTAAGTTCCAGGACAGCTGGGACTACAGGGTGACCCTGTCTCGAAAAGACCAAAAAAGAAAACAAACAAACAAACAACAAAAAAACAAAGTAACCTACCATAACTATTAGTGCTGTTTAAATACCTATATATCTAACTGCTTGTGCTTCATTAGTAGGATCAAACGGTTATTCCAGGATATACTTTTAAGTGTTTGTTCGATATATGTTACTTTTAGCATATTCTAAAATATAATGAGCTGTTGTTACTCTACTATTGTACACTTGGGCCATTTCCAGTGTTTGGCCATAATACAAAATACTGGGACCTACTTAACCACTTTTTTCATTAAAAATTCTTAGTAAAGATATTACCACAATTTCATTGTATTACATAGGCAGTTTACTTTTCCCAAGGGTCGAGCTAATTCATAACCCCATTAACCACATGTCAGCCTGTACTTCCTCTTTATTTCCATCACCATTGTGTACTTTAGAAGGTCTCATCTTTGCCATCCTGGTTACAGATGGTTCTTAGTAGTACAGAAAGAGTCAAGGTCCTTGGTTCTTTCCTGAAGTCCCCATTGTGTTCTCCTGTCTAGTTGTGTGCACTAACCACGGTGCTTGTGGCATTAGTTGTGGACAAAACCCTTAGCAGTCCCTTCTGGCTGATCTCATCTATATTCAATCATATAGCAGAAGGATAGAAATAACCAAAGAAATGTTAAGAAAGAAAATGAGAAAAAGTAAGAAAAGAATACTCCAGAATTTGTCATTTGTTTTGCATATTACTGAAGGGACTGATTTATTTATATTGAAGAAAGATGCATAGATACCTATTTTCTATAATTACTATAATTTGTAATATACTTCATATACTTTTTTGTCTTTTTGAGACAGGATATTTCATATACTTAATGGACATTTCTTATATTTTCTTTTTTCATTAGCATTACTCCAGATGGTACATTTGGGCAGAGACAGCTTGGGTATGACTTGATAATGAACATGGAACCTGTTTCCAACCTATGCAAATCACTGGTAGTCTTTCAGTCTCTTCGTAAGTGTGGTGGAGATGCTAAGAGTTACAAATTCCTAGAGTTGCAAGGATTAAATGAGATATGGCCAAAGGCACAGCACTCTGTTACACAGACAGATAGCATTAGTTAAATGCAAGCAACCCTGTGGCCTTGACTCATATCTTTTTCCATTGTATTTTCATGTTAGTTAATATTTTTATGGAAAATATAATTTGTTAGGTTTATCCCTGGTTTTCTTATAAAGCTTTCATATAGTTTCTAGTGAAGAATTTCAGTTGGTTATTTTGAGTTTTCTGGCTCTATCACAATGTTTATAAATGACGACAATTTTATCTCCTAACTTTCATACTTCTTATTTCATTGTACCAATGTGCATTTCTATAATAATGTTAGATAGCTAACTGTGATACCTGGCATGTTTTTCTTATCTTGATGTACTTAGATTTCTGTTTCTATGTTCAGTGGCTTGTTTTCTACTCTTTCCTTGGAACAGTCAAGAACATTTGACACCACTGATCATTCTCTTTCTTCTGTGTTTCCTTATTTTTCTTCCTGTTATTAGTGGGTATGTTGGAAAAGAAGGTCGCGACATGTTCTTGATTATAAATAGAAGTACAGTTCGTTGTAATTTTCTTTGTGTTCTCACTGAGAGCTACCTGCAGTAGCACTCAGCCCATGGTGGAGGCACAGCTAAATCTAAGTCACAGGCACTGTGCAGTCCACCCAGATGGGCCCACTAGTACTCAGGAAAGAGGAAGCCATAAACAAGAGAGTCCTCATTCTCAGAGTGCCATCATGTCTTAAAAGTTCTCATTTAGAAACTTGATTTTGAATTATTATACCTAAAATGGATACTTTACTGGGTTTTCACTTAGCTGAGTAGTCAGATTCCTGGTCCCTGCCATCAGCCTCTGACCTGAGGCAGCCTATGAGGGGCAGGATATGTTGCACATGTGTGTTTGTATCATCAGTAGCTTTTCAGGAAATTCCCCAAAGAGATTTTTTTGGTACTCATTCCCTAGGGTCTATTCATAGAAGACAAATTAAGGTTCAAGATAGGCATGTGAAGGATAACATCTGTTGTAGTTTTACTGAAATAAGTGATGGTTTAAGCAGATTCCTCAGGATGTGGACATACTTCAAGGTCATGATTAGGAACAATCATCATTGCAGAATTGGAAATTTACTTTATGCTTAAGCTTTCCTGTTTCGATTTAGATAAATGTGGATATTTGGAAGAAGTCCCAAAGAGGAGAATGCAAGCCTGATTATCTTGGCTTGTCATTTCTTTATATTGTTTTATCAAATGAATTTATGTTCTGATGACCAGATGATACGGTTATCAGAAAATGTTCAGAAAATACAAAGACTATATAAAAAGGAACAATAATCACTGATTGAGCATTGACGAATTTGTTTTCACCACAAATTACATTGAAATAATATAAAAGATTTTCAAGTGCACAAACTCACAAGGATAAAGTAAGAAGGGAGACAGCAGCAGCAGCAGCGTTTTAGAAGCTGGAGGCAAATGGTTGCCTAGTAATCGATGTGGCAGATGTGAGGAACAAGCCCTGTCACAAGTTTCTGTGATAGGATCTCTCAGAGCCCTGAGAATTTGCAACAGATGTCTCTGGACATTGGAGGGGAAGGAAGCTAATGTTAGCTGTATTGGTTGAATTCTTTTTGAGAAGCAGCAGCTACATTCCCTTCCGATGCCTGGTGATGCTTTTCTTGCAGAAGTGATAAAACACAGTCCTGATAATAGGGAATTTATGCATGACTAATGCTCCAGTGCCTCACTAAAAATAGGGTGGGAATGTGACATCTGGACTCATGTTTCCTCCTCTCCACTCAGTCTCCAGTACGGTATCAGAAAGCTACCTGCTCTCCATTCACATGGCAAGGAGGATCTTCTGTGTGGATCGGACCAACTCAAGAGTCCTTGCTACTGAAATGCCCCAACCAAGGAATATCCAGGATGGCAGTGGACTGTGTGGTTCCAGACAGGAATCATTCACTGCAGACATGCCAGGAGCTGGGGAGAAGCTTATAGAAGAGGTTTTGGCAGAGATGCATGCAGAATATATCTTATTTTTTAGTTCATTTTTAATTGAATTTTTGTGTATTTCATACAGAATATCTCAGCGAATCTAAATTATGTTTATGCCCCCCCCCCCCATTGGCGCTCTCTCCCCAACTAGAACTCATATATTCTGTCATTTGCATTAAGGCCTATTGTGTCAAGTTAGTGTCCCTGAACTTTCTTCAGTCCATGTTCATCCACTGAGCTCTAGTCTGCCTAACCAGAGTTCTTCACTTTAAGATCAGCTCTTCCTCACCTAACAGTAATTGCCACCAATATTTCTTCTGCTAAGATTGATGTCTCTGCCCACTTCTCCACTTCCATTCTGGGTTTTTGTCTGCTTGAGTTGCATGAGTCTTGTGCTTGCTGAAATCATTGTTGTAAGGTCAAATGAGCAGTGATCAGGAACTTGGGTTCTATTTCCATATGGTCTTGCACCTCCTCCCTGGCTCTTACAATCTTTCCATCTCCTTTTACCCAGTGGTCCCTGAGCCCTGGGTGGGTGGAGTTTAATATTGGAGACCTATCCAAGGACTCACACTCTACAGACTCCTAATCTCCATGCTTTGGGCATTTGTGATCTTTTGTGTTCTTGGCCCTCTGTTGTGTGAAGTAACTTCATTAATGAGAGCTGAGAGATTCATTTGTGTCCTCTTGGCCCCTTGTTCTATGTTGCATGAGCCTTAGGTGTAGAGAGAGGTTGCATTGTAGATGTGCCACTTAGGCTTGGGCAATTCGTAGACAGTGTCCATGTGTGACCAGTTGTGGTGCTCTGTAATAGTCTTCATCTGGTACAAAAGAAGCTTCTCTGATGGACGGTGACTAGGATACTTGACTGTAAATATATGGATACATATTTTGCACTCAGTAAGAAGTTACATTAGCCTAGGGATATGAAAGCCTTGGGGATTTCTCTAAGATCTGTGACCTTTCCATCCATGTGCATTTGGCTATGTTTAGAGTAACACACATGAAGTTCCTCCTATTGAGTGGGGTTTAAGTCCAATTAGGTAGTCATTGATTGCCTCTACTGCCCCAATGTCATATGCTATGTCAGTCATCGATGGGGTTATTTGGTCTTAAAGCTGGTGTTGATGTTCTCCCTTAGCAGCTTGCATAGTCCTGTCATAGCTATGAAAGCTAGTCTCCAGGAGGAGTGACTTTCAGGCCAGTTCCAGCTCCATTGCTCCAAATCCAATCTCCAAAGTATGGCCTGTCTTCAGCAATAGGGTCTTCCATCCAAGTTCGAGGAGGCAATCAAGGGCTGTGGCAGTGGCCTGTGTAATTCTGGGAGTCTCATGAACTAATCTGGCCAAAAACTCACAATAAGGTTTCTCCTGTCTGGCACTGTTTCTTATTATGTAACCTTCAGCTATGCACATGGATTCATATTGTATGTGTAATTTGTCATTAGATTGTTAGACTAAGTGATTCTCTCTGGATATTTTTGTTTTGGCTAGACATTATCTCCCCTCTCTCCCTGTCTAACCATCCCTCCATGCCGTCCCCATTTAAAGTAACACCATTGTCCCCATTTCTCCCTGGATAATACCAGTTTCCTGTGGCCCCACCTCTCTTGAGCTCTTTCTTTCCCTTTAGCCCAAATTTCCTCGTTTAACCTCCTTTCCCATTTAGAGACAGTCCATTTTATCCATTTCTCCTGTCTCCTGTTATTACCTCCTTTCAGATTCCCCTTCCCTTTATTCCCTGGCTCCTTTCCATTTTCCTGTTTCCTGCAGTTACATAAGGATATAGACTCACATATAAGGATTTGTCTATGTCAAATGAAGGAACACATACATTGTTTGTTTTTCTGAGTCTCTATGTTACCTCACTTAGCATAATAGTTTCTAGTTCCATCCATTTACCTGCAGATTTCACAATGTCATCTTTCTTTACCGAGTAGAACCCCATTGTGTAAATGTACCACATTTTCATTATTCACTCATCAGATGAGGGACAGTTAGGTTGCTTCCACCTCTTAGCACCACATGGAGGCTGGATTCAGGCACTCGCTCTGGAGCAGTCTGGAAATGCAGGATGTGTCTTAGACCTTTGAGGATAGTAGGACAGTTGGTAGATAGTGTTGGATTGAATTAATTATGAAGAATCCAAGATTCTTATTCAATTCAGAGAAAACATTGTGCAGGAAAGAAAAACCAAGTGAAACACAGTGTTTCATTATGAATAATATTGATGTCATTACAATATGAACTGCTGATTCAACCAAAACCACTGTGTCACTGTATTTAGAGGATGGGGCAGTGCCGATTTATGCGTGTGTTTTGGGGAGGAGGGAAAGAAACTGACTGGAATAAAGAAGGTCAAATCACTGAATGTCAGGCAGAGAGGATCACGGTCTATGATGTTAATAAAGTCCAGGAAGAGAATAGAGTAGGAAATTGGTGGCAGGTGGGACAGAGGACAGGTGGCTCTCATAGCAAACACTTTAGATTTATTTATTTCTTTAAATGATGTATATGTAATTTTGATACAAATGAAAAAATCAAACAGGAGCATTTGCTCCTGTCACTTTGTTACACTTTTTGTGCATGTGCACACACATATATGTACATACATTCACACATGTGCACACACATATATGTACATGCATTTGCACATGCGCACATGCACATATACGTACATACATTCACACACGTGCACACATATATGCATGTACATTCACACATGTGCACACAAATATGTACATATATTCACACACGTGCACACATCCATGTATGTACATTCACACATGTGCACACACATGCAGACCTACCTTCACACACATGCACGCCTACTCTCTTCCTTGCAGTGTTTACTTTGGGTTGAATATTGTGTCAGGTCTTTGAAAAACAATGCAGGTGAGACCTAGCATAGCTTCATTTTTAATATTTTGTTCATTATTTTTATTTTATGTGTATGAGTGTATTGGCTGCATGGATGTAAGTACACCCATACAATACCTGTGGAGGTCAGAAGAGGGCATTGTATCCCCTGGAGCTGGAGTTATGGACAGTTAGTATGGACAGTTAGCTGGGAATCGAACCCAGGTCCTCTGTGAGAATAGTAAGTGGTGTTAACCAAGAGCCATCTCTGCAACCCCAAGACCTAGCATATTTTCACCGAAAAATAACTGACTCTTAAATATTGGAAAGTACATTTCAAACACATGCTATAGAAATAGTGAGGCACACTTCACCTTTATGTTTATAATCAGGTGAAAGAATTCCTGGTAGCTTTGACCTGGGGTGCACTACGCTGAGCTCTGCACATGCTTCGACATTGCATTCTCACATGCTGTGGGATGTAGATACTGTAATCTGGAGACTCAGCAGGGACCAAAGGTCACCATAGGATGTCTTTCTCAGTTGCTTTCACATTACTACTGCTGCTGCTGCTGCTGTTGCTGCTATTGGTCTTTTTGAGACAGGTTCTCCCTGTAGCCCCCAGATGTCCTGAAAGTGACTATGTAGACCAGACTGGCCTTGAACTCACAGAGATCTGCTTGCCTCTGCCTCCGAAGTGGTGGGACTAAAGGATTAGGGTTCTTTTATGAATGTAAGATAACACCTGTAGAACAGTGATCCCAAATGAGCTCTGCAGAGTGCTGATCCACTAGGCCATCTAAGTCACTGAATTGTCCTCATCCTGGATATAACACCCTTTTAGGGATCTGTAGTGTACATTAGCATGAATAATCTGATGGTTTGGAATTAAACAACTTTATGTTACTAGAATCTCCATAGGTTTTTTTGAGCATGGATTATTTTTTGTTTTGTCCAGCCAGCTTTTGGTGTTCCCAGGAACTCATTTTGGGAAATGATTTATTTGGTCATTTCCTTTTGCAGAAAATACATGTATCTGGGCTTTAGGCTCCTTTTAGCTCAGAAATGCTGTGAATTTGCTGCTCAGTCAGCAGTCAGTTTCATGCCACTTTAACTTGTAATCTTTATGTTTATCACTGTCAAAATATATACATAAGCAACATTCTATTTTATCTTTGAAATCAGATCTTCGAGGCTCCATTTTAGAGATGTGATGAGAAGAGTTGGAGAGATGTTTGCCTATCCAAAAATCTAAGCTGGAATATATCCAAAAGAACATCATAGTGGCTGTAGTTAAAAAAAACAACAACAATATTTTATATTCTTGGAAAATGCTGAGTAGATTTTAAGTGTTCTCACCACAAAATGAGAATGGTGTGAGTTAAGGCATATTTTATTTAACTTGATTTAGCCATGTTTTATATGACAACACATATATAACATGTTGTAAATGGCATACAATTTTTACCTGTCAATTAAAAATATAAAATGAATTAAAAAAATTTTTTTGGTCTTTTTGAGACAGGGACTCTCTGTAGCCTCAGCTGTCCTGGAACTCACTCTGTAGACCAGGCTGGCCTTGAACTTACAAAGATCCACCTGCCTCTGCCTCCCGAGTGCTAGGATTAAAGGCGTGAGCCACCATGCCTGGAAAATTTTAAATAATTTTAAAAGAATTGTACACGACAGTATTTTTTTTGGAATTATAGTTTGGAACTGTATACACCAATATTATAAATATTTTGTTTTAGAGATTAAATAGATGGCCAAGCATGATTGCTCACACCAAGTGCTGCCCAGCACTTGGGCAGCAGAGACAGGCAGATCTCTGTGAGTTTGAGGCCAGTTTGGTCTACAGAAATTTCCAGGCCAGTCATGGCTACATAATGAAACTTTGTCTAAAAAAGGAAAAACAATTATATAATATATATGCATATGGGTTGAAATATATGAACACTATAAGGACAATTTTTAAGTATTTCATTTTATAATTATTAAAGAGCCATTTCTTTGCTTCCAATTTTTATTATGGTGATAGTGGTGGTAGCAAATATCCTTATACATTAAATTAATTGGATGGTATGTCTTTGTTATAAATTTCCAGAGATATAATCCTGTGTTCAAAATGTATGAATTGTTATGTTTTATTTTTCCATTTGTGGTGCTGAAAGATTGGACTCATGCATGCTAGGGAAGTGGTGTACTACTGAGCTAGATCTCTACGTTGTACCAGGAATTTGATTAACTGTCTCTTGTCTGAAACCATCCAGACTAGGCATCTTCAGGAGAGTTTAAGTTTACCCATTTCATTAAGATGTTGGATTGAATCCTCTTGGACAGCCTTCCCCTAAATGCAAAGCCTGGAGTTTGTTAGCCCCACAAACTGCTATGTCATTATTAGTCTATATTTTTAACTGTATAATTAATAGAAATAGTAAGACATTTGAGAACCAGGAAGAAGTAGTCATTGTATATTGTACCATCCATCTGTGATTATTAACATGAAATGGATAGCAACTTAAAGCACTGTTTTGGTTTATTAGATTTGACATGCAAATATTTTATTTTTTTCTTTTTAAATATAATACATTTATTGATGTTTTGTGTATTTCAGACATAATTTTCAGTTCAATTTAGACATATTCCCCTTTCCCTTCTCCCCACCCCACCCCAGTTCATGCATTCTGCCATACATGCCCTGCATCTTTCTCTCAGTGATGCCCAAAGATGCCCTGCATCTTTCTCTCAGTGTTTTTAGTTTTTCTCTGCAAAAGTTTATTGTTTTGGGCAGAATTTAACTATATCAGTCCATTCTTTGACCCAGTCCTTATGTTGTTGTAGTTCCTTCCCAATTGTATTGTTCCAAAATATGCCTATATAAACATCATATATGTCCCAGAATTATGTCCTCCAGGAACAAACTGTATGTTAACTCCAATGTATGTTTAGGAGTTCACATTTTTCCCTTTAATTTTATATTACTCTAAAATATAAATATATACCTTCTACCCATATACATTAATTACCATGTCTGAAAGTAAGTGGTAAGTTAATTCTAAGTGTCATTAGGAGATTCACACTATAACATCACAGTTGCTTTCAGATAGAAAGAAATATAACAATAACTTTGCTCAGCTTGCCTTTCATTTGGGGGAATTTGGTACTAGCATCTACAAATGAGGGAAACCATTCCTTTTTTTTTTAGCATAATGGCTTTGAGTTCCATCCATTTACCTTCAAATCTCATAATTAATGATGTCGTCTTTCTTTACCACTGCATAGAACTCCATTGTGTAGAGTTGGTTCTAACTCTTCACTATTGTGAAGAGGGCTGTAATTAACATAGATGTGCACGTATCTTTGCAGTAGGATGAGACCTGTGGGAATATACCCATGGAGTGGTATGGCTGGATCAGGTGGTGGGCTCATTTTGAGTCTTTTAATGGTTCTTCACACTGCTTTCCATAGTGGTTCTATGAGTTTACATTCCCACCAGCAGTGGATGAGTGATCCACTTTCCCCACAACCTCTCCAGCATTTGGGGACTTTTGTTTTCTTGTTCTTAGCCAGTCTTATCAGAGTGAGATGCTATCTTAGAGTGGTTTTAATTAGCATTTCCTTAATTATTAGTCATGTTGAACTTTTTAAGATGTTTCTCAGCCATCTTTACTTCCTCACTGGTGAAGTCTCTGTTCAGTTCTTTACTCCATCTTTTTCTTCTATTCTTTATTTTTTTCATTTTTTAACAATAAATAATAATTATGAGTACAAGCATCCTTCATGTAAAATCAATTTGCAAGCAGTTGTGCCCAAACCCACACAGCCAAAGGGTCCCACCATCCAGCTGGGGTGGGGGGCTTGTATGTTCAATCAGGTTGATCAAATAAGTGTCCAGTCTATATTGCTGTAGTTTCACCATTCACCCCAATCACAGCCCTTACATTCTACCATGCCCCCTCTTCCACAGATTGTTCCCTAGGCTTAGAAAAGGGGCACAGGTGGATGAGAAGCAAAACAGTCTACTTTCTCTGGAGCTGTCATTTTGGACTCTGGTCAATTCTGGCTGTTTCCTTTCATGGGCTGACAGTTTGTCCAGGAATAACCCTTCAATCCTACTAATGAAGCACAAGCAATTAGATATATAGGCATTTAAACAGTACTAATTGTTATGGTAGGTTACTTTGGTATAGACACAGATGTTTAGATGGTATGTTAATCCATGAATTATGTTTTTTCTGTAAAACCTGACAGGGTCTTACTGTGGCTTATATCATCTCCTAACCACTAGAGGATGTAAGCTTGTGACATCAGCCGTGGGTTATTCCTCCAGGGAGAGAGCTAATAGCCAATTAGATTTGGGATATACAGACATATGGCTGCCACTGCTGCACAGTATTTCCAGGCAGGTGAGGTGTAGCTGGTGCTCACGGAGGAGTCTTGCTTGACTCAAGGAGACCTATATTTGCTTTATTGCTTTAGTGGCCTTTGGTAACATTATCTGGCATTCCAGAGACCAACTGTACACTTGCAAGTGCAGTCTCAATGCATCTTTCACAAGCTTACATCAGGTCTGCTAGAAGATATTATATTAAGTGAAGTAACCCAGAAAAACAAATGACAAATGGTATCCCGCAAATATTTTCTTTATAAAGTAGCTCACACATTACTTTTTTATTATTTTGTTTGGAAAATATTTGTGGTTGTGAAATTTTGTACTAATTCTGCTATAGAAATAATATTTTTGATACACTTCATGAGAAAATTAGAGATAAAATGCCTGAAGATATTTTGAAATCTCTACATTTTCTCATTGTGAAATTTTTAGTTTTCACTGTCCAAGTTGGACTTTAAGAAGACTTCTCAATATGCTGTGGAAGAAAGCCGATAACCTAATTGCTTCCTTCTTTCTGTCTGAAGGAGGAAGAATGTAGTCAGTGATCCTCTGAGAGTGGTCCTAAGAAAGTTGTCCTTTGGTGCCCTGGATGCAGAGTGGAAGCTCTCGAGAAGCAGCTTCATTTTATGCTGAAAGCCTGCATTGTTTGTCTTCAACTACTTCAGCTTTGATGGACATCATAACAGTTGTCACTACACATGCTGTTATGAAATACTAAAAGTGGCTGTATGTTCTGAAGAAACTTAGTACATGTAAACACACCATGGCTGCATTTTGCTTATTGCTTCTGTTTAGAAATAATGAAACTAGTTTTCAGGCCTATTAATATGAATGTATATCATTTATTAATACGAGTAAATAAAATACATTTCCTGAGCTAATAGTCATTAATTCCTGTCTCTAATAAAAATTTTTCTCATTCTAATCCTAGTATAATTCTTGATAGTAAAATAAGAGTTTTGATCAATAATAGCCTAGAACTTCAATGTGAAGGATTAATATAAATTTTCTCTCATGTTATTATTTTTTAAATAATTTTTTGGTATTTTTGAGACAGGGTCTCCCTGTAGCCCCAGCTGGCCTGGAACTCATTCTGTAAACCAAGCTGGCCTTGAACTCCCAGAGATCTTCCTGCCTCTGCCTCCCGAGTGCTGGGATTAAAAGCATGTCCCACCATGCCTGGCTCATGTTATTTTTTTAATACTCATATCAAAATTCATGTTAGGCTGGTTTATCTTGGAAAATAGTTTCGAAGCTAATGAAACAACATTTTATATATTTCTTTCTTAAATAATTTAATTGACTATATGAATCTATATATTTATGGCATATCTGAAATTATGATTTCTAAAAAATTAAGAATAACATAAGAAATAAATAATATGAAAGAAGATGGGGACCACATACCAGAAATAGCTTTACTTTCCACAATAGAAACAGACTTAATAGTATCCTCTATTAATTAAGTATTCTACACTTGGTAAGACTTCCAAATATTTTTTTATTATTATTTATTTATTTATTTATTTTTGTATGTGTATGAATGTACTGTCTGCATGCAGGTCTGTGCACCCATGTCGTGCAATGCTGCGGAGGTCAGAAGAGGGTCTCGGATTCCCCTGGAGCTGGAGTTCTCCTGGAATTGGAGTTACAGACGGTTCTCAGCCGCCATGTGGGTGCTGGGGATCGAACCCGGGTCCTCTGCAAGAGCGTCGGTGCTCTTAACCGCTAGGCTATCTCTCCAGCCCCAGACTTCCAAATATTTTATTCATAGATTGCTAGATTGCACTTTGGTCATGTGATAAGACTTCTTTCATAGATGGCCAACATCTATCCTCTTCTAAGTGCTGCTGTCAATCAAGCATAATCATATTTCTAGGGAAAAGGGACAGAATGATGTTAAACAGTAGCATCACTGGCACAAACCAAGAACCTAATAAATCAAGGCTATTTGTTATAATTGTTAAAGGAATGGCTTCAGTGACAGTCTCAATTTGAAGGGATAGGTGGAACAAGCACGGGGATGTTCAGGGGTTTCCAGCATAAGTAGGGTGGACATTGTATTAAAAGAAACAGTACAAAGAAAAATCATGGAGAACTCCCTGAAAACAGAAGCGAGGTTCAACACAGAATCCTGGGCAGGAAGGAAAATATGGTAGCAATGGTAGGTAAGGAAAGTGGGCAGTGAGAAGGGTTTAGTTGTCTTGGAACACAGTAGGTCAGCAACAGGGAGAGCCTCTGATGATGAGGGGGCCCCTAGGTAGGACAGGACTTGGCCTTGACATCTTGGTTTTGATGTCTCCTCCAACTCTGCCTTGAAACATAAAATAGAAAAATTCAACAACAAAGACTAACATAAATGACTTCCAGAGCGATATCTGATATCTAAGTTCTCATATTTTACCTTCTAGTCTAAGAGATGCTGCCTCGTAAAGCAATCTTTCCTTCTCCCTTTCCTTCCTTCCTCCCTCTCTCTCTCCCTACTTCCTTCCCTCCCTCCCTTTCTTCCTTGAGATATGGTCTCACTGTGTAGCTGGCCAGGAGCTCACTATGTAGACTAGTCTGACCTGGAACCCCCAGAGATCCACATGCCTCTGCCTATGCCTCCTGAGGATTGAGATTAAATGCACGAACAACCATGCCTGCTTCTGTGTGTTTTCATAGATGACCACTTAAGTGGGTGTCCATTGTTGAGATTTTCTGTTGGTGAAACAATTTATTATACTCTTCTACATGTACAACTCTTGCAAGTGCCAACTACCTACTCCTGGTTCAGAATTAGAATACTGTTACATGTGTTTATTGAAATGAATTTGAAAGTATAATTTGGTCATGAACAAGTGTGTAAATAGTTTATCTCAATTATATATGGCTTTGATGGTAGGACAGGAATGAAAATCAAAAGCTATGTGATAGGACCTGAAGTTGGGGGAAGGGCCTTCTGGAGAAAAAGTGAGGGTAGCTAAGGGTTTCACAAACCTTGAGATTTAGGGACTTTTTGTTTACAAAACACAAGTAAAGGCACCAAACTGAAGTGCCTTTCCATACATCTCGTGCATGTGAATGCATTGGACTCATGGTCATTGATGTCCTTAATGGTGTGTAAGAGGATGTTGTTTTCAGAAGGTTTGTCAGCTGAGATAATTTGAGTCTTTACCTTAAATTTTTCATTATATTTGTTTGTGTGTATATGTTCTGTGTATGTGTGTGGTAAACATGTGCCACAGAGTGGGTGTGGAGCTCAGAGTGGATTTCTCTTTCCACCATGTGGGTCCTGGGGTTCAAACTTAGGTCTTCAGGCGTGGCTGCAAGGGCCATTACTGAGTAATCACCCTGTTTTAAATCAAGGCATGTTTAGCTCCGTTTTCCCTAAGTATTGTTTGAGTGGCAGCAGCCCTGGTTTTAAAATGCTGCTTCTTTCTAAATGTATATTTTATTGATTTTTTTGTACATTTAATACATCTTTAAAAATATCTAATTGTTTTTATTTTATGTATATAAGTGTATTGCCCATGTGTAAGTAGGTGCACACATGTTGTGAATGCCCTCAGAGGTCAGAAGAGGGCATTAGATCTCCTAGAACTGGAGTTTATGGACAGTTGTTAGTCAATTCCACCATGTGGAATTGAACCTACAAGAACAACCAATGCTCTTAATCACTTACCCATCTCTCAAGCCCCTATACAATAGATTTTAATTATATTTAGACCTTTTTTCCTATCTGCACTCCCCATAAATTTCATGCATTCTGTCATACACACACCACACACACACACATGTGTTAATGCCTACCTATTCAAGTTTGTGTGCTCAAGAGAAGTCTTTTGGTCAAGGTGAACAGAAGCCTCTGTATTTGAGGGAGGGGTGAGGGATTGAGGTCTGATTTAAAAAAATTATATTTTAAGGATTTTGTACAATGTTTTGGTCATATTTAGATACCTTGTTTCCACTTCTACCTGCCTGATTTCATGTACATTATTGTTATTTTTTTAAGGCCTATTGAGTCTAACTCCTTGGTGTGGGTACATCTCACAGAGCTTAGTTAATTTACCCAACATTGCACCCTTAGAAAAACTGACCCTTTCTCTCCCAGCAACTATCAATTACCACTAGTTTATTAGCTAGAGTTGACCTCACCCCCCTCCATGCTGGGATTTTGTCTGGCTTGAGCTTGCCTAGGTCTTTTGCATGCTGTCGTAACTGCTGTGACTGCCATGCTGTCTGAAAAAGTGTTTTCTTATAGTTTTCCATGACCTCTGGCTTTTACAGTTTTGCCACCCCATTTTCCACAATGATTATTGAGCCTTGTTAGGAGAGGGTGTGATAGAGGGCTAAACACTCTGCAGTCTCTTACTCTCTGCATATTGGTCAGTTGTAGTTCTCTGTGTTACTCGCCATCTGCTGTAGGAAGCTTCTCTGGTGAGGGTTGAAAGATCATTAATGGAAAATAGCAGGTCAGTTTAACACCATGTCCATATAGCAGAATAGGAGTAATAGGTTCTCCCCTGTGGCTTGTGACCTGTGTAGCCACAGGCTCCTAGGTTTGATAGCAATATGAGGTATGGGCTCTATCTTATGGAGTAGGTCCTAAATTCAATCAGAAGTGGTTGGTTATTCCTATAACATTCATGCCATTATCACACTAGTGGGAATCTCTTGCCATGCCAGTTGATTTTTAGCCCTCAGGATTCACACCTGGGCAAGGTTGATGATTACACTTCTCTTGTACTAGTGTGCACAGTGCCTTTCAACACTATGAAAGCTACCCAGTAGAGATGAAGGTCAGTGTCAGCTTGATATCTCCTTGTTCATTCTTCAACTCATATATGTAGTGTCTTCAGCAATAGGGTCTAACCATCTCATTCTGGCTGTTATCAAAGAGCAATAGCAATATCCAGTATTATTCGAGGGTCTATGGGATCATCCCCTCACCCCAGTCAACTGCTCCAAAAGAGAAAGGCCATGAGAGGGGGTATAGGATGCAGCGATACAGAGGGAAAAGGGAATAATGGAACAGAAATGGTTAAATGATGTGAGGAATGGGAGGATAAGGCAGAAAAGGAAGTGTGGGGTGGGGGTAACAGTAAGAGCCTTCTAAAAATCATATGGAGGCCTACTTCTGTAAAAGCTTCTTAAAATAATAGACATCAGTACAAAAAGGGTTTAAGTGGAGTTATCCTATAACGGTGTTCAGTAGCCCTACCACATTCCAGAGGCTAGCGAACCAAAAGCCAAACGGCAGGAGCTGCTGGAGTCCAGCTCCAGCAAAGGCGGTGAAGAAATTAATCAAATAAGACATAAGAATCTCTCTTTTTTGTGACCTGAGGAGCATCTATCTTCCCTCCTCCTGTGCAGAGAACCTCTTGGGTTCTTCACTCTGCCGAATTCTTGACCTAAGGATCAGAGAGCATTTGCCTTCTCTGATCCTGTGCAGAGGGCCTTGCCAATTTGTCACTCTGCCAAATTCCTGACCTAAGGATCAGAGAGTGTTTGCTTTCTCTGATCCTGTGCAGAGGGCCTTGCCAATTTGCCACTCTGCTGAATTCCTGACCTAAGGATCATAGAGTGTTTGTCTTCTCTGATCCTGTGCAGAGGACCTCTTGGGTTCTTCACTCTGCTGATTTCTGATCTAAGGAACAGAGGACATTTGCCTTCTCTGATCCTGTGCAGTGGGCCTTGCCAATTTGCCACTCTGCCGAATTCCTGACCTAAGGATCAGAGAGTGTTTGCCTTCTCTGATCCTGTGCAGAGCGCCTTTCGGGTTTGCCACTCTGCCAATTTCTTTTCTTCTCTTTTTTCTTCTCTGCTCCTCAAGTCCCAATGTTTATTTTTATATGCCCTAAAACTAATACATGTTATGCAAGTCTAAGCTAGTGATGAAAAAAATAACCCAACTTCCCCATAGATATTTTTCAGAAAATTCACACCTGAAATTATTCTTAACATCAAAACAGTAAAACAATCAATAATGGTACAATCATTTAGTTGAGACATCAAGAAAGTGAAACAATAATAGTACAGCCCTTCAGCTAAGCAATTTAACAGTTTTGTAGCAAAGTGAAGTTAATATTAACTTTTAACTCTAAGGACTTCATTCTTTATGACTTGTGGTTACATAGGTGCTGGACAGTGTAAAAAATGAGCTTTAAAGCTTTAACAATAGAGAACTTTATTTTTCTCACTTTAGTTCCTCGACCTGTAAGCCATTTTGTGGCTGGTGTAGCTTTGATTTGTATCTTGTTTTTATTCTGGTCACTGTTTCCCTCAGTTTCTGTTTTTAACACTTTCTGCTAAGGTGATTTTCTAAGGGCTACTAAACTTTGAGTCAGATCACTAGAATCCACTGTTTTACTGGACTTAGATTCACTTTGCCCTACAATCCTCTTTTTAGTTTAAACCTGACCATGAAATCAAAATTCCTTTCTTTACTTGGACAATCTGTGCTTGACACAGTTTCTGTAGAGTTCTTAATTACTACTGTGTTATATTTTTAAGTTGTATACACAGTGCCATTATTTCTCACAAAGTACTCATTTCTAGAAAAGGCAAAAGTGTCAGTTCCACTCCTTGAGGCAGAAGCAGGTACCCTAACTGCTAGAAAGCCAAAAGTCAAGCAGGTTAGAAAAATAAGAATTAATATGATAAGGAGAATTATTGGTCTTTTTTTTTTGTGTGTGTGTGTTTTCAAGACAGGGTCTCCCTGTAGCCCCAGCTGTCCTGGAACTCACTCTGTAGAGTGAGTTCCACCTGCCTCTGCCTCCCAAGTGCTAGGATTAAAGGTGTGCACCACCACACCCGGCTGATAAGGAGAATTATTAAAAACCAAGGTCAGCTGGAGAGCAGACTTCAACCAGACGAGTCAGGTCACTGGAACTTTGTCAAGCAGTGAACCTTTCACAAATGGCTCTGCCAAGGAGCCCTTGCAGTTTTATATTTCCTAGTCCTAGGCCTCTTCCTTTTCACCAGAGTGACCAACTCAAGAGTGGTTGTAGGTCCAGGAAATTGGTTGTGACTTGGACACAAATTCACCAATATAGATATACATGATGGAGAAATCTGTGTCACACTGCAAGTTATTACACTTGGAATCATCAGCCTGACATCTGGGGATCAGAGACAACTGCTGTGTGAAGGAGGCTAGGAGGCTAGGATGAAGTCTGGCATGGTCCCAGATGCATGATCAATGGAGTCTGTCAGGGATGTGGAAGAAAAGAAGGGTATAAGGAATGGGAATCAGAATCCATTATAGGCATGCATGGAAATGCCATAATGCAAACCATTACTTTATGCAATTAATATACACTAATGAAAATAAAAGGGACTGCTTATTAAAATTGAAATAAAATCTGAGTACCTTATGTAAGTCATTAACAGTGCAACAATTACTCTGAAATCTTATTTCTCCATTTCATTTCTCTATTTTAAGTGATTAGTTAGAAGGGTTAATTGGTATGGAATAAGGATTATTTTCAAGTCTTAACTCCAAAAACTGAACCTCAACATGACACATAACAGGACTTTCAGAAAATCCATTTTCTTTAAGATGCTGTCCATAAACTTACCTGGGAATGTAGTAATATAGTCAATATTCAAATGACAAAATATGCCATCTTATTTCATAGATTTTATAGGTTATTTTATAGAATATTATGAAAATGGTAAGATTTTATACAGCCTTGCTGAAATGAAGTCTTAAGGCTCACACAAAGAGAGAGTCTTCTGGGGTTCTAATTTGTATGTGTTCCTTTCCTCTGTTTAGAGTCATTGTTCCTGGCACTTGTGTGTGGCAGTGCATGGGTCACTCACCGAGGTGGAAAGGTGGGAGTTGTGGCTGACCCTTCAAATATTTTTTAAGAAAGACCAAAACTACACAAAAGACAGAACTTTAATAGGAAAATATCATCCCGTATCATGTGTAGATTGTTTTATCACAGCATCATAGGCTATATGGCAAAGTCCATTTGGAAATTGTGCTGTGGGGTTTGAAGAAATGTTTCCCTTTTGGAAAGTTGAGTGAAGACTTGAAATTCTTTTCTGCCTACTGAAAGCTAGATTTAATGAGGTAGTAGAACTTAAGAAAGTTCTTAGCGCTCTCCAAAGCCCTTCATCTGCTTGTTTTACTTCCTTTTGGCTTAGTTTATTCCTAGAATAACTCTACTGAACAATTTCCTGGATAAAATTTAATTGCTTTCAAATTGTACTGGAATTCAGTCAACCTCAATAGGAATTTTTTTGTGAAACTATATTAGAATTTGGCTCCAAGAGAATTTTCAGAAACATCTATCAAACTCCATTATAGGAAAACCTTTCATCTTTTAAAACATATAGTCACTTCTTTAGTGCAGGAAATCTACACTATTATTGTGGCTGAAGGAATGAAAATGAAACCCTTGAATTATACTTATTCACTAATTATCTTTCAAATACTTTTAAAAAACAAATCACATTTGAATGAAATAGTCTTAATAAAACATCATAATATGCATGATTTAATATTCAAGGGATATTAGAAATAGAAATATTCAGAGAGAGAAAGAGATTGAAATTTAAACTCAAAACCAGGCAAGCCCTTCATGATACTATTGCAAGAACAAGCTTCTTCTACTCTTAAACTTAGTCATGAAGGCCAAGCTCAATTTTATACACATTCAGAAGTACAAAGTGGTTTGAGAAAAGTAAGAGAGACCAAGTACAAAAAGCCTGGCATCTTTGGGTTTCTGTTTGGGAGTCCATAGAAGGAATGAAAGCACAGGTCTTCATGTGGGCCAGAAGGAATCTGTCTACTGAAGGACAAGATGAGCTTCTCATTTATATTTATACAAATGTGGGAAAATGTCTTAGGCAGCACTGTCCCGAGACCATAGCAGGTAACCAGGACATTGAGGAGTAGCACACAACACACAGTCAGGAGGATTTTAATTATTTGTGGTTCTACAAACTATATATCTAAAACATCTTACAAAAATTGATTTTGCCATTATTTTTTGATGCACCTTGGAGCTGTGGCCTCCCTGGAGACCCAAATTCACAAATTCATCCTTCATTGCTTAATCACTCTTTGGCAAAAGAGCACATTTTGAATACTATTATTGGAAACCTTACTTTGTTAACCACTAAATGTATTTGTATTTATAAAGTTATTTTTCTTATTGTTATTATATTTTGGAAGTTAGTTGATAGGAAGTAGACAACATTTGAGTCATAATTTTATTTCTTCCTAAATCAACTTTTGGAAACTGTCCAAATAGGATGACATAATAGGCTTTTGGATTTTCTTTAACATTTGTGTGTGTGTGTGTGTGTGTGTGTGTGTGTGTGTGTGAGTGTGTTGCATACACAGTGTGGGCACTTGAGTACACACATGTGGATAACTTCTCAGGAGTTGGCTCTCTCCCCACTCCTTGTTTCAAAGCAGAATCTCTCTTGCTTCTGACATGCTGGCTAATCTAGACTAGTTGGCCTGTGAGCTTCTAGGCTGTTCTCCCATCTGCCTTCCATCTTGCCCTAGGAGTGTTGAGATTACAGATGTGTGTCATTGCATCTGCTGTTTATGTGGGCTCCTGGAATCAAATTCAGGTTGTCAGACTTGCTCAGCAAGAAGTTTGAGCTGCTGAGACATTTTTTCTAGCCTGGATTTCTTTTAATCTTTTAATTCATTATATTTTTAAATTTTATGTGTATGAGTATATTGCCTGCATGTATGTAAATGCAACTGTGTTGTGCTCTGCCCATGAAGGTAAGAAGAGGGCAGGCATTAGAACCCCTGGAACTGGAATTACAGATAGCTGTTAACTTGCCTATGGGTGCTGGAAGCCAAACCCAGGTCATCTGCAAGAGCAGCCGGTGCTTTTAACTGCTAAGCCATTTCTCCAGCTTCCAGACTGGATTTCTTAACTCCTTGCTATGATTTAGTCAGTGGAAAGCTTTTCCTTTTTTGACCAAAAAAATCTATAAAATAGATGTGTTCAAAGAATAATTGTTTGCATTTTGAATTCTTTTCATGTGTTTTCCTGTGAGTTGTGCAATCCTGTTAAAACAAACTTTTCCTGATACCATTAGTTCCTATTATCATTTTGTGAGGCAAGAACAGGAAGCTGTGGACTACCTCCTCCATCTGAATCATGATGTTTTAACTCAGTACACCAGGGGACAAAATCACCTTATGCAGAAGGTGATCTATAATAAAGTGTGCCTTGTTGTAGATATAACAATAAAAGATGTCACAAAAGGAGCAGGATTTCAACACAGCCAGACTCCCATAAGAATAAGGAAGATATAGCCCAGGAATCAAGGTGGTGTTTATAAAACTGTTCTCTAGACACAGGTTGTGACTTACACCTGGTAATGCGGCTATGTGGTTACATATTGTCATATGGGCCAGGTGTGGTGGCACATGCCTTTGATCTCAGCACTCCTGGAGGCAGAGGCAGGCAGATCTGTATGAGCTGAAGGCCAGCCTGTGAGTTCCAGTGAGTTCCTACACAGTGAGTTCCAGGCCAGCTGGGGCTACAGGGAGACCCAGTCTCAAAAAGACAAAAAAAAAAAAAAAAAAAAATACGGTCATAAGATGAGATAGGCAGGTGAGATGGTTAATCTTAATGGGCAGCTTGATGGGTCAACAAGTCCCTAGGAGATGAGTAAAGCAGACTTCTGGGCGGATACATGAGGGAATTTCCAGAGAGGATTAAGGATGGGGAAGATTCCATGTAAATATAGGTGTGCTGTCTGTTGTGTGACACTGTTCGTAGGCAGACATGAACAAGTATCTTCTCACTCCAGAAGAGAACCCAATGACAGACAAAAGTAAGGATACCCCCAAAGTCCAACTTGGGAAACCAATGAATTTCATTGGGGTTACTTACAGGAGTATGGGTGAAAGGTTACTTACAGGAGCAGAAATGACTCAAAGACAACAGCATCACTAAAGCCCACCCCAGCATGGGTGACCTCGTGAAAGCAGGAAGCCTATAACTTACTGCAGAAGCTACAGGCAGCTCAACAGGTTGGAGAGTAGCTTCTGCAGGTGGGCCCAGCCTCTTCCTGGCTTGGACCCTGCTTCTCCTAGGCAGCTCAGCTGTACTCAATCACACCCTCTTCTCCATGACTGACTAAAAACCTCGGGGACCATGAACCAAAGTAAGTCCTTCCTTAAGCTGTGTGGCTCATCTATTTTATCAGAGTAACAGACAATAAGGAGATTCAGAGCACGGGTCTGAAGCAGGCTTCTGTGTATGCGCCTGTCTGTGGCAGCAATGCGGAAGCTAAAGATTGATTCAGGTCTCTTCCTCAGTCGCTTCTCCACCTGACTTTTGAGACAGTCTCTTCACTGAACCTGGAGCTGTGTTTGCTAGATTGAGTGAGCCCCTGTGTTGGCTCCCCAGTACCAGGGTTACAGATGGGTACTAACATGGATGTTTTAACATGGATGCTGGGATCTGCACTGAGACCTTCATGCTTACACAGCGAGCACTTTACCCCCCGAGCTATCTCCCTGGCTCCTGGAGCCCGCCTTCTTCATCTCAAAACTGGCTCAGAATCCAATCAGCAATGTGTGGTTCTTGGGACTATGTTTCTTCATCTTTAAACTCAATGAGGCATGAATAGTGTTTGTTTTAAAATTAGCACCGAAAAGAATATCTGAGTAAATGCTATTACTCCATCACTCACAGGAATAGCTAAAACATCAAAGAAGCTCTTTACCCTCAAGCCATTTTGTAGTAGTTTACAAAGGACTCAACAACGGTCTACTGAACATGTTAGAGGTTCCAGGTATTGTGCTGGGTAAAAGCAATTGTCAAACTGAAGGGCAAGTTGAAGCACACAGGGTGTGAGAACAAAGAGGTTATTCAAGCCAAAGTAAACATGACCACCTGGGGGAGAGGGCACACATTCTAGTTGCTCATAGTAAATGTTCCATACATGACACCGAAGGAGTCTAGTTTTATTTATTAAAAGAATAGAAGAAGAAAGTAGAAGGTTATCTCAAGCCAGCTGATAGGATTGCAGTGGTTGATTCCAGGTAAGAAATGTGCTAAGCTGGAACAAGGCAATCTCCAAATTATTTATCACACTGATGGTGTCAGTATAACTACAGTGAGCCAGTCTGAAAGGGTTAAATGTTAAAATTAGCTAGATCAGGAGACTGGAATCCAGAAGAGTATAACTGTAGCCTTCAACATGCATCTACTAGGACTGATGCAAGTCTTCAGCCTTTTCATTTGTCTTCATAATATGGAGATGAATGAGGATGAACCAGTCCTGACACCTGTGGAGTTGACAGATATTAAGTGGATGGGCTGCCTGGCTGGCCTTGATTGCCAACCCATTTGTGCTTTTCCCCGAAGCACCCCAGACTCCCCTAACTAAAGGCCATTGTTCTTTCTACCTTCCTAAGTCTCCTTTC
This sequence comes from Rhizomys pruinosus, assembly GCA_009823505.1. Taxonomy (NCBI): domain Eukaryota; kingdom Metazoa; phylum Chordata; class Mammalia; order Rodentia; family Spalacidae; genus Rhizomys; species Rhizomys pruinosus. The sequence continues at coordinate 222,392 of VZQC01005757.1, forward strand.
CCAGCTAAGCTGATACAGTGGTGACACGACGTTTATAGCTTTACAACACCGAAAGTGGCTTGCTCTATTCATAGCATAGGACACAATAGCAAATGCAAAGTATTCATGCTATTGAGTAAAATCTTTCTGGTGCTTGCCTCACCTTGCCTTGCTTTGAGTATCAGTTCTGTCCCATGAGCATGAGACATGGGATTTGTGGTTTTGTGCCCTCGTATGATGGTTGGTGGGCCTCATCTTCATAAAGGAAGCACGCCATATGCCACTGTCCCTGAATACTGGCCTTTGGCCAATGGTGGGTCAGACTGCTCTGACATTTTAGAGTTTAAGGACGGAATATTCTCAGGGTCAGTGGTTCCCTCAGCTTAGGAGGAAGGTTCTACATGTGAGTCACTTTAATGGTCCCGGGAGTAAGCATGCTGGAGGGATGGGCTGACTCCCTCTGAACTAAACTTTGAATGTCTGGGCAGCTTCTGGACGAGGAATTCTCCTTGAGAGTTTTTAGACCTTCTATAAGTAAGGAGATTATGTAGGTGCTTCATTAAAAAAAAAGTGTTGTGACCACTTTTGATTCCCAAACTGGTAAAGGAAATTGATGCCTATTATTACTTATAGCATACTTCTTTGTTGGTTTTTGAATTGGTGGCTGTTTTTGAGACAGGGTCTCCTTATAGCCCTGGTTGTCCAGGAACTCTCTATGTAGAGCAGGCTGGCCTTAATCTTACAGAGATCTGCCTGCTCCTGCCTCTATGTGCTAGGATTAAAGGCATACACTACCAAGAGGGCAGAACAAACTTTTAATAAAGAAAAATCCCCCAGTTCCTCCTCCCTGAGGAAGTGTCACTAACCGCTAGCTTCCATGCCAGGGGGACACATGCGGCTCTTTTCTGGTTCTTCCTTGTGTGCTGTACTGTTTCCTTCCAAGCCAAATGTTCCAAGATTCTACTTTCTTCTCATCACAGAAAAGTATCTATGTGCTCAAAGTGCACCAATTTTTTCAATGGATTTTTCTGGCAGGTTTCTTCCCTCCATAATGTTCTGGGAGACGAAGTTACTCACAGACCTCTGCCTCTCTCTGACTGGTGGACTGCATCAATGTTCTTTATTTTTTTATGTGGTTTCTTTCTCTCTGATGACATCAGCATTCTCCATGGTGTACTGAGGTGGCACACATCACTTGATCAATCAGAAAATGTTTTTTCTGCTTTGATCTGGCTGGAATAATCTATATCCCCTCAAATCATACCAAACTTCCTATGTAGGAACATTGCTTTATAATAAACTAATTCCCAGTTTTATGTGTACCATAAAATTTTAGGTCAATAATCCCTCACTTTTATTATTTCACATGAAAATGGGAAGAATTTTGTTTTTCATAAAACACTTAGATAAGAAAGAGTACAAAGTGCATGGATGTCAGTGTACTGCAGCTCACGGGGGTTCCTGTTCTCACAAAGAAACACTTGTTGCTTTTGCTTCCAATGGGGAATCAGCTTTGGAGCTTCAGGTGCTGGCTATGGACTTTCCACACGAATGAGACATCTTTTAGGGCCAGTTGAATTAGTGACACCAAGATCCTCTCTTGCCCATCTCTGGTGGGAAGCTAGAAGTTCCTATGACCGCAGAGCTGCAAAGACACTGCTTCATCTTCATGTATGTGCAACAGTCCTTGCACACCTCACAGAAGGAGCATTTCCAGCTGCTTTTCAGGTACCAAATGCACAATGCTAATGAACGTCTCAAAGATTTCACTTGCAAATGACTAGCAAGAGCACGCAGTGATCTTCTGATGCACACGGAGCAAAGGCTACTGGGGTTAAGCCAGTCTTACTACATTATAATTTGAACAGTTTTATTTTTATTTATTTATTTTTTTATTGATGTTTTGTGTATTTCATACATCATTTTCCAATTCAGTTCAGGCATATTTCCCCTTCCCTTCCCCCCACCCAGTTTTATTTTAACTAGATTTTAGAAAAGGTGTTGTTACTGCTTTTGAAAAAGAACCAACAATTACTCAATGACTGAATTGCATAGTTAGAAAATGGGCAGGGTTCTTTGCAGCAGCACAAGAAGTACAGAAGTAAGTGACAAGCAGACTTAATGGTCACTCAGGGACCAAAATTCTCATTTACTTACACAATGGACAAATCCTTTCTTGGACAGGATGCTGGTTTATGGGAGCTGATCTAAAACATAAGTGTGAGTTCACAATAGTCCCTTTAGTTCTTGCCCCCAGCATTCCTAATTAATCCTACCTTTTTTTTAAACATTTTTTTTTAATTTTTAATTTTTTAATTTTTTACGTGTATGAATGTACTGTCTGCATGTAGGTCTGTGCACCCATCATACAATGCTGCGGAGGTCAGAAGAGGGTGTCAGATTCCCCTGGAACTGGAGTTCTCCTGGAATTGGAGTTACAGACAGTTCTCAGCTGCCATGTGGGTGCTGGGGATCGAACCCGGGTCCTCTGCAAGAGCGGTTGGCACTCTTAACCACTAGGCAATCTTTCCAGCCCCCAAACCTTTGTTTTTTTATTTTTTTAAATTTTATTTATTTTTTATGTGTATGAATGTACTATCTGCATGTAGGTTTGTGCACCTGTATCATGCAATGCTGCAGGGGTCAGAAGAGGGCGTCAGATTCCCCTGGAACTGGAGTTAAAGATGGCTCTCAGCCGCCTTGTGGGTGCTGGGGACCAAACCCAGGTCCTCTGAAAGAGCAGTCAGCACTCTTAACTGCTAGGCCATATCTCCAGCCCCAATCCTACCTTTTAAACCTTTAAAAAATATTCCTCTATATAACATAAAATTAAAAAATCCAAATCAAGAAATATGATATGGAGCTAACACAGTTTTCAGAAGAATCAGTTTTAATATAGGTGTGATGAATCAGGCTGGTGTAACTTAGCCTTTCTGTGTGCTTAACGACCATACTTAATGTCCATACCATTTTGACCAAGGGACCTAAGGGATAACTTTGCTCCTTGCCCTCAAAGGTCAACTAAGTTTTAGGGGATTATGCATGGGGGCATCTCTTGAAATGTCCTGCAAATGTGGGTCGCCAGTCTTCCTGTTCAGGGAAGTCTAGGAGATCCACTGATGGGACTTCAGCCAGTGTCCAGTCTATAAAGAGGAAAGTCTGCTCATGCTTCAAAAAGAGAAGCCTGGTCTAGCAAGACCTGATTTTGTCCTTGAGTTGATGGAACTGGTAAATGAAAAGCTGAAAGGAGCCAGGGACTCCCCTCCCCGCCCAGGACCAGATCAACTGACCTTAAGAAAACAAAGACCTTGGTTAATCTGGGCTAACTGTGTGGCCTTAAGCATCCAAGAGGAAAGGAAAACCAGAAATAAATAATCAGTAAGGCCTGAGAAATTATACTTCAGATATAAAACTTGAGATTTTAGTAAAAAGACAAAAAGAAAAAAGAGAGAGCACTGTTGTTTGGCCTGTCTTCAATTCTTACTGGCTGCCACTGTTTTTGCCATTCTTCAAAGACATGATACACAGCTTTTTAACCCTCCAATATGGACTGAAGACTCGTGTCTCTCCAATAATCCTCCAGTCCTTCAATGCCAGATGAGGACTACTGACATATCCAGTTTGTGGACTGAGCGGCTATTGGGATTTCAGCTCCGTCAGAGTATAGACTGCCACTGTTGACTATCATGGAGGCCAGTACAGGAAGATCAAGACAGGATTTGTGCTTACTGGACCTCATTTGGGGGACCACAGGAGGGAAAGACCCCAGTGTGGAACACAAGGGCAAGATTGATGGTTATTTGGGCTTGTCAAGGAGGAACTTTTGAGCACTTTCTTAAGGGAAACATGACATCTTTTAGCAAAAAAGAAAATCCTCCAATTCAGGTGATATGTGTATGTATATATTTATGTATATGCAATACAAGTTATAGAGAACAACAACAAAAGAGCTGGAAAAAACACACCTCTGGAGAGACTCAGAAAAAGATGTAAGACATTCATGGCAGAGTGCAGGAACTCAGGTGGGGTAGGGGGCATGGAAAGGGAAGTGACTCTAAATTCGATTGAGAAATGATGTATGATATATGGAAAAAGTTTAATAACAATAAAAAATAAATTAAAAAAGAAAACTAAGACAAAAAAAGAATAAGAAAAAAAATTCCTGTATAAAGGCACTGCAGTGTCCATTCATAGTATTATAATGCATGAGTTTTCACATGGTGGCTAAGAACCGTCTGTAACTCCAATTCCAGGAGAACTCCAGTTCCAGGGGAATCCGAGACCCTCTTCTGACCTCCACGGCATTGCACGACACGGGTGCACAAACTTACATGCAGACAGTACATTCATACACATACAAAAATAAATAAATAAAAAAAATAATGCATGAGTTTTCTCAGTGTCTATATCCCATTTATTTTCAGATTCAGCTTCCACTCAGGACCAGTGAAATTTATAAGGCATTATACTGTTATATGTTTTTCTATTTTCTCATCGGAAATCTTTAATGACTATCCCATGGATGCATGAAGTCTGTGCATTGTCCTACTTTTAGAGCTGCGGAGACTTCTGAAGAGCAATCCTCATGGCAGGGGTCCCTAAAATAATAGGAGGTATTTTTGTATGCTGCGATGTTACATAGTCACACTGAAATGGAATGAAATTGGGTCTGCACAATGCTTGGGTTCAGAGGCACTTACAATGATTTTACATAATGCTTATCATGTACATTGTTGTTGTTTTTGTTAGCATGTTAGTATTCAAATTACTAACATGCTAACAACAACAACAACAACGATTTTAAGGTTTTGGTGAACAGGTTTGTATATACCAATGCAGAGGCCTACTGGATGGTAGAGAGGCTAAGCAGACAAGAGCTACACACAACGTGAAAGGCTGCCAAAGGCCAATCCTCTATTACTGTATATTAAATGTCACTGACCATGTTCTGACATTTCCTTGGCAAGGAAGGACACACGAGGTACAGTGTATCAATTGCTGTGCTAATGCTAAAGAAAACCCAGGCCTAGCGCTGGGGAGATTCAGAGCCCTAGCATCCATTAAAGCTAAGAGCCGTGGCAATGTGCATGTATTTCCAGTGCTGGGGGCCGAGACAGGAGGGTCCCTCGGGCTTGCTGGAAAGCCAGTCTAGCCAAATCAGTGAGCTTTCAGGTTCAGTGAGCGAGCCTGTCTCAAAAAGTAAGGGGGAGAACAATTGAAGGAGACCCCTCCCCATATGGGTCTCAGGCTTACACACCTACATTCATGCATGCATGCATGCATGCACACATGCAAGCACAAGATGGGGGGGGGGAGGAGACCAAGTTTCTTTTCTAAGCACATTCCATTATAATCCAAATTATTTTCCAAAAGCCATGCAGCTAGTGCAAATCAATCAAAAGAACATTTTAAAGTGGTATAGGAAGTTGAAAGTTAGAGAAGGAGCTGGAAGTTGAAGGTGAGGTGAAAAGATCCAGGTGTAAGATTACCCAGAGAAAAGATGTGAGGGGGAGTGAGCAGGAGGCTTGATGGGGGTGGGGGTGAGGGTGAGGGCTGAAAGGCTGAACGTAAACATGCGGGATAAGGGTACGGAGAAGCTGATACCAGCAAGGTGAAGGACGCAGCCTTCTGAAATTTGACCTTTATCTATTTACAGAGCTAAGGGATCCATTTAATAAGTTAATAACTGAACGCTTAATAGCAGCCACTACATCAGATGCCGCAGATACTGGAGGACAAAGAAGACACAGCTACTTCCCCCAAATAGGGACAAACAAGGTCTGGAATGGACTTGAACATGAGGTGGATATTGTCTGGAGAATGATTCTGTACTTCACTCATGGTGGATTAGGATGGGGGAACTGGTGCTGGGAATTTCTATCTCCCAGCTGTGTGGGCAGATGGAGAAAGTTCCTGGGACAGGGGCCTGCTCCACCTCCTGGCCTGGGGGTTAACAACTGAGGCTGCCTCCCTTTCTCCCCACGGGAAGCTTTTCTCCTCTTGGAAAGTGGCTTATCTAAGGAGTAGATAAGTAAGAGGTAAGGAAGGTGCTGGCCCTTCAGCCTACGTTCAGAGGAGGGTTACTTGCTAATTTTTACATTAATTTTTCATGTTTGGCCTCTTCAGGTAACACTAAAGCTCCACAAAGATGCACAAAGATGTTTCTCATATCCCTGACATATCATGGCACACCATTCCCCTGTATACCTGGTTGTCTGTTTTTTTTTTTTTTTTTTTTCCAATCAGACACAAAGGAGTCACAACTAAATGTGAATTTATAGTTTGGGAATGCAAAATTAAAAAAAACCTGACGAATGTCTGTGGATGTGTGTACATGGATCTCTACTCCTTGTGGATGTGTGTACATGGATCTCTACTCCCTATCTTTTCTTAGGAATCTCTGCGGAATCTATGGTTTTATGGTAAGAATATTGGTAACACGGAAAATACCCAGCAGCTTCTTGGCCTTTAAGACTATCCTAAAATCACGTCACTCTTTCCTTTCACCGCACAGTAGCTTTGGGTCATAAGCTCAGGATGGGAGTGTCTTCTTGATTACAAATGAACGGATATGTGCTTGTCCTATGGCTGACCCTGTTTCTAGTTCCTAAAAGCATTTCCTAAGAGGATGTTCAGGTCAGGTGTAACACACCCAGGGCTGTAACACACCCAGTGCATCCTGGGCATCTCTCCTGAGTGACCCAAGCTCTGCAGGCCTCCACCTTCAACAGGCCCAGGCAGATAGCTCCATGTAGTACTAAACTAATCTGACAGCTGTTTACTGTGGGTTATCTGCAAGGCGAAGAAGGGGTTAAAGGGGCTCAGTGTTCCTCTGCCCGTTGTTGGAGACCTGGACCTGGTGGTTGACTAGGGCAGGGAAGGCACCTGGGAAACTGACCTGTGCACAGGGAGCATACTTAGTCTCAAGAGTGGTGTGCTGTGCGGTTGTGGCCATCCTGCACCTTCCCAGTCTCATTCTTCCACTGCTTTATTTTTAATTTAAAAATGATTTTAGATAGCACCTCTTTTTTAAAAAAATGTGATTTATCCTATCTATTTTATGTTACACTGGTGATATTTTTTTTACATTTGGTGTAAGCTAGTTCGCCCCTCATTTTGGTGGGAATTTGTGTGCAGAACTCATTTTAATCATTTCTTCACTTCATGTCCTTTGCAATTCATACATTCTTGACTTTTAGAAACTGCTTTTTTGTGGTTTTGTTTTGCTTTTTGGTGGTGCCGGGAATAAACTCAAGGTCTCCCTTACATTAGGTAAGACTGCGACCATTGATCTACATCCTAGACAAACTAGCTTTCATTGGGTTAAAAAAATAATTTCCCGGGGGCTGGAGAGATAGCCTAGCGGTTAAGAGCACCGACGCTCTTGCAGAGGACCCGGGTTCGATCCCCAGCACCCACATGGCGGCTAAGAACCGTCTGTAACTCCAATTCCAGGAGAACTCCAGTTCCAGGGGAATCTGAGACCCTCTTCTGACCTCCGCGGCATTGCACGACACGGGTGCACAGACCTGCATGCAGACAGTACATTCATACACATACAGAAATAAATAATAAAAAAAAAAATTAAAAAAAAATAATTTCCCTTTGTTCTAATTATTTTACCCACAGTGGGGGCTGGCTTGGCTTCTTTATTGGTGTGCTAAACACCATGACCACAAGCAGCTGGAGGAGGAGAGCCTTTCTTTCATAGTCTATCCTGGAAGGAGGCCAAGACAGGAACTCAAGGCAGAACTCGAGAGGCAGGGACTACAGCAGAGACCAAGGAGGATCACTGCCTAATGGCTTCCTTCCTCTGCCTTGCTCAGCTCTTTTTTATTGTATGTGTGTTAGTGTTTTGTCTACATGTATGTAAGTGCATGTATGCACTCAATGCCAGGGGAGGGTAGAGGAGGATGGCAGGCCCCCCGGAAATGGAGTTAAGGGCCTTCGTTAACCTTCATATGTGTGCTGGGAACCGAACCTGGGTCTTCCGCAAGAGCAGCCAGGGCTCTTAACTGCTGAGCAGCCTCTTCAGCCCATCTGCTACTTTTCTTATACAGCTCAAGCCCACTTGCCTTGGAATGCAGAAGTATCAAATGCTGCCCAGGCTGGGTAATTCCCACATTAGCTAGCAATTTAGAAAGTGCCTCACACGTATGACCATGGGCTGGTCTGATCTGAGCTGGGAAATTTGTCATTTGACGTTCTCTCTGCTCAGATGACTCTCGTTTGACAAAAACCAACCCCTTATTAACTTGACACACAGACATTTCTTGTCCCCAAGGTCTCTTGTTAATATCACAATATAAAACACAAAATGTTATGAAGTTACACATTTTCTTTTTAGAAAAAATGAAAAAAAATTATTCAAGGGCTGAGGAGACAGCTCAGTGAGTAAAGTGCTCACCGTGCAAACACGAGAACCCGAGTTCCATCCCTAGGTGCCATGTGAAAAGCTGGGTGTGGTGGTGCACAATGTGTAATCTTAGCACTGGGAAGGTAGAGACAAGTAGATCTCTGGGGCTCAGTGGCCAGCCATACTGTAGTCTAATCCTGAGCCCTAGGCCAATGAGAAATCCATCTCAAAGCACAAGGTGGCCAGCCCCCAAGGAAGGACACCCAAGGTTGACCTCTCCACATACACTTACAGGCACATGAACTGTCACATAAAAATACCCACAAGAAACACGTACACAGAAAGTAATTGTTTCTTTGTTAAATACAGGAGAAAGAAAATGCAAGATTAGCTTGTTGGGCCCATATATTTTATTTTATATTTTCTCTTATTTTTTAATTACATGTGTATGAGTGTATGGCCTGAATGGATGTAAGTGCACCTGTGTCGTGCAGAGCCCATGGACGTCAGAGGAGGGTGTCGGATCGCCTGCAACTGGAGATATGGATGGTTGATTGTTAGTCACTTTGTGGATGCTGGGATTCGAACCCAGGTCCTATGCAAGAACAGTCAGTGCTCTTACACTGAGCCATCTCTCCAGCCCCTGGGCCCACATATTTTAATGTTTTTTTTTTTTTTCCAGCCTTTACAAGTGTAAGAGCAGTACTGTTATTTTTCTTTTGCTTTGAACGTACCAGTAAAAAGACACAGAGCTTCAAGTACTTTTTCAATTAGCTGAGTCTTTCTTTCCACAAGAAAGGTTCTAACAAGAGGGCTGCCTGAAAGCTTTCGCCCTTCATGCTGGAGTGATAAACCGCTCACCCTGCTTTCCAGAACATCTTTCTCTGCACAAGCATTTTGAAGTGACTGAATAGATGAACTGTCTTAAAAGGACAGCCTACTGTGATTCCTAATCCAAGTACAGCCTCAGTGGGCATAGCTGCAGAAAACAGAGAGGCTCTTCCAGCTTTGTGTGGATCATCGTTCAAGCATAAAAAAACCCGAGTGTGTTCCTTCCATGTGAGACACTTCATTAATGTTAATGAAAGCCACACGTTTACCTCAAAGCCAAAAAGACACCTCAGTCTCCCCGCAGGAATCACAGATGATAAGGAAGGTGCTGGCCTCCTTTCCCTTTTGTAGTGAGACGGGCTGGAGTCATGAGCCTGGGCCGCATTCAAAATGAACTCTCCATTGGTTGATGCTGGGAAAATCCTAGTGTCAGAGCACAGAAGTGCTTCAGTCTCTGCTCTATGCTTTTCAGATTTGTCTTTTATTGTGTCTTGAAAGGAATATAAAAACCATTTTGATTTTTAAAAGCTAAAACAGATCAAAACAATTTTTACATGCACCAGACACTAACGCAAATCCAGACACCTCAAAGGCTAGGATTGGAGGGAGAGGAGATGAAACAGAACACATGAAGGACACAGTTACAAGGAGGGGCCTAGTCCTCATTTCTTAAGGAAGCATGTATTCCATCATTCAGACTGTATGGAACTGCCTCCAGGTGGTGGGTTGGGTGCACTGAAAATGCTTTATTTTCAAAGTATTAGTAAGATCAGCTGCTAAATCCTTGTTACAAACAGTGACAGGAAACTGCTGATCATAAAGTAGTGTCAGGAAGCAACAGTGATCATTTGTTCCAGGTTTTGAAGTCTGTCTCTATGGTGACTCCATTTGCTTCGAGAATTTTGAGGTAGAAGAGGATTTTGCTCAAAAAGTGGAGAGGGCCTGGCTCTGGGAGTTCAGAACACACACTCAGGGTGATTCAGTCAGGGAAGTTAATGTGCTCTGCCTCCAAAAGCTCAGTCTCCACTCCCTATGGCACCTTTCCACATGGAACTTAGTGTTCTGGGCTTTGGCACTTGGGCATCTCCTACTTTTAGTCTGCTAGGCAGTTTTCATTTAGGATGTATTTTTTTTTTCTCCTACTTAACACGATTGTCAAAATGCTACTTCCTCTAAAAGACTCAGAGGCAGACTTAATGCCAAATGCTAACCACCGCAGTGATGAGTTTGAGATGGTCGGATGCACAGCATAAGAAGCTGTTGCTACATTACCGTTGCCACCTCCTGATGCCACGAGAGTGGGAGTTGTGAAATTATTGTGCGGAGATGTGAAGTCAGAGATATTTCAAAATACCAACAAGCCAAATAAAAATGCCTCACACACATACACACACAAGTTGTATGAAACTGCTTTTTCAATATAAAGCTAATGCTGAACTAAAAAGTAAATAAAAGCTCAGAGATATTTCCTAGTTGTGACTTATGGGATCTGATTGAACATAAAAGAGATCTCCAAAGAATCATGAATTTAATGTTTGAATATTTTGCCTGCATGAATGTGTGTTCACCACACATGTATAATGCCTGTGGAGATCAGAAGTGTGGCAGATCGCCTGGAACTGGAGTTATAGATGGTTGTTAGCTGTCATGTGGGTGCTGGATACTGAATCTGAGTCCTGTGCAAGAGCAGATAGTGCTCTTAACTGCTGAGTCAGCTCTCATGCTCACCAAGTTATGAATATTTTAGAGGTTTTTTTCCCTATTTTTTTATCTGATTACATCAATCTCATTCTAAGTCTTTTTCCTCCTCTTTCTTTCCACCTCTAGTTCTCTCCAAGTAAGAGTCACTACTTGGTATGCCTGAAAAGTACTGAAAAAGAATCTCAAACCCAAACAAAATCCTGACCATTTCTTCTTCCCTTGACTTTTCTTTTTTTTTTTTAATTTGTTATTATTATTATTTTAATTTAATTTTACTTTATTTATTTATGCGTATGAATGTGCTGTCTGCATGCAGGTCTGTGCACCTGTGTCGTGAAATGCTGTGGAGGTCAGAAGAGGGTGTTGGATTCCCCTGGAACTGGAGTTCTCCTGGAATTGGAGTTACGGACGGTTCTCAGCCGCCATGTGGCTGCTGTGGATCGAACCTGGGTCCTCCGCAAGAGCAGTCGGTGCTTTTAACCACTAGGCCATCTCTCCAGCCCCTAATTTATTATTTTTTATGTGTATGAGTGTACTGTCTGCATGTAGGTATTCACCCATGTTGTGCAATGCCTCAGAGGTCAAAAGAGGGCTGGAGAGATGGCTCAGCAGTTAGGAGCACCGACTGCTCTTGCAGAGGACCCAGGTTTGATTCTAAGCACCCACATGGCGGCTAAGAACCATCTTAAACTCCACTTCCAGGGGAATCAGATGCCCTTGGCTTTTCTTTCCAAGAGAAGTATTCAGGTCTATAAATTTTAGAAGTACTTCCATCATGCCATTAAGATATATTTAAAAATCAGTTGCGATTCTCCTTAGGGTTTCTCAGGGTCATTTCAGTTTATCAGTTTTGCAAGCCATATTTACAGCTGGAATAGAACAGCTGTACCTCCATAGAGCTCAGACTATATAATATATTAAAGTACCCCCAGGCCTAGCTTGAGAACCAGGCCACATTCCCTCAATTTTCACTGAGTCCTGCTCATCAGCCCAGTCTGAACAAACTACTAAAACTTGCACTAACCCTTCTTTGAATTTTTTTTTTAAACCTTTATTTTGAGGGTCTAGAGAGATGTGTCAGTGGTTAAAAGTACTGGCTATTCTTGCAGAAGACCTGGGTTCAGTTCCCAGCACTCACATGGTGGCTAACAACCATCCATAACTCCAGTTCCAGGGGATCCAGTGCCCTATTCTGGCCTTTGTGAACATCGTATGACATGGGTGTTCTTACATGCATGCACATAATATACACCTAAAATAAAAATGATAAGTACAATTTAAAAAATAGAATATTTTAACAATAAATTTTATAAATTTAAAACTTCAGGAAGTTCAAATGATGAAGTTAAAAGCACCTGCTACTCTACCATGGAGAGAAACAACTGTAAAGAAACAAGTTGCATGCCGGGCGTGGTGGTGCACGCCTTTGATCCTAGCACTTGGGAGGCAGAGGCAGGAAGATCTTTGTGAGTTCAAGGCCAGCCTGGGTCTACAGAGTAAGTTCCAGGACAGCTGGGGCTACAAAAAAGAAAAAGAAAAAGAAAAAGAAACAAGTTGCATGTGCTTTGCTTACCTTGTTTGTTAAAGAACTGAAACAAAACAAATACTAAAAGCCACTTTAGACACCATTATCAGTTATAGCCACAGTTTCCTGAAGCAGCTGCAGTAAGGAGCAGGCAACTGTACAGTTCATTGAAACACACAGGTTTGCAAGTGGAAGCTGTTGCTTCACCTAGTTTATTTGACCATTTATTTGAATCTGTATATCATTTTATTGTTTGTTTTCTTCGTTCAACATGAACTTTTGATTCCTCCATGATGCACTACCCTATTTTATGTTGACTTTTCATTTATCACTGCCCCCAGGATGCTCCTTTAGATCGCTTCCATTCAAGAATGTCACGAGACACATCTTTTACCTGTATTAGGCCTTTTGTTACATGTATACTTTTAAGAATTTTGTCCTCCAGGGAAGACTTTGATACAATGTTGAAACCATACAATGCCACATTTTCTGTTTCCTTCTCTGGCCTTCCCTTCCCCCAGCTCCTCCCCCTTCTATGTTGTTCTCTGTAGCGTTTCCAGTCAGTGTCAGAGAGAAGCACAGGGTTATTCAGCCAGCATTGCTTTTCCCTGGTGCTTTCCTCAGAAATAGCAAAACAAATCAGATGGGAAAAAGTATCCCAGGGAAAGATCTAGTCTTGCAGTGTTAACTCCTATGCAGATAGGAGCAACTCAGATTCAGGAGGTAACAAGTCATACATTACCACTGGAAGCAGAAACTGCCAGGGGTTACCCCCCCACCATGTAGGCCACTGCATGTCCTGATTATTCCTAAATGTCGTGGCATGGCAGGTAAGCCCATGCCTTCATGAGTCAGAGCTCGCCACTGGGTGCTGTATGATGGTAACCAGCAAATATCTGAAGACACTAAAGGCCTAATAAATACATGTGATAGGCGAGGGAGGATGGCTTGGATGATAATTTTTTTTTTAATTTCAAAGATTTTATTTTTTATATATCAGTGATTCACTTGCCTGTATTTATACGGATCAGTGAGTGCCTGGTATCTGTGGGGACCAGAAGAAGGCAGTTGTGGGTGCCGGGAACTGAAGCTTGGTCCTCTGCAAATCAGCAAGTGCTCCTAACTGCTAACCATCTATCCAGCCCCATGGATAACAGTTATTGACATACAATTTGATTAGATTCAAAACAAAATAAACAGAGCATTTGCAGCTTTTCCTGCACTGATTTTCACCAGTGGTGAAATGGTATGTATACACATGCCAGCCTCTGGGAGTTTAGTACTCTCTCTATTGCATGTCTGCAAAGGTCGGTACAACTTAGCAGCTGAAACTTGAACAAAGACTTCTCCATATGCATTGGTAAGTGCCACTGCCAATGAACAGTTGGGACTTTGAACCTGCAGGCAGCATCAAGATGTCCTCTGAGCTGTGTGTGACCTTAGGCAGGTGCTTATCAGTAGGGTCAGCTGTTATCACACACATTTGAAACCTATGGAGTGGTCCTCATACTTTGCCAATGTCAGACACTAATGCCCTTCAGCACTCCAATAGGTAATAAACACATTCAGTGAAGTTTTGGACCTAAATATTAGTGCTATTTAGAAAAGGCAGTGGCTAACTAAATAAGCAAAAATGTCTTATAAGATGTGTGTGTGTGTGTGTGTGTATGCATGTGTGTGTATGTGTGTGTGCAGTGTATTCTATTTATTCGAAAGAACATAATTTTACAAATAATATACTACCACTATTATACCACTACAAATATGCTTTGCTACATCAACAAAAGCTATTTGTGGCTATTATCTTAGAAATAAATACAGAATCAACACGGAGGGCATTTGCACCATTAACTACTAAGAAAACTGACATTGCCAGACTTTCACTCCTATTCATGGAAGATGAAATTCTTTGAATATTTTTTCTTTCTAGAAAATTTAGCAAACTTCACTGTGATCCTGAGAAGGTAGATGACGGCCGGGCCCTGCAGCTGCCTCAGGATATTGTTCAGAAGCAGTGCAGGGAAGAAGAACACAAATAATGCTGGCTATTTACTGACAGGAGGAAACAGGGATTGTTATTTGGGAAGGCATGAGTAGTCACAATGTATAGACAGAATACAAGACAGAACAAACAAAATGAGAGCTGCACGACCATGGAGCTCCGGAGCGCTGCAGATGATCCTACGTGGGTCTTCAGTTTAAATAATGAAACTTGGGTCTTCAGTTCAAATAATGAAGCAGGAGGTGAGACTTCCTGAAGGAAAGAACCTCTACAATACTGGGACAAACAGCTCCCACAGCTGATTCTTCTGTCACTGCCCAGAGGGAAGAAATCTGGTACTGCAGAGTTGCAAGTAACACCGTAACTTCAGGGCTAAGTGTGCCCTAGAGTGATCGGCTCTGGGCTTGTAATAAACCTTGAGAGCAAGATTTGAAAGGCTCAATATGATGCCCAAATAAAAGTGCTCCAGCAAAGCCAAATACTCTAACTAGGATGAAAGCAACCCACATAAAAAAGCCAGAAATGGCAGAGACGCAGGAATGAGGAGAAAAGGTAGGTAAAGCAGAAATGGAGTGGGTTCAAGGATGTAAAGAAAACATGAGCGTGCTTAAGAGAAAAAGATGGCGGACAAAGGCAGAGGCTTTGAGAATGAGAATACAGCAGGACCAAAGTCAAAGCAACAGAAGTGGTCCCAAATGGAGTCAGGAATAAATAAATAATAATATTAAAAGATTTTAAATAGGAAGACATTCAGTGTTTCTTTGTCCAGGAGTGTGAGTATAGTTAACAAGACTGTATATTTCAAAACATCTATACGAAAGAATTTTTATTTATTTATTTATTTATTTATTTATTTTTAATTTTATTTATTTTTGTATGTGTATGAATGTACTGTCTGCATGCAGGTCTGCGCACCCGTGTCATGCAATGCAGCAGAGGTCAGAAGAGGGTCTTGGATTCCCCTGGAACTGGAGTTCTCCTGGAATTGGAGTTACAGAGGGTTCTCAGCCGCCATGTGGGTGCTGGGGATCGAACCCGGGTCCTCTACAAGAGCAGTTGGTGCCAACTGCTAGGCTATCTCTCCAGCCCCAGGAAAGAATTTTGAACACTTCCTTACACAGAAATGGTGCGTGTTTGGGGGTAGTAGCTCCACCTCAATTTGATCATTCCACCATGCATCCCAACACTGAATTGAAGGGGAATGGAGACAGCTGTAAACTAGGCAGATTATCAGGGAGGTGACCCCAGACTAGATTATCAGGGAGATGACCCCAGACTAGATTATCAGGGGAGATGACTCCAGACTAGATTATCATGGAGATGACCCCAGACTAGATTATCAGGGAGATGACCCCAGACTAGATTATCAGGGAGATGACCCCAGACTAGATTATCAGGCAGGTGACCCCACACTAGATTATCAGGGAGGTGACCCCACACTAGATTATCAGGGAGATGACCCCAGACTAGATTATCAGGGAGATGACCCCACACTAGATTATCAGGGAGGTGACCCCACACTAGATTATCAGGGAGATGACCCAGACTAGATTATCAGGGAGATGACCCCAGACTAGATTATCAGGGAGATGACCCCAGACTAGATTATCAGGGGGATGACCCCAGACTAGATTATAAGGGGAGATGACCCCAGACTAGATTATCTGGGAGGTGACCCCAGACTAGATTTTCAGGGAGATGACCCCAGACTAGATTATCAGGGGAGATGACCCCAGACTAGATTATCAGGGAGATGACCCCAGACTAGATTATCAGGGAGATGACTCCAGACTAGATTCAGCTGAGCTTCAGTTACTTTCACTTCCATCCAAGATGGCCCTCTTCCCTGTTCTTGTCCAAAACTGGCACGTTCAGCACACTCCCTCTGCTTGGAATTTCAAGCTTCCTGTCCTTGCTTTACCAAATCTGGTTCCTGCTTTCTTGGAAGTAAACCTTCCAGAAACATGTACCCTACCCTGTCCAATCTAACAAGGGAAAGGGGACCCCAGCCCTGTCCCATCTCTTACCCTATAAAATAAAAAAGCCCAGACTCTCAAGAGGGGCAGATGGTGCTTCAGCTCTGGCTCCATCCCCTTGCTGGGAGTCTGTCTCTTTGTGTGCTGCGTGCAGTGTTACTTTCGCTTCAATAAACTTTGGCTGTGTGATGGGACTGAAAACCTCTTTTAATTCTTTACCTGGTGAAACAATGTGGCAAGAAAAGACCCTAGACACCATCAACATTGTTCCCTACAAACTTGTACCATTGTTACATATTGATTAAAGATTTTAAAACAATGAACACAATCTATGCTGCCTTTGGTACACTGTTAAGCATTGTAAACATGGAAAACATGCCCAACATCTTTTATTAGAATAAGAGAAGAAACAGAAGGTGGCCCAAGGAAAAGTACTTGGAGATATAAAAAGAATCAACAAAACATAATAAAAATAATAAAAAAGAAAAGCACAGTGTTTCAGTCAGGGTTCAATAAGGAGAGAAGAACCACACAGGAATTTGAACAGGGTGGTTCAAGAATGATTTGATTGCCTTCAGGGGGGTTGCAGGAATGGCTGTCTGGCTCATAGGAAGCAAAGAGAAGAAGCAGCTGTAAGGAGCGGCCACCTACTGAGACAGAGCTCTGGGGAAGGTTCCCACTTAGGTTGAGCTCTCACTGGAGGAGACATGGCTGTGGCTGGCAGATGACTGGTATGGGGCATTCTGGTGGAACGTGTTAGAAATTCTGGAACATTCTAGGATTCCAGACACTAGAGCAAAAGAGAAAGCTGTTCTTGGTGATGCTTCTCTGAAGAGCCCAAGGAGTTGGCGGGAGCTGGGCACTGCGAAGCCACCTGTGCTGCCTCTTCTTCATGTGCAGTCCTCTCTCCAGGACACTGTACTGATCTATCCTTAGCAGGGGAAGGAAAAATAAAGGAGCAAGTTCTATTTTTGTAAGGCAGACAGCCAAGTGTTAATTTAAAGCCCTGAAGCAAGAATGTGATGATCTGCTTACTCTATATGTTGGACACTCCTGAATCACTCATCTGCACACCAGCAAAACATCTCGATATTTGTGCCTAACACGATTGTGGCCATGTCAGGGACACCTTCTCCTTGTCCAGTCTTTGCCTCCATTGCTGACTACATTGTCATTCCTCCTCAAAGTCTGTCATGGACACCCCAAATGTTTTACTATTTAAAGGGTACCATTTAAGGTTAACTTCTAATAATTTGTGTTGGGAAGAAGGAAGAAGGTGGCTGGGTATACAGAGAAGCACAGGCACACACAGTTGGGGAATACATAAGGCTTCATTTCTGTGACTGATCATGTGGTTACAGCTCATGTCTTTCTTCAACTGCCCATCTTTTCTCTCTCACAGAACCTCAACTGCAATGGAGCCTTTTGTCAGGGAAATGACCTATGTATTCCTGGGTAGTCTGAGACCACCACCACTTGGCTTTTTGTTATAATTGCAAAATTCCTTTTACTTTTGGACATAGAAGAACCAGAAGATGGTACCTTGATACAGATGAGTAGTTTCAAAGGTCCATTGTAAATTCACATTTCCCAGCTTGGGAGTTGGCAGGTTCCAGGTACCTGTTCTTACAGGTGGCAACTTATCAGAGAGTTCTAAGTCTCTGAGGTAGTGTCCCTGGATGGGACCATGGGACCCTGTCTGCCTTCTTTCTCTGTTTCCTGGTTTATATGATGTGACCATTCCAACCTATCACTTGTTTTCTGTTGCTGTGATAAATCAACAGTTTTCTGTTGCTGTGATAAAGCCACCATGACCAAGGGAACTTATAAAAGGAAGAGTTTTGGGGCTGGAGACATGGCCTAGCGGTTAAGAGCACTGACTGCTCTTGCAGAGAACCCGGGTTCGATCCCCAGCACCCACATGGCGGCTGAGAATCATCTTTAACTCCAGTTCCAGGGGAATCCAACACCCTCTTCTGACCTCCGTGACATTGCACAACACGGGTGCACAGACCTACATGCAGACAGTGCATTCAGACACATAAAAATGAATAAATAAATGAATTTAAAAAAGGAAGAGTTTATTTGAGCTTATGATTGACGGTTCTAGGGAATTAGAGTCCATTGTGGCGGGGAGGCATGTTGGCAGGAGCTGGAGCAGAAAGCCGAGGTTTGCATCTTCCAGTTAGCACAGGAAACAGAGAAAGAGAGCAACTGGAGACTACTAAGGCTTGTTAAATTTTCTAAGCCTGCCCCCAGTGATGTACTTCCTCCAGCATGGCCACACCTTCTAAGATCTCCCCAAACAGCACCAACAACTGGGGACAAAATATGTGAATACTTGAAGCTTATGGGGGTCATTCTCATTCAAACGGCCACAGTGACTTAAACAACCATATTCTATTTCTTTTTTTTTTTTATCTTGTAGTTTTTTTCTTTTCTCAATTTTTTTATTTGATTTTTTTAACAATAAGTAATAAGTAGCAAATACAAGCATCCTTCATGTAAAACCAATTACAAGCAGTTATGCCCAAACCCACACAGACCAAGGCTCCCACCATCCAGCTGGAGGGGCTTGTATGTACAATCATGTTGATCAAATAAGAGTCCAGTCTATATTGCTGTAGTTTCACCATTCACCCCAATCACAGCCCTTACATTCTACCATGCCCCCTCTTCTGCAGATTGTTCCCTAGGCTTAGAAAAGGGGCACAAGTGGGTGAGAAGCAAAACAGTCTACTTTCTCAGGAGATGACTTTTTGGACTCTGATCAGTTCTGGCTGTTTCCTTTCATGGGTTGACAGTTTATCCAAGAATAACCTTTCAGTCCTACTAATGAAGCACAAGCAATTAGATATACAGGCATTTAAACAATACTATTTATTTATTTATTTATTTATTTATTTATTTATTTATTTTTGTATGTGTATGAAGGTACTGTCTGCATGTAGGTTTGTGCACCCGTGTCATGCAATGCTGCGGAGGTCAGAAGAGGGTCTCGGGTTCCCCTGGAACTGGAGTTCTCCTGGAATTGGAGTTACAGACGGTTTTCAGCTGCCATGTGGGTGCTGGGGACTGAACCTGGGTCCTCTACAAGAGCAGTCAGCGCTCTTAACAGCTAGGCTACCTCTCCAGCCCCACAGTACTAATTATTGTGGTAGGTTACGTTGGTATAGACAAAGATGTTTGGGTGGTATGCTAATCCATGAACTATAGTTTTTCTATAAAAGATGACAAGGTCTTACTGTAGCTTATAACATCTCCTAACCACTAGAGGATGTAAGCTTGTGGCATCAGCTGTGAATTATTCCTCCAAGGAGAGAGCTAATAGCCAATTATTTTGGGGATATATAGACATGTGGCTGCCACTGCTGCATAGAATTTCCAGGCATGTGAGGTGTAGCTGATGGTGATGGAGGAGTCTTGCTTGACTCAAGGAGACCAATATTTACTTTATTGGTTTAGTGGCCTTTGGTAACACTCTCTGCCATTCCTGAGACCAGCTGTACACTTGCAAGTGTGGTCTCAATACATCTTTCCCATGCTTACACCCATATTCTATTTCTTTGAACTAACACGAACTTGACTAACACATCCTCCAAGTTGCCTTCTGTTCTAAACAGACCTCCCTATCTCCATCCTATGGCAACAATTTAGGCCCCTTGATAATTAGTCATCCCTGCCAATGGACATAAAGATTCTTTTAAAATTTAATCTCTTGGTTTAATAGGATAAGGAAGAAGGTAGATCATCCAGGTAGAAATCAGTGACACCATTCTTATGTCCCCTCCTGGAAGCATTTACTTCATAGAATTAGTGCTAAAATTCTATACCCAATTAAATACTTTTCAAAAATAAGGGGAAAATAGAGACATTTTTCAAAACAACAAAAGCTGTCACTCTTATTTTTGTTTATTCACTTAAATGTGTCATTTATAGTTAACCTGTACTTTATTCATTGAGTCTTTCAAAAGCAGCTTTTCATTTTCTGCATTTTTAAACAGTAAGTCAAGGTACTCTTTTTTTTTTTTTTACATTTTGCTTTTGGTATTCACTAGATTTTTTTGTTTTTTTTTTTCTATTACTTTTTAATTTTTTTAACAATAAGTAATAATTTATGAGTACAAGCCTCCTTCATGTAAAACCAATTTGCAAGCAGTTGTGCCCAAACCCACACAGCTCAAGAGTCACACCATCCAGCTGGGGGGCTTGTATGTTCAATCAAGTTCATCAAATAAGTGTCCAGTCTATATTGCTGTAGTTTCACCATTCATCCCAATCGCAGCCCTTACATTCTACCACGTCCCCTCTTCCGCAGATTGTTCCCTAGGCTTAGAAAAGGGGCACAGGTGGACGAGAAGCAAAGCAGTCTACTTTCTCTTAGAGCTGTCATTTTGGACTCTGGTCAATTCTGGCTGTTTCCTTTCATGGGCTGACAGTTTGTCCAGGAAGTATTCACTAGATTTTACAAACTTATATAGTGTGAACAGTAGGCTTTGTTGTTGTTATTTTTTCCTTATCTCTTTTTTTTTTTTTTTT
>VZQC01005757.1:245033-383540 GCA_009823505.1 Rhizomys pruinosus
TTTTTTTATTGGTGCTTTGTGTATTTCGTACATCATTTTCCAATTCAGTTCAGGCATATTTCCCTTTCCCTTCCCCCCCACCCCACCCCACCTCATCCCAGATCATGCATTCTGCCATAACTATCCTGCATCTTTCTCTCAGATTTTTCATTTTTTAACAATAAGTGATAATTTATGTGTACAAGCATCCTTCATGTAAAACCAATTTGCAAGCAGTTGTGCCCAAACCTACACAGCCCATGGGTCCCACCATCCAGCAGGGGGGGCTTGTATGTTCAATCAAGTTGATCAATTGAGTGTCCAGACTATATTGCTATAGTTTCACCATTCACCCCAATCACAGCCCTTACATTCTACCATGCCTCCTCTTCCGCAGATTGTTCCCTAGGCTTAGAAAAGGGGCACAGGTGGATGAGAAGCAAAACAGTCTACTTTCTCTGGAGCTGTTGTCTTGGACTCTGATCAATTCTGGCTGTTTCCTTTCATGGGCTGACAGTTTGTCCAGGAATAACCGTTTGATCCTAATGAAGCACAAGCAATTAGATATATGGGTATTTACACAGTAGTAATTGTTATGGTAGGTTACTTTGGTATAGACACAGATGTTTGGATGGTAAGTTAATCCATGAATTACATTTTTTTCTGTTAAATATGTCAGGGTCTTACTGTGGCTTATGATATCTCCTAATCATTAGAGGATGTAAGCCTCAGAAGTATTTTCTTTATAAATTATACAATATTGTAGTATTTTATAAATTAACAAAATGCAATTGTTTTGTTGACATATGTACATATAGATTGACCTTTATTTCAACCTTCAAATTTTTTTTTGTCTTTTTGGGACAGGGTCTCCCTTTAGTCCTACCTGGCCTAGAGCTCACTATGTAGACCAGGCTGGCCTTGAACTCACAGAGATTCACCTGCCTCTGCTTCCCAAGTGCTGAAGGCATGCACCACCATGCCAGACATTCAAATTATTATTATTTTTCCCCAAAGCCAATTTTGTTGAAGCTTTGTGCATTTCATACAAAATTTCCCAATCAAATCTACACCCATTCCCCCTTTCTTGCCCCGCTGAACCCCACCAGAGCTCATGCATTCTGCCAAACATATTTTTCATATTTTTCTCAGTCTCTTTTAAAATTTTGGATGCAGAAGTTGTTTACTTTTTCAGGTAGAAGTTCACCTTTTCAGTAAGTTCTTTGACCCAGTCTTTGTTGTTGTTGTTGTTCCTTCCACTTTGCATCACTCCAAAATATGCACATATGCATGCCACATATATCAAGATTATGACATCATAGGTTTTAGCATCTTCAGCTTATGATTTCTTTTTTTTTTTCTTTATTAGGCTGAAAGATGTCATGTTTTCCTTAAGGAAGTGTTTGAAGGCTCCTCCTTGGCAAGCCCAAACAACCATCAGTCCTGCCCTTGTGCTCCACACTGGGGTCTTCTCTTCCCATGGTCATCAAATGAGGTCCAGTAAGCACTGCATCCTGTCTTGATCTTCCTGTACTAGTCTCCATGATATAGCTTGGGTAGTCCAAAAATGGCAGTCTATACTCTGAACAGGCTGAAGCCCCAGTAGTTGCTCAGTCCACAAGCTGGATATCTCAGCAGTCCCCATCTGGCACTGAAGGTTTGGAGGATTTGAATTCTTAATTTAGGGAGCAACTTTATCTTATGGCTAATTTTAGATTGGGTAATTATATTTTTGATTTTACATAGCTGACTAAAATAGCTTTAAAATATTCTGCTTTCCCTTTTTGCTCTTTGTTAAATACTGAAGACATTTAAAATATTTTTTTTTCATCTTTTTGAGACAAGGTCTCCCTGTAGTCCCAGCTGGCTTGGAGCTCACTATGTAGACCAGGCTGGCCTCTATCTCACAGAGATCCATCTGCCTCTACCTCCCAAGTACTGGGATTAAAGGCATGTTCCACCATCTCCTCTTGGATATAACATTTCTAATCATGACTTGTATGTAGACTTTAAATTAATATATCAATAGCTTCATATGCCTGAGTTTAAAATTCCTGCCTATTTTCTTTTCAAATAGTTCTATATTCCTATTACTTTATGTGGCTGAAGTCCCACTAACGAGACAATAACATGCAGATTTTCTCTGTGGTTTGTCCTGATTACATTGATGGCATCTTACGGATTCCAAGAGGGACCCCCACGGCATCATCCCTAAATGCTACTCTCTGGAGCTCCCTCTATGCCACAGAAAACCTTGGATAAGAGAAAGAAGTTTTACAAGTTACTTTGAAGAAACATGCTTATTAATCATTATGCATAGAACTCATACCAGTTTTCTAAGAACTGGTAATTGTGCCTCCTTTGTATTCAATATTCATTCCAACAAAAAGGGAAAAATAAATTGCAGTAGGTCTTAAGAATTCCTCTTTCCTCTGTGCTCCTAGTTCTTGCTCAAGCACCATCCTATTTTCTTCTCTTCTCAGCTTTATTATATCTAACCATGAGCAGTTTACAGTTATCCATCTGATTATAACATTGTTCCTTTGGGGAAAATGAGGCTTTGAATTATACTATTTTTTCCAAATGCTTTCAGAATTGAAAATACAACATTAGTCAAGTAATATACATATCATCTTACTTAAAATATATTTCTTTTGAAACACAAGAATAAATATTGTCTCTTTATAACTGAATCATCAGATGTGTTTCTTTTTTGCCCCAGGGGACAGCATCATACCCAAGCTTTGGATTTAAGAGCAGAATATATTTACATGAGGGAATTAAAATTATTTTGAATCTATTATCTTCCTCTCTAGTCCATATCTCTTTAGCTCATCAAATTACTTTCTCCTTAAAGACATTCTACATTGAAAGAAAAGTAAATAAAATGGAGATAGTATATGTAGGAATGGAGTTTTCTTTCATTCATGTAACAAAATCTATTGTGTTTTGGCCTACTTTGGACAGAAGGTAATTGAAATTTAATTGATGTTCTTGTTGGTAAAATATTAATTTCTCACTGTAGTGTTTTCTTAGCCCTTTCTTTAAAACAGAGATAATCATATGTTTCTTTTAGCTTTCTCAAGAGCTTACTTTTATTTTGCAATGCTTATACTATAGATAATTTTAATACTTTTCCTCAGAACAAGGATTCCCTGGAAAATTCAGAGGGAGAACAGAAAGGAAGGATGGGTATCTGTCCAGCTACTTAGGTTGTGATCACACACAGTTTAGCCTTGTAGGCTCTTAGCATAACTACAGTCTTCTGAAGTTTTTCTGTTTTATTTTTTATTTATTTTTATTTTTCTGTGTATGATTATTTGCTTGGATGTATGTAAGTGCACTATATGTATACAATGCCTGCAGAAGCTGGAAAAGGACACTGGGTCCCCTTGAACCAGAGTTACTGATAGCAATTTGCTGCTAGATGGGTTCTGGGAATCGAACCCAGATCCTTTGTAAGAGCAGCCAGTGCTCTTAACCACTGAGTCATCACTTTGGCTACTCACCCCACCCCCTTTGAGACAGAGTCTCTCTGTAGCTCCAGCTAGCCTGGAACTCACTAGGTAGACAAGGCTGATCTCCATCTCACAGAGAGATCTTCCTGCCTCTGCCTTGTGAGTGCTGGAATTAAAGGCTAGTGCCACCATGCCTGGCTACTGCAGCTTTTGATGGCATGATACCTGCAGCTTCATTTCAGGAACCCAGGAGCTAGGTGGACTTCTGAGTCTTGAGGCTTGACCATCCTGTTCTGACAGCTCTTGGCTTCCTGATCTGGCCTATTTGACAGGTTTAATTGGTAGATTTTTGGAGAGGAAAAGGGAGGAAGTTTCATGTTAAAAAAAATTAGAACCAGAGCCAGACCTGCAACAGGTGAGGAATGTATACTTTATCAGAAGGAGCTTACAGCAAGAGGACATGAAACTTGGAAAGAAGTTCTTTCCCCCACTTGGTAGAGGTGGAAGGTAGGTTTTATTCCCCTCTGGTCCCAGTTAGAATGTGCTAGGTGCTGAGGCCTGGTGTCCTTGAAAACCTTTTGTTTACATTACTTCCCCAAGGTGAGCAAGCTGTTATCTCAAATCCCTAAGACAACAGGTCAGTTCCACAAGCAGTCTGATTCCTTCCCCAGAGTGACTGGTTTATAAGGCTTAAGCAAGGCCAGACAGCCAGGTTAGGGCCATTTGGCCATTTCAAGGGATTTATGACCATAAGGTCATAATAAAGCTTATGGCTCCCTTGCTATTGGTGCGTTCTAATGCCCCAGATGCTGGGGGCATAAAAAGAAAGATGGGCAAAAGGGAAAGGGTAGTCTGGGAGCAGGAGTGGTGTCTTTAACTACTTCTTGCTGGCATATGGGACGATGAGGGGAAAAGGCAAAGGGTCTTTTATGATGTCTATACCTGAGCTATTCAGGTTTTTCGTGCTCATGACCAAGGGATTCTTCATCAGGTTCTTTTTCAGAATCCTCCTCCATCTCTGAGGCTTAAAGACACTGACATTCCTGGGAGAGGAATAGCTGAGGAAGGGTAGAGGAGATGAGGTCCTGTATTCTTTGCTGTAATAGATTGGAAATAAGTTTTAGTATGAAGGACCCCAAAATGAGAGTCATATAACCATGAATATGGACCATGTGAGGGGCATCAGTCATGAGCACCAAGTACTGTGTGACAGGTTGTTATAGAAGTAGTAATTTTCCAGCATGGTACAGATTTTACCTATCTCTGAGTTAGTAAGGTCATAAGCTAATTTTTTATTATACTTTCCTGCTGTGTTTAAGACCATACAGTTGGCCCAGATAAGTTAATTAATTTTTACTTTTGTGGTCAATTGAGGATGTGGTCCTCAGGGTTCACTTGGGCTTTGGGGGGGAGCCCCTGGCTCTTGTGGCTTTCTGAATCTGCAGGGAGATCTGAGAAGGCTCATTGGCAGGAGAGACGGGAGCAGGATTTTAAAGGAAGAAGAACAAGGACTATAGAGGGGCAGTCGGAGAGACATCAGGAGATGCCAACCAGGGCAGACTCCATGGGGAGGAAACGGACGTGGGAGTGGAAATAAGCTTAACAGAGGGAGGTGGGGGCAGAAAGGAGGGGGATTACTTTGCACCATTGTTGCCTTACGTTCTGACCAGCAGAAACAAAGCACCTCTAGCTCATTCTTCTCAAAGTGGTTTATTCAGAACCTTTACAGCATTTTTACTTCTTCTTCTTCTTCTTCTTCTTCTTCTTCTTCTTCTTCTTCTTCTTCTTCTTCTTCTTCCCCCCAAGAACAGAAAGTCCCTCTATTTATCCCTCTCCCACTCCACATTCCCAGCCCAGGTTGCGTGGCCTCAGTCTATTGGTATCATCTGGCCTGATCTTGTATACAGGGTGCACCTGCGCAGCTCAAACAGTGGACGTGGCTTTACTTTGAGGTAGGAGGGAATCAGGTGTTAGTCATAAGACTCAGGCCTGAGTCATAAGACTCAGGTTTTAGTTGTAAGACTCAGGTGTTAGCCATAAGACTTGGCTAAAGTCCCGGGCATCATCTTGGGACTGTCACCACACCCACTCTCCACATCTCCCCCTTCTTTATTATTTTAGCAGAGAGAATGCCTGTCTCAGGTTGCCCCTGCAGAGGTATTCCTTACCCGTCATGGGGTCAAACAAACAGCATGGGTTTGTTCCCTGTCTTAGGTTGGTGGCATGCCCAGAGAGCTTTACCCATCTTTGGCTACTTCTCTAGCATGCTAAGCCACTCTTGAGGAGACTGTCCTGTCTCCACTGCTGTGTGTATTATGTTGACGAGATCACAAATGGCACATGCACCAAAAGGCCAGGAAACTAGTGAGGACCAGGCATAGGGCAAGTCCGACAATTCCCGCCCATTCTTTCAGTCATGAAGCAGCGGTAGTAATCCAGTTTGTCAGCCCACCAGCCAAGGACACATCCACTCGGGTGGAGTTGATGTGAGCGATGGATTGTCTGAGGTCCTGCAACATGCCATCAAGATCCCTAGACCAGTTTCCTGTAAGATACTGAGACAGGTTACATGAAAATTGAGCGGCATAGACTATCATTTTGTCTGGGAATCTTAGCAGGCCAGACCCCTTGAATCCAAGTGGCATTGGCTTTTGGTGGAGCTATTGATAGGCAAATCAGACCATGCTGCAGTCTGATTATACATGTGAACACAATCACTACTCTGGGAGATATTAGAGATTATCTGAAAGCATAGGAGACCCTCTAGGGTGAGCGATATAGTTGCAGAGAAATGTTTGTTGTGAAAAAATCAGGGAAAGACCTGCGCTGAGTGTGTAAGTGGCAACAGCTTGGGGAATACCAACAGAAGTCCCCATCGCAGATTTTCAGTTCGACCCACAGGGAGCGGCATTAACATCAGGCTCATCCATGGAATGAATCTTCTCTTTTCTCATCTCGGACTACTCTGGTTAGTCTCTCCGGGACCCACAATGGCTGTCGATGATCCTGGGGGAACACACAAACAGATCCCCTCGCCCAGACCAACACTGGGTCTGGTCCTTGCCAGTTACCAGTCAACACATCCTTCCACATAACCAGGCCCTTAAGAGAAATGTCAGGGTTAGCATGACGTTCAGCAGCAGCTCGTCCATGCTTATCTAGATTCAAAAAATTTAAAGTAAAAAGAGCGATGGCCACTCGTTCCCTGGGTGTGGAGCCGGAGGCTATTCCCCCTTTTTGCTTAAGTAAGCATTCTTTTAGGGTACAATGAGCACGCTCAATGATGCCTTGTCCTTGTGGGTTATATGGCATTCCATGAGTCAATTTAACACCCATAAAACGGCAAAACAACACAAAGGAAGCAGAAGTGTAAGCGGGGCCATTATCCGTTTTTAGTTCTTTAGGTTGGCCCCAGGCAGCCCAGGCCTCAAAACAATGGGCAATTACATGATGTGCCTTTTCCCCCATATGTAAGGAGGCGTATAGGACCCCGGAGGCCGTATCAATGGAAGTATGTAAATATTTTAACTTGCCAAATTCAGAAAAATGGGTGACATCCATTTGCCAGAGATGTAAAGGGTGCAACTCGTGTGGGTTAATTCCGATCCCTGGTTGAGGAAGTAGTGGGACACACTGTTGGCACAGTTTTACAATGTCTCTCGCCTCGGCGTGGGTAATTTTAAAACGGGAGGACAAAGTTCTAGAATTAACATGAAAATGGGAATGAAACTCTCGAGCCTGTGAGATTGGCGAGGCAGTAGAAAGGGCCATAAAGGTTCTAGTGGCTTTATCTGTGATATCATTTCCCTCTGCAAGGGGGCCAGGTAGGCTAGTATGAGAATGAACATGTTGGACAAAAAAGGGTGTGGTTCTTTGTAAAATTAGATTACATAAAGTGAAGATGAGGTTTCCAATAGGAGACCATAAATTGATCTTTCCCACCATCTCTAGGCAAAGCAACATGTTGACAACGTACTGGCTATCAGAAACCAAATTAAAGGAATATGGAAATGATTCAAAAACCTTGATGACAATTTTTAACTCAATAACTTGAGCTGATGCAGGGGGGAATTGTAAGGTTACCAGGGGCGGGGGGACCCTGCCACCTCATACGTGCCTTGTCCCATTTTTTTTTTCTCTTTTTCCTTCTTTTGCCCCTCACCTCGCCTCTATTTGGGAGAGACTTCCATGCTTGGATGCCTAATGCATTAATCTGATCATAGACCTGAACTGGATAGTTTGTCTGCTCTGCCACAAACCTTCCTTGTCCCATAAGCATATCTTGGTCCCAAGCGTCCTGACCATTGCGAGCATTAAGAGCGGCTTGTCCGGTGGCAAATTCAAGATAAAATACTTTCCAATCTAAATATTGGCCTCTGGTCAGACATGCTCGGGCCAGATTTTGCCAGTCACTCGGAGTCATACAATACTGATGCAAAGACTCCAGCTGAGTCACAACAAAGGCAGCATTGGCTCCATAGGCACGCACTGCCTCTGCCAGCCTTTGAACAATCTTCCAATCTAGCGGCTCATGATAGCGGTTCCCTTGTTGATTTTGAAATACAGGGAAGCACTGAGCCTCTAGTTCTCTCCAAGTTTCAGGATGTAAACTATTCCCTCCTGCCCCGTTGCAAGCATAAGGAGGTGGCAGGGGCAGTTCCGGGGCTGATGGTTCTACCTTTACTTTCACTTTCTCCAAGCTGGCGGCAAGGCTTTCCACATCCCCGTCTGACATGTCCCCTTCACTAGATTCTTCTTGAATTTCAGAGTGTTGAGAGTGCTCTTCCTTAACCTGGTCTAAGGCTTCACTCTCTTCTTTTATCTTTTTTCCACACCGTTCCTCATCCCCAATGCAATTTCTTACCAACATCCATACCAGCAGCACTCCCTTGTGTACCACTGCTGCCAAAAATCTGACTAGCACTGTCAGGGCAGATGTTGTGTTTCCCATAATGCTAGCTAGAGAACCTTAATTGTCCCCTTTTCCGGGGAGCTTTATTGTCCCCTTTTCTGGGGAACTTTATTGTCCCCTTTTCCGGGGAGCCTTATTGTCCCCTTTTCCGGACAGCCTTATTGTCCCCTTTTCCGGGGAGCCTTATTGTCCCCTTTTCCGGGGAGCTTTATTGTCCCCTTTTCTGGGGAGCTTTATTGTCCCCTTTTCCGGGGAGCTTTATTGTCCCCTTTTCCGGGGAGCTTTATTGTCTCTTTTCCGAGAACCTTAATTATCCCACTTACCTGGGAGTTTACCGACTAGTCACCCTGACCGCAATGAGTTCTGAACGAGAAAGGAAGAAGAACGCGTTCCTATGCGGGCTGCCACTTGATGCCTTACATTCTGACCAGCAGAAACAAAGCACCTCTAGCTCATTCTTCTCAAAGTGGTTTATTCAGGACCTTTACAGCATTTTTACTTCTTCTTCTTCTTCTTCTTCTTCTTCTTCTTCTTCTTCTTCTTCTTCTTCTTCTTCTTCTTCTTCTTCCCCCCAAGAGCAGAAAGTCCCTCTATTTATCCCTCTCCCACTCCACATTCCCAGCCCAGGTTGCGTGGCCTCAGTCTATTGGTATCATCTGGCCTGATCTTGTATACAGGGTGCACCTGCGCAGCTCAAACGGTGGACGTGGCTTTTCTTTGAGGTAGGAGGGAATCAGGTGTTAGTCATAAGACTCAGGCATGAGTCATAAGACTCAGGTGTTAGTTGTAAGACTCAGGTGTTAGCCATAAGACTTGGCTAAAGTCCCGGGCGTCATCTTGGGACTGTCGCCACACCCGCTCTCCACACACCATTTCCATTGTGCTTGAGTGTTCCTAGATTGATTAAAATCTGAATGTAAAAGTCCCATATTCAGGCCAATGTTGGCCAGTACTCAGTTCATATTAGGGCCAGATCTGGATCAAAAGTTGAAGTGAGTTTGGTTGGTTTAAGGTTTTTAATTTAAGTTCCTTTAGGTTTGGCCAGAGGCAACCCCAAGGCATGTCTTTTGGAGTATATAATCAATCGCTTTTGGGTGCCCAGATTCGAGGGGTTTGGTCAGGATTTGGCACAGTGGGCAGGTGTTCAGAAACCCGGTCAGCTCCCTGAATGGGTTCCTGGATCCTCATTGGGGGCAGCTCAGTGGGAGTGTATTCTGAAGCCTGTCAGTGGCCCCCGGTGGATAGACTACCCAGAACCCAGTAATTTGGAACCCCTAGTAGGAGACAAGTTAAGTGGAGTGGAGTTAGTGCCAGCTCTCCAGGGTGGCCCCTGGCGTTGGGAGTGACTATGTTGGGCCTGGCATTTAGCATGGGGAATACCCAAGCCTCCTATATATCAGGGTATCAAAAGAATACAGAGTCCTCTGGTGGTGCCCTTCAAGCATCCAAACCACTGCTGGGTCTCTTGGAAGGCTCTTGGAGCCTCCTGGATCTAATGAGAGAGCCCAGTGGGAGGACTTTCTGGGCCCCCAAGCTTCTGAGTCTTAAGACTATGGGGGGAGGAGGCCCCTGGGAATCCACAGACCTGGTCAGTGGTACAGCCAAGTCAGGTCTAGGGGATTACTTTGTCTCCTGTGGTGATGTGATGAATGTGCAGGCAAAGAAAATGGAAAGTAGTTTCCCTACCCAGAGGTCTGGCTAGCTCTGGAAGAGAGAGGAGTTTGGAGAGCTTTAGAGGGAGTAGGGAAGGGTGAGGAGGAGAGCCAAAGAGTAACTCTGAGAAAAAGGCTGTTCTACTCATACCTAGGAGCTCAACCTAGAGTGCCAATACGACCTCAAGACAAGATGCCTGTACCCGAGGACTTAAGGGGTCCCTGGTCTTGACTGGGGGCTGTCTTGACTATTAGTAGGCTGAGAGGGCACCCATGGTCTTGGCAGGTCAAGTCCCAGGATTGGAAGATGTGGCAGTGATTGGAATTTCTTTTGAATGGACTGGCCCTGGAAGGTGGAGCCACAGATCCAGCCACCCATCCAGACCAGCCAGCTCCTCTAATGGAGGGGCTAAGGGCTCATAAGTGGAGGGTGCCAGTGAACAGCCCTCTCTTTCTTCTGCAGGGGCCATGTCCTGGGGAATGTGATGGGGAGCGCCGAAAGGACACTGCTGGTCATGATTTCCCCCATTTGCTCTGCAAGAAAACCCATTAAACTCTATATACTCCCCTAAACTGAAGTTTTTAGAATGTCTGCTCCTCTGTCCATCTTTGGGCCTGTGGGGCAGGGGAAGAGGTGGGCTCGAGATGGCCACCGGGTAGTACCACCTTCGAATGAGCTTGTGTGCTGCTCTCCCAGGAAGGAAAGCTTTCTGCAACAGGAGAGAACAATAGAAAAGTGAAAGCAGTTGAGTGTGATGTCTGGGTAGGTCTGCCTGGCAGACTCAGCCAGGGTATCAGATGCTCATCAATCACCAAGGCCGAGTCACCCAGCACTTTGGCAAGGGTTGACAGAAGGTCAGGACCCCTGGGGTGGGCTCCTCAAACTCTTTCCTGTTAGGCCACGAGATGTTAGATTAAATGTTTATTTATTTTGGAGAAGAAAAAGGATGAAGTTTCATGTTAGGAAATAAGAAGCAGAGCCAGACCTGCAACAGGTGAGGAATGACTATGCAGCAAGAGGACAGAGCAACTTCTCCCCTGCAGAAAGAAGCTCCTCTACCGCCTTGGTAGGGGTGGACAGTAGGTTGTATTTCCCTTTGGGCCCAGCTGGAATGTGTTTGCTGCTGAGGCCTGGTGTCTTTACATAATTGAAAGCCTTTTGTTGATTACTTCCCAAGCTGAGCAAGCCAGTACCTCAATGCCCTAAGAAGACAGGTTGTTTCCACAAGCAGTCTGCCTCCATCCTCGTAGTGACTGGTTGATAAGGCTTCAGCAAGGCTAGACAGCCAGTTTAGGGCCATTTGGCCATTTCAAGGGATTTATGACCCTATCTATGGCTTCCTTAAGTTTACAGCTTCTCTACTAGTTACACATTAACAATCACCAAACTTGAAACCCTTTGAGTACTTTACCAAGTTATTATGAGACTGAATTAAGTATGGACAATTCTAGTCAATTTGCTTGAATTTTATCAATTGGTGCAAACAAAACAAAATTTTATGAAGTATGTATGTATGTATGTATGTATGTATGTATGTGTTTGTTTGTTTTCTCTCTTTCTCACTTTCTTTCTCTCTCTTTATGCCACATGTGTTGGGGACACTTCTGAGACCAGAAAAGGGTGTCAGATCTCCTGGAGATACAAGCCATGCTAGGCTACTGGATATGGATGCTGGGAACTGAACTCAAGTCTTCTGGAAGAGCACTCTTAACCACTGAACCATCTTTCTAGTCCCCCTCTCCACCCAAAGAGCATTTTTAAAGGGACAAATTCCTTCCTTATATGAAATGAATTCTACGTCTTTGTTTTCCTTCCTGATCTGCCTTCCTGAATCCTACCTATCAAGTCAGTCTTTCCTCATTCACTTTTGTTCTGAAAGCAGTTGAAGCCATTCAGTTGTATCTTCTTAAGTCTTCTGTAAGTACAACACCAATTTTCCACTCACTACTATTAAAAGCTTTTGTTGCATAATCTTTGTCATTGTTGAGTCCATTGTTGACATCCTTGTCATGCCTTTGGTACTCATGTCTGGATAAATTATTTCCTTTCTCTATTGTGTTAGAGAATTAACAAGGAAGGACTGTAAGGACTGTGTCACTTCAGGAGCTCCACTTACACTTCCTGCTGCAAACTGGCTTAGCATGGGTGTGTACAATCACTTTGCTCCATTCAACACTCCAGTGTGGACCATGGACAAAAAGTCACACCTATAATGTGAGATGCTTCTAGAAGATGGAAAAATAGTGAATTATCCTCAAGTGCTTCCAGAAAGGAATGTACTTCTACGAGTGCCTTGATCTCACCTAGCATATAACTGCAGATATAGGGACTCAGTGGTACACACTGGAACGTTCAAGCAGACAACACCATGGGTGTTCCACCTATTTCCCAGTAGGAATAGCTTAACAATATTTAGGATTTCTGGGTGTGAGACTGTGAGCATCTGTAATTTTAATGTCTACTGCCAATTTGCTTTCTGACAAGGCCATAATAACTCGTAGGTCTGCCAGCAATGCACAGCAGTGTGGTTCTCTAATTTTGACCACAATGTGGTCAGTTTATATTTGCTAACACAGTAGATTAGAAAGTGGTCATTTGTGTTTCCTTGATCATTACTAAGCCTTACCACAGTTCAGTGTTCATTGGATATTTATAGATATGCCAGTCACTTTTGGTGCTTTTTCCACTTTTATAGTTTTTAATTAGAAAACAAAGCAAATGCCCTCAATCTGTAGGCAGCATGCTGCTTAGTAATAATTTGTTGATTATTGGTAAATGTTTTCTCTTGTATTATCCCTTGATATATTTTTTTCTAACTTGAAATAATAATTTTAGAATTGTGCTCATGGTTTCCTGGCTTTTTGGCCAAGAAGAAAAAAGCTATGGCACAATACAGGTGTTCCCAAGCAATCCTCACTCGGTTTCTCCATGTTTGCTCTCTAAAAAAAGATTTATTTATTGTTATTTTATGTGTATGACTGTTTATCTCCATGAATATGTGTGCACCAGGCCTGGTGCCTAACGAGGCCAGAGGAGGACATTGGATTTCTGGAACTTGTGTTGCAGACAGTTATGAGCTGCCATATTTGGGTGCTGGGAATGGAACCTGGGCCTTCTACAAGGGGAGCAAGTGCTCTTAACTACTGAGTCACCCCCCCACCCCTGCAGTGTTAACACTTTACATTGCTGTGATACATTTCTCACAATTAATGAGCAAATTTTGATAAATCATTGTTAACTGAAGTCCATACTTGATTCATATCTTATTATTTTTCCTAATATAGCTTCTCTTTAAAATGGGCTGGAGAGATGGCCTAGCGGTTAAGAGTGCCGACCGCTCTTGCAGAGGACCCAGGTTCGATCCCCAGCATCCACATGGCGGCCGAGAGCCGTCTGAAACTCCAATTCCAGGAGAACTCCAGTTCCAGGGGAATCCGACACCCTCTTCTGACCTCCGCGGCATTGCACGACACAGGTGCACAGACTTGCACGCAGACAGTACATTCATACACATAAATAAATAAATAAAATTAATTAAAAAATAAAAAAAAATAAAAAATAAAATTTTTTAAAGTTTATGCCAAGCATGGTGGTATAAGCCATTAATCCCAAAACACAGGAGACAGAGGCAGATGGTCTCTATGAGTTTTTAGAGGTATGTGCTATCTCAAAAAGAAAAGAAAACAAAACTATTAAAATTTATTTTGTGTGTGCATGTATGTGTACAGGTGTGTGTGTGTGTGTGTGTGTGTGTGTGTGTGTGTGCGTGTATTGTGTATGTGTGTTGGCCAGAGGTCCATATCAAGTGTCTTCTATTGTTTTCCACTTAATGAGACAGCTCTCACTGAACTTAGAGCTCTCACTAATGTAGCACAAATCCTTGGCTAGCCACCCCAGAGATTCGCCTATTTCTGTAGTCCTGGGAAGAACATACACAGGGCACTAGGTTTCCTTTTCTTTAACTGAGGATTTGTTCAACTCATACAATGGTTCCCAATCAAACCCAATCCCCCATGCTCCAACCCCCATCAGAACTCATGGATTATAACATTCAAGCTGAGCCCTATCCAGTCAAGTTCCCAAATCCAGATGTCCTTCTGTGCAAATAGATGCACTGGACTCTAGTCAGCATAAAAAGGAATCCTAGATAAGGCATACTCTTCCTCACCCAACAGTACTCAGTCTATTATAGTTCTCAGTCCAGGGTCAGTCCCCCACCCATTTTTCTTGCTCTGCTTTGAGACCATGTCCCCATTGGGATGGGTCCCATGCCTGATGTCAACATTGCCACAAGTTTACATATGAAAGCTTATAGTTGATTGTAAGCCACTGCTTCTCTGTGTTCATACGCCAGCCCTGGCTCTTCCACTCTTCCACAATGATCCCTGAGCTGTGGGTATGTGAGGTTTAATATAGGGCTCCATCCAGGGATGCACACCCCGGAGGCTCCCACTCTTTGAAGCTTGACTAGTCGTGGCCTTCCATTTGCATCGTACTCCATTATGTAAGGAAACTTTACTGGTGAGAAGTGAAGGATGTCCTCGTTTTCTTTCTGCCCCTCATTCTGCATGTAGATATTCAACTGTAGACGTGTCTCCTAAGAATGGGGATTATTCAGATGTTCTAGGTCTGACCAGTGCAGGGTGGCCTCCATCTGTTGCAGAGTAGCTTTCATGATAAGTGGGGTACAATATGCTTGTCTGTAAATATAAAATTCCTTAGTGTATGGTAAGGAATTTCATTTGTCTAGAGATGTGACACTGATAGGCTTTCCCTAGGCTCTATGTCCCTCCAGCCCTGTGCATTTGGCTGAGTTTATAGTGGCTCTCATGGGTTCACTTCCATTAAGAAGTTTCTGAGTCCAATTAGATAGCTGTTGACCATCCCCCAGACAACAGTGCCTCTACTGCACCAATAGAGGTAGTTTGCTGTGCAGCTCATCATGGGTTTTAGGTTTTGGGGATGGATTGTACCATTGATTGATGTTCTCCCTTAGCAGTGTGCACATTGTCAGTATTATGAACACTTAACTTCAAGTAGGAGGGTTCCTGGTTAGTTCCTGTTCCATTAATTTAAGCCTTATCCCTGAATCATATCCTGTTCTGAACAGTAGGGTCCAATTTTTTTTTTGTCTTTTTCGAGACAGGGTCTCCCTGTAGCCCCAGCTGTCCTGGAACTTGCTCTGTAGACCAGCTGGCCTTGAACTCACAAAGATCCACCTGCCTCTGCTTCCCAAGTGCTAGGATTCCAGCGGGTCTTATATTTTTAGTTCTGGTAGCTAATCAAGAGCTGTGAAAATAGCCTGCTTTGTTTTGAGAATCACTTGGATCACTCTCACCAACCATTCAAAGGGAGATATCCTCCATCTTGGACTGTGTTCCCTGCCACACAGCCACCAGCTTGCATCACCCATGCACTAATGTATAGATAGTGTATGTGAATTTCTCATGGGGTCTCAGGGGCATCACATTACACTCTGGGTTTCTTAGTCTCTCAGGGTCCAATCATCTCTATTTTTCTTCTTCTTTTCCCATGCCTCTCCTCCCTCCCCAGCATCCCCATCATCCCCACCCTCCCCCTCTCCTGACCTCCTCCACCTCCCACAATGCCCTCCATTTATCTCCCCCACATCCCCTCCTAATCCAACATCCCCACCCTCTGGACCTCTCCCCAGTAACATCTGTCTCTTACTGTCCCAGTTTCAGGATATTTCTTTTCCTTTACTTCCATGTACCTTTTCCAATTTCTTGGCTCCTGGTATCATATCAAGATAGATGCTCATGTAAGGGGATTGGTGCTATAATCCACAAATGAGGGAGAACATACATTGCCTGGTTTTCTGTCTTTGTGTAACTTCACTCAGAATAACATTTTCTAGGTCCATCCATTTACCTGCTAATATACTACTGCTGAGTAATACTCCATTGTATAGTTGTGGGACATTTAGGTTATTCCCATTTCTTTGCTATTGTGAAGAGAGCAGCAACAAACATGGATGTAGAGGTATCTTTACAGTATGATGTGTCCTTTGGGTATATGCCAATGTGTTGAGATGGGACTCTGTTTGGCTTGAGCACTGTGGGGCTCTGCATCCACCGTCTTGCAAGCTTCTTTGAGGAGCCAGGATAGGTGGATACCCTGCTCTCCAAGTGAGACCCCATACCCTATGGCCTCTCTTTTGATGTACTGGGCGGACAAAATGTCACACTTCCTAGTTACCAAAACACACCTGGGTGTTTCTTTGCCCCCGGTAAAAGCCATGTTGACTCACGCCTCTCTGACCCTCCTTCACATCCTCTGACCCCCATTTCTTCCCCAGAGCATGGTAGCTTTGGTATAAAAGCCTTTACGTATTGCCAAATAAACTGAGTTATTTCCCATGAAATTTCTCCCGGTCCAGTATTGGGTTTGTTTCTCTCTCTGGGATCTCCAGTACCTTCTCCCTCCCCCTTCCTGCAGCCCTTGGGACCTGGTGAGCTGTATGGCTGGAGGGCTTCAGGGAGTCTGCAGTCACTTGCAGTCCAGGGAGGAAGAACATCATAAGGCAACACCAAGGAGTGGTATAACTGGGTCGTATTGTAGGTTCATTTTTAGTTTTCTGAGAGTTCCCCACACTGCCTTCCATAGTGACTGCACCAGCCTGCATTCCCACCAAGAGTGAATGAGTGTTCTTCTTTCCCACACACCCTTACCAGCATCTTGTGTCCTTTGTTTTTGTGATCTTAGCCAGTCTGTTTTGGGTAAAGTGGTTTTTATTATTATTTTTTATTTTTTTTTAATCTTTTTTATTATTTTTTTAAGGGATTCACAATATAAGGGCACAGTTGTTTTCAGATCACATTGATGTTTCTCAGTTTGCCATACAACTATGTAATTGGTTGTATCTTTGTCTGGTTTGGTAATAAAGTGAAGATGGATTCATAGAAGGAATTTGGGAGAATTCCCTCTGTATACTTCTAAACAATTTCAGTAATAATGGTTGTAAGTCTTTTTGAAATGTTTTATAGAATTCTGTCATGAAAACGTCTGGGCCTGGGCTCTTTTTAGTTGGGAGGTTTCTTATTACATCTTCAATTTCTTCATGTATTATGGGTCTGTTTAAGCTGTTGATCTCTTCTTGGTTGAGCTTTGGTGATTCCCTGGATTTCAGATATTCATCCATTTCTTCTAGGTTTTCAAACTTGGTAGAGTATAGGTTTTTGAAGTGTTCCCATATGATTTTCTGGATCTTTTCATTGTCTGTTGGGATATTTCCCTTTTCACCACGGATTGTACTGATTTGGAGTTGTTCCTTCTTTCTTTTGTTTAACTGGGCTAGAGGTCTGTGTATCTTGTTTATTCTTTCAAAGAACCAACTTTTGGACTCATTAATTTTTTGTATTGTTTTCTTTGTTTCTATTTCATTGATTTCTGCTATGAGTATTGTTATTTCTTGCTCTCTGTTGCATTTAGGGTTTATCTGTTGTTGCCTCTCAAGTGCTTTTAGCTGCAGTGTTAGATCATTCACTTTCTGTTTTTTTGTTGTGCTCTTTCTGTTTTTCTAATGTAGGCACCCAGGGCTATACATTCCCTCTTAGGACTGCTTTTAAGGTATTACATAGGTTTTGTTGTGTTGTATTATCGTTGTCATTCAGTTCCAGGAATGCTTTTCTTTCTTTATCTCTTCCTTGACCCATTCATTATTCAAGAGTGTGCTGTTTAGTCTCCATGTGTTCTTGTAGGCAGTAGGGCTTATCCTGGTGTTGATATTGAGCTTTATTGAATTGTGGTCTGATAGAATGCATGAAATTATTTCAATCTTTTTGTATTTGTGGAGGTTTCTTCAGTGTCCCAGTATGTGGTCAGTTTTGGAGAATGTTCCATGGGGTGCTGAGTAGAAAGTGTATTCTCTGGTATTAGGGTGGACTATTTGGTAGATATCTGTGAGGTCCATTTGGTGTATCATATTGTTCAGTTCAGATGTCTCTCTGTTCATTCTTTGTCCTGTTGACCTGTCCAAAGGGCTCAGTGGGGTATCGAAGTCCCCTACTATAAGTGTACTGGGGATAGTGTGTGACTTGTGGTCCTGGAGAATTGTCTTTATAAAGTTTGGTGCACCAGAGTTTGGTGCATATATATTCATAATTGTGAAATCTTCTTGGTCAATTGTTCCTTTGATCAAAATGTAATGGCCTTCTTTGTCTCTTCTGATTTCTTTTACTTTGAAGTCTATTTTGTCTGATATTAAAATGGCAACACCTGCTTTCTTTTTGGTACCATTTACTTGGAATATTTTTTTTTCCATCCTTTCACTTTAGGGTGGTGCCTGCCCTTGAAGGTAAGATGTGTTTCTTGTAGACAGCATATGGATGGGTTCTGTTTCCTAATCCAATCTTCCGTTCTATGTCTTTTGATTGAGGAATTTAGTCCATTAATATTTAAGGTTATGATGGATAGGTTTGTGTTGCTTCCTTTTGCCTTATTATCCATTTGTAGTTTTGGTTTAGGTTTCTACTTCTGCAGTTATGCTTTCATCGATTTCTCTTTCTAGGTGCCTGGGGATGGTTGCTCCTTTCTTCTGTCCTTTGGATTGCTTCAAGTATTCTCTGAAGGGTTGGTTTTCCAGACATGTATTCTTTCATCTTGTTTATGTCATGGAAGTTGTTTCTCTTTCCTTCAACTATAATCGACATTTTTGCTGGGTATAGTAACCTGGGTTGGCATCTATTGTCCTTTAATACTGGGAATGCTTTGCTCCACGTTCTTCTTGCTTTCATAGTTTGCACTGAGAAGTCAGTTGTAATTCTGATAGGTTTCCCCTTATAGGTCACTTGTTGTTTTTCTCTTGTGGCTTTAAGGATTTGTTTTTGTTTTGGGTGTCTAGTATTTTAAATATGATGTGGCATGGAGAGTTTCTTTTCTGATCTTGTCTGGAGTTCTATGTGCTTCTTGTATTTGTATTGGTTTGTCTTTTTTTTAGTTTGGGGAAGTTTTCATCTATTATTCTGTTGAAGATGTAATCAATACCATTCTCTTGGGATTCTTCTCCTTTCTCTATTCCTATGATGTAGTTTGATCTTTTCATAGTGTCCCACAGTTCCTGGTTGTTCCACTTTTGTGTATTTTTTTTTTCATAATCTTTACTTGAAGTTTTTAGTTGTTCTGTGTTATCTTCCAGGTCTGATATTCTTTGTTCTGCTTCCTCCATTCTACTTCTGAGGCTTTTTCCATTCCTTTCCTCTTGATTGGATGAGTGTTTGATTTCCTTTTTCTTTTCTTCTTCTGATATCTTTAGTATTTCCACTTCCTTTTGGAGCTTCTCAATCTCTTCCTGTAGCTCTTTGCTACAGGTTGGTTTCCTTTTCTTTTTCAGCATGGGATCTTTTCAGTGTTTCCACTTCCTTCCAGAGTTTGTCATTCTCTCTCTCTAGTTCCTTCTTGAGTTTTTCATTCTCTTTTCTTAATTCTTTGATTTGCTCTTTATAATCTTGTACTTCTTTAAGTACGTTCACAATTGTACTTCTAATACCTGTGTCCTGGGTCATCCCCAGGGGGATCCTACTGTAGGAATCTTCCATAGGGTTGGTAGAGCTTGGTGTGGAATTATCCTGCACCTTTCCCATGTTGTCTCTTCTTCATGTCCCTGGCATATGGGTTTCTCTTTGCCTGTATTCCAATGTGAATCCCAAATGCCTCTTCACTGTGTTGAAGGCTTGCTTTCCTTGCCTCCTTCAGATGCCTTTGTTGTTTGATTGATTTGTTTTTCTCCTTTTCTCCTTGCTTATGGAGTGTTTGTTGACTTGTCTAAGCTTTAGGCTTTCTATTGGAAGTCTGACTCTTCCCTTTCTGTTCTGAAGGTTCTCCAAAGAATCCACTTGGACACTCCTTCAGCAATCCCAGTTTGGGGGGGTTACCTGTGCTTCAGTTGGTCTTGGGAAATCCCTGATCTCAAGACTCACACAGGCCCACCTTTTATACCAGTTGGGAGGACAACTCCGCCCCCACAGCCACACAAGCCAATCGAGACAATTAAATCCAACCAAAGGATCTGGCTGGTTGAAGCACCCAGCTCCTACCTGTGCTTCAGGTGGTCTTGGGAAATCCCCAATCCAGTAAAGTGGCTTTTAATCTGCATTTCTTGAATTACTAAAGACGTTGAACCATTTTTAAGGGGTTTCTTAGCCACTTTTTTTTATTCATTTGAGAATCCTCTATTCATATCTGTAGCCCATCTTTTTATTGGTGTATTTATTTTCTTGCTACTTTGTTTTTTTGAGTTCTTTGTATACTCTAGATATTAATCCTCTGTCAGATATGTAGTTGGTAAAGATTTTCTCTCACTCAATGGGTTTCCTCTTCACTTCCTTGGCTGTTTCTTTTGCTGTACAGAAGCTTTGTAGCTTATTGAGTTCCCACTTCCTGATTGTTGACTTAATGCTTGAGAAGCTGAGGTCCCATTAAGAAAGTCCTTTCCTATGCTTACATCTTGGAGGGCACTGCCTATGTGTTCTTCTAGCAGTTTCAGATTTTATATTGAGATCTGTTATCCACTTGGAATTGACTTTTATGCAGGAAAAATGATAAGGGTCCAATTTAATTCTTCTATAGGTGGTCATCCAGTTCTGCCAGCACCATTTGTTGAAGATGTTGGTTTTTTCTCCCATTGTGTATTCTTGGCGTCTTTGTCAAATATCAGGTAGCTGAAATTGTGTGTACTCATATTTGGGTCTTCTATTCTGTTCCATTGATCTACGTGTCTATTTTGTGTCAGGACCATGCTGTTTTTATAACAAGAGCTCTGTAATATAACCTGAGGTCTGGTATGGTGATGCCCCCTGTGTTGTTCTTTGTGCTCAAAATTGTTTGGGCTACCCAGGGTCTTTTTTGGTTCCATATGAATTTTTGGATGACTTTTTCTAGCTCTGTGAAGAATGCTGTGGGTATTTTGATTGGCATTGCATTGAATCTATAGATTGTTTTTGGTTAGATAGCCATTTTCACAATATTGATTCTACCAATCCATGAGCGTGGTAGATTTTCCATCTTCTAGTGGCTTCCTCTATCTCCTTATTTAAGGTTTTGAAATTTTCATTGTAGCAATCTTTAATGTTTTTGTTTAGGTTTATTCCCAAGTATATTATTTTTTTGAAGTTATTGTGAATGGAAGGGTTTCCTTGTTTGCTTGTTGTTGGTATATAGAAACACTAGCTACTGATTTTTGTAAGTTGATTTTATGACCTGCCACTTTACTGAAAGTATTAATTATTTCTAGTAATTATCTGGTAGGACATTTTGGATCTCATGTATAATCTCATGCCATCTGCAAATAGAGATAATTTGACTGCTTTTCCAATTAGTACACCTTTAATTTCCCTCTCTTGTCTTATTGCTCTTGCGAAGGTTTCAAGTACTTTTGAAAAAGAGTGGAGATAGAGGGCAACCCTGTCTGGTTAATGGAAATGCTTCCAGTTTTTCTCCATTTAGAACGATGTTGTGCATGGGTTTGTAGTATATAGCTTTTATGATATTATGATATTGAGGTATGTTCCCTCTAGACATATTATTTCTAGGACTTTTAACATGAATGCACGTTGGATCTTGTCAAAGGCCTTTCTGCATCTATTGATATGACCATGTGATTTTTGTCTTCAAGTCCATTTATATGTTTTATGACATTTATTGGCTTACATATGTTGAACCATTCTTGCATTTCTGGAATAAAGCCTACCTAATCATAATGCATGACCTCTTTGATGCGCATCTATATGTGGTTTTTGAGTATTTTGTTGAGTATCTTTGCATCTTTGTTCATTGAGGATATGGGCCTATAGTTTTCTTTCTTTGTTGTATCTTTACCTGGTTTTGGTTTTAGAGTGATGCTGGCTTCATAGGATTTTGGAAGTTCTTCCTCTGTTTCAATTTTTTTTAATAGTTTGAACAATATTGGTTGTAGATCTTCTTTGAATGTCTGGTAGAATTCTGTTGTAAAGCCATCTGGGCCTGAGCTTTGTTTAGTCAGGACGTTTTGTATTATCATTTCAATTTCCTCCTTTGTTATGAGTCTTTTTAAGCTGTTAACCTCTTCTTGGTTTACCATTGGTGTTGTCCACGACTCTAGAAATTTATCCATTTCATTTAGCTTTTCAAATTTAATGGAGTATATATTTTTAAAATATTCCCTTACAATGTTCAGGATTATTTGTGTGTGTCTGTCGTGATGTTTCCCACTTTATCTCTGATTTTGTTAATTTGGATTTGCTCTTTCTTTCTTTTGGTTAGCTGTGCCAAGGGTCTGTCTATCTTGTTTAAAAAGAACCAGCTCTTAGATTCATTTTTTTTGTATTGTTTTATTTGTTTCTATTTCATTAATTTCTCCTCTGATTTTTCTTATTTCCTCTTATTTACTAGGTTTGGGGTTTGTTTGTTCTTGCCTTTTCAGAGTCTTGAGTTGTGCTTTTAAGTCTTTTACATGTGCTCATTCTGATTTTTTTAAAGTAGTATTTTAAAAATTTATTTATTTATTATTTTTTATGTGTATGAGTGTACTATCTGCATGTAGGTTCGTGCACCCATGTCATTCAATGCCTCAGAGGTCAGAAGAAGGCATCGGATTCCCCTGGAACTGGAGTTAAAGACAGTTCTTAGCCACCAGGTGGGTGCTGGGAATTGAACCCGGGTCCTCTGCAAGAGCAGTTGGAGCTCTTAACCAGTGAGCCATCTCTCCAGTCCTCTTTCTGATTTTTTAATGTAGGCACTAAGAGCTATAAATTTTCCTCTTAGGACTGCTTTTAAAGTGTCCCAGAGGTTTTGTTACGTTGTATTCTCATTTTACCCATTGATCATTTGGGAGTGTGAAGCTTAATCATTAGTTCTGGTGGTTTTTGGAACTTTCTTTGATGTTAATTATAAGCTTTTTTGCTTGGTCTGGTAGAATGCAGGAAAGTATTTCAATTGTTTTGAATTTGTTGAGTTTTGTTTTGTGTCACAGAATGTGATCAATTTTAGACACGCTTGTATGGACTTTGAACTATTTGATGCATGGGTGGAATATTCTGTATGGGTCCATTTAGTGTAAGGTGTTATTTAATTTCAGATGTCTCTTTGTCCAGTTATTCTGAAGAGAGTGGGTTATTGAAATTACCTACTATTATGGAATTGGGGTTAATCTGTGTTTTATAGTCCTGGAGTAATGTTTTTATGAATTTGGGTCCACCAGAATTTGGTGCATATATATTCATGACTGCAATATCTTCTT
Source organism: Rhizomys pruinosus (assembly GCA_009823505.1). Taxonomy (NCBI): domain Eukaryota; kingdom Metazoa; phylum Chordata; class Mammalia; order Rodentia; family Spalacidae; genus Rhizomys; species Rhizomys pruinosus. The sequence continues at coordinate 268,270 of VZQC01005757.1, forward strand.
GGTCAATTGTTCCTTTGATTAGAATGAAGTGACCCTCTTTATCTCTTCTGACTAGTTTTAATTTGAAGTCTATTTTGCCATGTATTAGGCAACACCTGCTTGACTTTAGAGCCATTTGCTTGGAATATTTTTGCCCATCCTTTCATCCTAAGGTAATGTCTATCCTTGAAGGGGAGATGAGTTTCTTGAAGACAACAAAAAGATGGGTTTTATTTTTTTTTTGACACCTTCTGCTAGTCTGTGTCTTTTGATAAGGGAGTTGAAGCCATCGTTATTTAGTAATATTGTTGAAAAGTGTGTATTGGATACTGTCAGTGTAATTTTTTTTAAGTTTGTGGATTTATTTTGATTTCACATCATTATACTCTGCTTTCTTTCTGTAACCTCTTGAGTATGCTCATTCATGTCTTCAAGCCTTTGTATTGTTTTAATTATTTTCTGTAGGACTGGTTTGGTAGACATGAATTCTTTCAGCCTATTCATGTCATGAAAATTTTTCTGTTCTTCAACCTTGATAGATAGTTATGCTGGATAGAGAATTTGGGCTTGGCATCCAAGGTCATTTAGAGCTGGGAATACTTTCATCCAGGCTCTTCTGGCTTCAATTCTGATGGGTTTTCCTTTATATGTAACTTGTTGTTTTTCTCTAGCAGTCTTCATTACCTCCTCTTTGTTTTGTGTATTTATTGTTTTTACTATGATATGCCTTGGTGATTTTCTGTTCTAGTCATGTCTTCTTGGCATGCTATGTGCTTTCTTAATCTTTTGTTTTCTTTTTTTATTATTGATGTTTTGTTTATTTCAGAGATCATTTCTCAGTTCAGTTTAGACATAGTCCCCTTTCCCTTCCCCCTACCCCACCCCAGATCATGCATTCTGCCATAAATGTCCTGCATCTTTCTCTCAGTCTTCTTTTTATGTTTAGGAATTCACATTTTCCTCCTTAAATTTTATATTATGCTAAAATATTAATACATACTTTCCACTTATATACAGTAATTACAGAGTCTAAAAGTAAGTTGTGGATCAATTCTAGAGCCTGTTAAGAGATTTACATTATAACAACATAGTTGATTTCAGATAAACAGAAATATAACAATAATGTTGTTCAGCTTGCCTTTCATCTGAGGATTTGGTGTCAGCATCAACAAATGAGAGAGACCATTCACTGCTTGTTTTTCTGGGACTGTGTTACTTCACTTAGCATAATGGCTTTGAGTTCCACCCATTTACTTGAAAAGTTCATGATGTCATCTTTCTTTTTTTTATGTTAATTTTTATTGAGTGCATTTCATACAACATTTCTCAATCAAATCTAGACTCATTCCCCCATCTATTCTCATCCGTTACATCCCCCTCCGCCCCTGCCAGAGCTCACAGACTCTGTCATACATGTTATGTCCTGTCTTGCATCTTTTTCTCTGTCTTTTATAACCTTTACGAAGTACAAGTTTACTGTTTTGGTCAGCCTTTTTATTATGTTTTTCTCTTTCTTTTTTTGTTCCTTTAATTTTATATTATTCCAAAATATGCATATATACACTCCACATATAAATCAAAATTACAAATTCTGAAAATAAACTATAGTTTAATTCCTAAACACATTTAGAGAATCACATTTTAACAGTAAAGTTGCATGCAGGTAAAAAGAATATGAGTAGAGGGGCTGGGCGTGGTTGCGCACGCCTTTAATCCTAGCACTTGGAAGGCAGAGGCAGGCAGATCTTTGTGAGTTCAAGGCCAGCCTGGTCTACAGAGTGAGTTCCAAGACAGCTGGGGCTACAGGGAGACCAGTCTCAAAAAGACCAAAAAAAAAAAAAAAAAAAAAGAATATGAGTAGAATATGAATACATATCTTCCATTCATATATGGTAATTACAATGTGTGAATACAAGTGGTAGGACAATTCTAGAGCCCATTAAGAGATTCACATTGGAATAACATAGTTGCTTTCAGATTCAATGAAATATAATAATAAAGTTGCTCAGTTTGCCTGCCAACTGAGGATTTGGTGTTAGCATCCACAAATGAGGGAAAATATTTGCATCATTTTTTTTTTCTGAGACTGTGTTACTTGGCTTCGAGTTCTATCCATTTACCAGCAAAGCTCATGATGTCATCTTTCTTTACCCTGCATAGAACTCCATTGTGTAGATGTACCACATTTTTTTCATCCAGTCATCAGTTGAGGGGCATACAGGTTGGTTCCAGCTCTTTGCTTTTGTGAAAAGAGTTGCAATAAACATAGCTGTGCATGTATCTTTGCAGTAGGATGCATCTTGCGGATATATACCCAGGAGTGGTATGGCTGGGTCAGGTGGTAGGCTCATTTTGAGTTTTTTAAGGTTTCTCCACACTGTTTTCTACAGTGGTTGTACCAGTTTACATTCCCATCAGCAGTGGATGAATGTTCTCCTTTCACCGCAACCTCTCTAGCATTTGGTGTCTTTTGTTTTCTTGAGCTTGGCTAGTCTTATTGGAGTGAGATGATAACTTAGTGTAGTTTTAATTTGCATTTCCTTAATTATTAATGATGTTGAACACTTTTTAAGATGTTTCTCAGCCATCTTTACTTCCTTACTGGTGAAGTCTCTGTTCGTCTCTTAACTCCATATTTTGAGTAGGTCATTTGTTTTCTTACTTCTTTTTATTTATTTATTTATTTATTTTAAAAAAATTATTTAATTTTCTTTGTGTATGATTGTACTGTCTGCATGTAGGTTTGTGCACCTGTGTCATGCAATGCTGCAGAGGTCAGAAGAGGATGTCGGATTCCCCTGGAACTGGAGTTAAAGATGGTTCTCAGCCACCATGTTGGTGCTTGGGATCGAACCTGGGTCTTTTGCAAGGGTAGTCTGCACTCTTAACCACTAGGCCATCTCTCCAGCCCCTACTTCTTCTTTTTTTTTTTTTTTAAGTAGTTTATATATTCTGGATGTTAATGCTCTGTCAGATGTATCAGTGGTGAAAGTTTCCTCCCACTCTGTGGGTTTTCTCTTCACTTCCTTGATTGTTTCTTTAGCTGTACAAAAGCTTTTGAGTTTGATGAGGTCGCACTTGTCAGCTGTTGTCCTTCTTTCCTGTGCAGCTTCTGTTTGATTTAGAAAGTCTTTTCCTACACCTATGTCTTGTAGGTTGCCGCCGACTTTTTCTTCTGTCACCTTCAGGTTTTCAGGTTTCAGGTTGAGATCTTTGATTCCTCTTGGAGTTTATTTTTGTACAGGGTGAAAGATAGGGGTTTAATTTTGTTCTTCTACAAATGATGACCCAGTATTGCCAACACCATTTGCTGAAGATGCTCTTTCCTCCATTGAGCTTTTTTGGCTCTTTTGTCAAATATGAGGTGGCTGAAGTTATATGAGCTCAAGTTTGGATCTTCAGTTTTGTTCCATTGTTCAATGGTTCTGTCTTTTTTTGCTAGTATCAGGCTGTCTTTATGACTATAGCCCTATAATATAGCTTGAAGTCTGGTAATGTAATCACCCCAGTATTGCACTTTTCACTTAGGGTTGCTTTAGCTATTTGTGGTCTTTTGTTTTTCCAAATGAACTTAAGGATTTTTTTTCTAAGTCTGTGAAAAAGCTCATGGGGATTTTGATTGGGATTACACTGAATCTGTATATTAATTTGGGTAGAATGGACATTTTTACTATATTAAGTTTTCCAGTCCATGAGCATGGGAGTTCTTTCCATCTATTGATGTCATTTTCAATCTCCTTCAGGGTTTTAAAATTTTTGTTGTAAAGGTCTTTGGTGTCTTTGTTTAGGTTTATTCCTAGATATTTTATTTTTTTGAGGCTATTGTGACTGGGAAGGTCTCCTTATATTCCTTCTCCAGTTGCTTATTATTTGTGTAAAGAAAGGCTACTTATTTTTCTAGGTTTATTTTGTATCCCTCTACTTTACTGAAACTTTTAATCATTTCTAAGAGTTTTCTGGTGGAATATTTAGTATCCCTTAGGTAAACTATCATATCATCTGCAAAAAGGGATATTTTTACTTCCTCTTTTCAAATTCCTACTCCTTTAATTTTGCTTTCTCACCTTATTGCCCTAGCAAGCATTTCAAGCACTATATTGAAGAGGAGTGGCAATAGTGGACAGCCTTGTCATGTTCCTAGCTTTAAGGGGAATGCTTCCAACTTTTCTCCATTTAGAATGATATTGGCTGTTGGTTTGTTGTATATGTCCATTTATGCGTTTTATGATATTTATTGGTTTACATATGTTGAACCATCCCTGCATCTCTGGTATGAATCCAACCTGGTTATGATAGATGATCTTTTTGATGTGGGTCTGTATGCAATTTGCAAGTATTTTGTTGAGAATTTTTGCATCTGTGTTCATTAATGAGAAGGGTTTATAGCTTTCTTTTTTGGTTGTATCTTTGCCCTAGCAAGCATTTCAAGAACTATATTGAAGAGGAGTGGCAATAGTGGACAGCCTTGTCATGTTCCTGCCTTTAAGGGGAATGCTTCCAAGTTTTCTCCATTTAGGATGATGTTGGCTGTGGGTTTCCTGTATATGGCTTTGATTACATTGAGGAATGATCCCTCCAGTCTAATTCCCTCTAGGACTTTAAGCATGAAAGGATGCTGAATTTTGCAAAAGCTTTTTCTGCATCAATTGAGATAATCATGTGGTTTTTTCTTTCAGCCATTTATGTGTTTTATGATATTTATTGATTTACATATGTTGAACTTCATCTCTGGTATGAATCCAACCTGGTCATGATAGATGATCTTTTTAATGTGGGTCTGTATGCAATTTGCAAGTATTTTGTTGAGAATTTTTGCATCTGTGTTCATTAATAATATGGGTCTATAGTTTTCTTTCTTGTTTGTGTCTTTACTTGGTTTTGGTAGTAGAGTGATGCTGGCTTCATAGAAGGAATTTGGGATATTTCTCTCTGTTTATATCCTTCTGAAAAGTTTGAGGAGTAGTGGATGTAAGACCTCTTTAAATGTTTTATAGAATTCTGCTGTGAAACCATCTGGGCCTGGGCTTTTCTTAATTGGGAGACTTTTTATTACATCTTCAATTTCCTCAAGTATTATGGGTCTGTTTAAGGTGTCAATCTCTTCTTGGTTAAGCTTTGGCGAATCCCAGGATTTCAGATATTCATTCATTTCTCTTAGGTTTTCAAATTTAGTAGAGTATAGGTTTTTGAAGTATTCTCCTATGATTGCCTGATATTTTCTTTATCTGTTCTGTTGTTTCCCCTTTCATCGTGAATGCTGTTGATTTGGAGTTGCTCTTTCTTTCTTTTGGTTAACTGGGCTAGAGCTCTGTCTATTTTGTTTATCTTTTCAAAGAACCAGCTTTTGGATTCATTGATTTTTTTTTTTTGCATTGTTTTCTTTGTTTCTATTTCATTGATTTCTGCTCTGACTTTTGTTATTTCTTCCTGTCTGTTGGGTTTAGGGTTCATTTGTTGTTGTCTCTCAAGTGTTTTTAGCTGAAGTGTTAGTTTGTTTATTTGTTCTCCTTCTGTTTTTTAATGTGGGGATTTAGGGCTATAAATTTCCTCTTAGGACTGACTTTAATGTATCCCACAGGTTTTGTTGTGTTGTATTGTCATTTTTGTTTAGTTCCAGGAATGCTTTTATTTTATTCTTTATTTCTTCCCTGACCCACTCATTTTTCAGGATAGTGTTGTTTAGTCTCCATGTGTTCTTATAGTTAGTAGGGCTTACTTTGGTGTTAACATTGAGCTTTATTGCACTGTAGTCTGATAGAATGCATGGAATAATTTCAGTCCTTTCGTATATGTTGACATTTCTTTTGTGTCCCAGTATGTGGTTGATTTCATTCCCAGTCTTGAAGGCTAGTTAATGTTAAATCAGGGATACCTCCACCCAGAGAATCTGGCCTGCAGAGGTCTCAAAAATAGGTAATTCCAAAGCAAGGAAGTTACCTCACACAATCACTTTTGAAAGCAGGCTCAAACCAAATTTTAGGCCTTTAAATGCATTTTTAAATATCAATTTTTAAAGTTTGCATGTGCGTATCTAATCTGGCCTGCCAAAATGAGTGATTCTGTGCACTTTAAAGGATTGAAACTTGAAGTGGCCACTTTGTTTGACAGAACCAACATGAGACAATTATAATTACAGATTTATAAACACACATAAAAACTTAGACGCATGCTTAGATACATGGAAGAACAGTTACCATAAACACAAGACATAGTCAAAAGAAGAGAGGAAACACTGTGCCCATGGAGCTTCATGCCCTGTCAGTCCCAGAACCAAAAATCCAGACCCCTTGCCCGGATTTCAAATCGCTGAGGTGAACCCCATCTCCATGCTCAAGGATCAATACTGTGTCCAGTTTCTCCTAATCAAGTGCCCCAGACCAGAAACTTGAGTTTAAACAAAACCAAAATGAAAGTAAAAGGAAAAAAAATAATTGAGCTCTTTCTTACCCCAAAGACACAGCCAGCCAAATGAGATGTCTCTAGTCCCTCCAGTGGGAGAGAGCTTCCTGCCCCCCTCCAAGGGGGGGTATATTGGTGGGGGGCGAATGAGTATCCCTAGCAGAGGCAGCTGAAGGGAGCTTGGGGGGATGGGGATGGGGGAAACCTTCTTCATCCTGGTGAATGTCAGGGACATAGGGCAGGATCAACTTCTCCTTGGTGTTCTTGTGGCAGGCTGAGTTATGCTCATGCAGAGCATCCTCTGGTGAGGGACCCTTAAGGCTCACAATTATGGTGAGGAAAGGCAATGCAAACGGCCTCCTCCCAAATGAATCCATGTCCCAGGATTTCATTTCAAGGCCACGGGTCTGGAGGAGTGCAGCAGCCATCCATGGCTCCCGAATGTGGGGAAGAATATTATCCATGAAGGCAGGAAATGGTTAGGGAGGAAAGGGGTCTGTTGAGGGGGAAGGGGGGGCAGACACTCACCCTAGTGCATGGCCGAAAGAGCAAAGAACAGAGAAGGGGGCCTACTCACCAATCAAGGAAGGGGGTGTCTTGCCAGCACTGGGGGGTTGAAAAACCACGTTGGGCGCCAGATGTAGATAATCCCCCAGGCCTGCTGGGGAATTTCGGGGTCCAACTGAAGGAAAGGGGGTGAGAGGTGCAGAGTCAAGACACAGACCCTGGGAGTCAGGTGAACACAGACAGAGGGCGAGCTGTCACGGACTCCTTTACTGGGGGCAGGGTTAGGGGTTATGTACTGTTCGCATTCCCACTTGTGATTGGCCCAGGTCTGCAATGCTGCTTGTATGGTCTTACCTGCCCATGGCAGGTTTGGTTGATGAGGGACAAGCTCTATGCATGCATAATTCTCAGCATACTGGCTACTACATCCCACCACTTTACTGAAACTCTCAAGTTTTCTGGTGGAGTTTTTAACATCCCTTAGGTAAACTATCATATCATCTGCAAAAATGGATAACTTAACTTCTTTTCTGTTTAGTAATCCTTGTCTTATTGCCATAGCAAGGATTTCAAGTACTATGTTGAAGAGGAGTGGTGATGGGGGCAGCCTTGCTGGGTTCCCACCTTTAAGGGAAATGGTTCCAATTTATCTCCATTTAGGATGATGTTGGCATTGGGTTTGCTATATATATGACTTTGATAATGTTGAGGAGTGTCCCCTTCAGTCCAATTCCCTCTATGACTTTAAACATGAAGGGATGCAGGATCTCGTCAAAGGTTTTTTCTGCATCAATTGAGATGATCGTGCGGTTCTTGTCTTTCAGTCCATTTATGTGTTTTATGATATTTATTGATTTACATCTGTTGAACCATCCCTGCATCTCTGGTATGAATCCAACTTGATCATGATAGATGATTTTTTTGATGTGGGTCTTTATGTGATTTGCAAATATTTTGGTGAGAGTTTTTGAATCTATGTTCATTAATGAGATGGGTTTCTAGCTTTCTGTTTTGGTTGTATTTTTGTCTGGTTTTGGTATTAGAGTGATGCTGGCTTCATAGAAGGAACCTACAAGACATAGGTGTAGGAAAAGACTTTCTAAATCAGACAGCAGCTGCACAGGAAGTAAGGTCAACAGTTGACAAACGGGACCTCATAAAACTCAAAACCTTCTGTACATCTAAAGAAACAATCAAGGAGGTGAAGAGGAAACCCACAGAGTGGGAGGAAATCTTTACCAGTGACACATCTTGACAGAGCATTAACAACCAGAATATATAAACTACTCAAAAAACAAAGAAATAAGAAGACAAATGACCAACTCAAAAGATGGAGTAAAGAGCTGTACAGAGACTTCACAAGTAAGGAAGTAAAGATGGCTGAGAAACATCTAAAAAGTGTTCAACATCATTAATAATTAAGGCAATGCAAATTAAAACCACTCTCAGATATCATCTCCTCCAATATGACTAGTTAACATCAAGAAAACAAAAGACAACAGATGTTGGAGAGGTTGTGGGGAAAGGGGAACACTCATCCACTGCTGGTGGGAATGTAAACTTGTATAACTAGTATGGAAGCAGTGTGGAGAACCCTTAAAAGACTCAGAATGAGCCTACCACCTGACTCAGTCATACCACTCCTGGGTATGTGCCCAAAAGACTCATCTTACTGCAAATATGCATGCACATCCATGTTTATTGCAGTTCTCTTCACAACAGTGAAGAGCTGGAGCCAACCTAAATGCCCCTCAACAGACAAGTGTGTGACAAAAATGTGGTACATCTACACAATGGAGTACTATTCAGCAGTAAAGAAAGATGACATTATGAACTTTGCAGGTAAATGGATGGAGCTCGAAGCCATTATGCTGAGTGAAGTAACACAGTCTCAGAAAGACAAATGGAGAATGGTTTCCCTCATTTGTGGATGCTAACACCAAATCCCCCAGACGAAAGGCAAGCTGAATGACAATATTGTTATATTTCTGTTTATCTGAAAGCAACTATGTTGTTATAATGTAAATCTCTCAACGGGCTCTAGAATTCATCCACCACTTATTTTCTGACTCTACTGTATACTGGTGGAGAGTATGTATCCATATTTTAGAGTAATATAAAATTAATGGAGGAAAATGTGAATTCCTAAGCATAAAAAAAAGACTGAGAGAAAGATGCAGTACAGTTATGGCAGAATGCATGGTCTTGGGTGGGGTGGGGGGAAGGGAAAGGGGAATATGCTTGAACCGAATTGAAAAATGATGTATGAAATACACAAAACATCAATAAAAATGGAGATAAAAATTGTACATATTTATAAGGTCACTTGATGTTTCATGAATATATAAACATTGTTTAAAACTTAAAACTTCTGAACATGTCTAGGTTGTTAAACATGTATAATTTCTTTGTGGTTAAAAATTCCACAGTTCTGAACAAAATTCCACATTTGCTTCTTTGAGGCTTTGAAATGCATGCAATATCACATCTATATTGACCCTACTGTAAAATTATACACCAAAGCATCATGCTGTATGTAACCATCTTGATATTTATTGATCAGTTTTATCCACACATTCCTTCTTTTTTATTATGTTCAGGGGTTCAGATTTTTCTTTTAATTTTATATCACTCTAAAATATGAATATAAACCTTCTGCCCATGTACATTAATTACCAGCCATGAAGGTAGGTGTTAAGTTAATTCTAGGGCTCATTATGATATTCACATTATAACATCACAGTTGCTTTCAGATAGAAAGAAATATAACAATAACTTCGCTCAGCTTTTTTTCCAATTGGGGGATTTGGTACTAGCATGCACAAATGTGGGAAACCTTTTGCCATTTTTTGGGGGGGCTGTGTTACTTCACTTAGCATAATTTACTTGAAAATCTCATGATGTCATCTTTCTTTACCACTGCATAGATCTCCACTGTGTAGATGTACCACATTTTTGTTATCCACTCATTGGTTGTGGGGCATTTGGGTTGGTTCCAACTCTTCAATCTTGTGAAAAGAGCTGCAATAAACATAGATGTGCATGTAGCTTTGCAGTAGAATGGGTCTTGTGGGTATATACTCAGAAGTGGTATGGCTGGGTCAGGTGGTGGGCTCATTTTGAGTATTTTAAGGATTCTCCACACTGCTTTTCACGGTGGTTGTCAAGTTTACATTCCCACCAGCAGTGGATGAGTGTTCCCCTCTCCCCACAACCTCTCCAGCATTTGGTGTCCTTTGTTTTCTTGAACTTAGCCAGTCTTATCACAGTGAGATGATATCTGAGAATAGTTTTAATTTGCATTCCTTAATTATTAATGATGTTCAATACTTTTTGAGATGTTTCTCAGCCATCTTTACTTCCTCGTTGGTGAAGTCTCTGTTCATGTCTTTACTCCATCTTTTGAGTAGGTCATTTGTTTTCTTCTTTGTTTTTTAAATAGTTTATATATTCTGGATGTTAATGCTCTGTCAGATGAATCACTAGTGAAAGTTTCCTCCCACTCTTTGGGTTTTCTCTTCATTTCCTTGATTGTTTCTTTGGCTGTACAGAAGCTTTTGAGTTTGATGAGGTCCATCCCATTTGTCAATTATTGATCTTATTTCCTGCACAGCTGCTGTCTGATTTAGAAAGTCTTTTCCTACACCTATGTCTTGTAGGTTGTTGCCAACTTTTACTTCTATCACTGTCAGGGTTTCAGGTATCATGTTGAGATCTTTCATCCACTTGAAGTTGATTTTTGTACAGGGTGAGAGGTAGGGGTTTAATTTTGTTCTTCTGCAAATGTTGATCCAGTTTTGCCAGCACCATTTGCTGAAGATGCTATCCTTCCTCCACCGAGGTTTTTTTTGCCCCTTTTTAAAATATGAGTTGGTTGAAATTGTATGAGCTCAAGTATGAATCTTCAATTTTGTGCCATTGGTCAACAGGTCTGTTGTTGTGCCAGTACCAGGCTGTTTGTATGACTATGGCCCTATAACATAGCTTGAAGTCCTTCCTGAATTTTTCATTTTTTCTCGTAGTTCTCTGATTTGTTCTTTATATTCTTTGATTTCTTTGAATATGCCTGCAATTGTTCTTCCAAGGTCTGTATCTTGGTTTTCTTCCAGGGAGATCTTGTTATAGGAATCTTCTGTCAGACTGGTAGAGTTTGGTGTGGATTTATTATGAGCTTTTCCCATGTTGTTTTTTCATTGTGTCCTTGGCATGTGGATTTGGTGTTTGTTTGTTTGTTTGTTTGTTTGTGTTTTCGGATTCTAGTGCCTCAATGTTGGCTGCTCAGACTAGATCCAGTAAAACTATACTTGCTAGACAGTCCACACCACAGCACCACTAGTTTGAGTGTGTGTGTGTAGGGGGCGGGGTGTGGGGGGGTGTTGTTCCTTTGGCCTGCACTCTGGTAGCCTGTTGACCTGCTGCATCCCAGTGACGCTGTCTAGGTGCACTCATGCCTCAATGCTCTCTGGAACCACATCTGGCTAGGAGGGTCAAACCAGTTCTGCCTTACTGGAACCGCACTGAGTCCTGGCTGGCTTTCTGAATCTTTATAGCTAATTCTCTCCTTAATTTGGAGGTGTTTTCTTTATAATTGTGTTGAAGATCTGTTCAGTGCCATTGGCCTGAGATTCTTCTCCTTCCTGTATGCCTATAATTCTTAGATTTAGTCTTCTCATGTTGTCCCACATTTCCTGCATATTCTCTTCTTGTCTTTTTAAAATAAAATTTACAAAGTCTTTGCTTAAGGACTCAAGATCTTCAACTTTGTCATCCAGTGTTGATATCATTTTTGGTTTCATTCATTCTACATGTAAGGCTTTCTGCTGCTATTTACATTTGGCTTATTTGGTTCTTCGAATTCATGCAGATTTCTGGTTAGGTTTTCCTCACTATTTCTGTCTCTTGTGAATTCAGTTTTCAAGTCATGAATTGTTTTTGATATTTCATTAAGCCTCATATTTGTATATGTCTTAGCTTGCATCATGCAAAGTCCTTTAGTTGTTTCTCTGTGTTTTCTTTAAGTTCTTTGATCATGTTTATAATTGTTCTTTTAAATTCTGAGTCTAGCTGTTCCTCAGAATGGTTTTCATTGTACTGCCTTTCTGGAGGGGGCATGGGTTTTTTTCAGGGACATATTCTTTTGTTTTTTTTTTTATATTATTTGTGGTTTTGTGGTACCATTTGGTCATATGGATATTTTTTATTGGTTATCTTACCAGTAGATATTTCTGTTTGGCTTTTGTTTAATTGACTTTTGGTATATTTGTATTGTTACTATAGCTTGGTTACTTTTTGCTTTGAGTCCCAGGTAAGTAGGACTATCCAGAAGATTAAGAGCCAAGAAAGATGGGGGGGTGGGATTACTTGAGGTGGTGCCTAGCACCTATGTTAAGGTGGTTGGGGGCTCAGAGTAAAGGAGTTATTTCAGGGAATGGATTGGTATCTGTGGGGGTCCTGATCTGGGTGAGAACTGGTATAGGATGGGGGAGAGGTACTGAATGGGGTGGCTGTGGGTAGGGTCTGACTTACCAATGTCCTCCCTGGGGCAAGTCTGTGAGGCAGGTCAGCACCAGAGAGGTTGGGGGTGGGTCAGACCACCTGAATGGGTACTTAGTGGTCTGTGCTAGGGTGCTTAGTCAGTTTTGGTTAGGAAGATAGATCCGAGGTCTTAGGTAAAAAATTAGGCAACTGCCTGTGTCCCAGGCTGATGGGATGACGGTGGGGAGGCTATGAGGAAACGGTTGGAGAAAAAAGTGGGGTTTGACTTACCAGCATCCTAGGTGGGTGAAACTGTCTGGAAGGTTAAGTCGGCCAGATGAGATGGTGTTCAGAATACCAGAATGGGGACTGAGCCACCTATTCTAGGGTGGTTGGTGACTCAGGGTAAGGGGAGTGAGTCCAAGGAAGGAATAGGTGTTGGTGGGGTTTCCTTTTATTTTAATGTGTGTTGTGGCTCCAGACTCAGGCTTCCATGCTTGCAGGACAAGTGCTTTAATGACTAAGCCATTTCTCCAGCCCCCGGCATCCTCTTTTAATTTTGAAATTCCATTTAGTCATCAAGTCTCTTTTTCTTCCTCCCTGTCCTGCAGTGTTCTGAGATTTTCTTTGTTTCTTTTCAATCCATGATTTAATGTTTATTTAATTCATCAGACATATGAAGAAGTACAGCATGCAACATGGTATGTGACTACAGCCCAAGCAACATATTCACATAGGACAAATAATGTTTTTGCATTTTAATAACTACCTAAATTTAGTCAGAAAGCAGTAAGAAGAGCTGAATAATTTTAATTAAATCTTTCAAGTTCTGTCATTTACCTTTCATCAACGAATGTCACTTTTTAAAGAGAAGTAGTCATGGTAACAATATCAGTGATTTCATTTACATATATAGTTCTTCATATACAGTGGCAGCATATCCATACCTGTTCACCTTCATATTTTAAGAACATATTAAATAAATGTCTTGATCTTTAAAATGAGATTAAAGAAATATTAAAAAGCTCATGTTATTGCTCCAAAACCATAGTGTTTATGGCTTAATCATGTTTACATCAAATACTTTGGGTTTTACTGCCCTCAATGGCTCATCAGCTACACTTTCATTCATTTCTGAAAACACAGCTTTTTTCTTTCGTTTGCAATTGACTTATTTGTTGAAGGGTTTTTTTTTTTGAGACAGGGTCTCCCTGTAGCCCCAGCTGTGTCCTGGAACTTACTATGTAGACCAGGCTAGCCTTGAACCCAAAGAGATCCACCTGCCTCTGCCTCCCAAGTGCTGCGATTACAGGTGTGTGCCACCATGCCCAGCCTTTTTGTTGAAGCTTTTAAAAGATGTTTTAACCAATTTCTACTTAAAGTTAAGGCTAGCACCCTCTCAAAAATGTCATTTTGGAATTATTCAGGGTTTGTAAGTTTGTCAAAGCTAATGTTAAGCCAGCAGCACACTGTAGCCCACTGCGATTGTTACTTCTAAGCAGTGAAATTTTGTCTTGGGAGTCCCTGGATTCAAAGAGACATGCATGTTTCACAAGATAAGGGTCTAGAGCCTGTTTCACTCCAAGTTCTCTCACTCTCCATTTACTGGTTGCTTTAGATTTCTCTATCCCTTTGATAGAACTTCCTTTTCCTTTTGACTTCCCTGACCCCCATCTTCTTTTGGGGGGAGTTCCCTGGGATTTTTCTAAGATTGGCCTCTAGAGAATAATATTTCTTTAAGATCTTATGTACTCCAAACAGATGTACATTCTCCCTGAAATCTGATTGATACCTTGTCTTCCAGGATGAGATGACATCTTTCCGTGCTCATCAGCTACTGGTATATATGCTTTTGTGTAACATTTTCTCCAACATTTTCCTAATTCCTTTTGTTAGGTTGTCCTATTGAATTCTACATTTTTAAAACACTTATTTATTCATTCAGTTATTGTGTGTGTATATCTGTGTGGCTGTGTGAGTTTGTGTGTATCACATGTGTGCAGGTGCTTGTGGAGGCCACCCAGAAGGTGTTGGATTCCCTGAAATGGAAGTTATAGGCAATTGTAAGCTGCCTGATATGGGTGGTGGAAACAAGCCCAGGTTCTTTGCAAGAGTGGTAAGTGCTCTGTCTCCTGTCTCCTGTCTGAATTGTAAGACTTTTAGAGCTTTAAGTTTTCCATTCAAGTTTATGATAAATTCTTTAAAAAATTGTGCATGGTATATCATAAAAGGGATATTATTTCTCATCTCTATCCTGAAAATCCAAGTATCAATTAGGTGAGAAGGCTTTTACTTTTGCCATTGATGTATTGACACTTTTGGGATCTGTTCTATTCTGTTGATTTGTAATTTATAACATACACAAAATTAGGCATATGTATTATGTTGTTGGATGTGGGCTTCTATAAGGTAGGTTAATCACATGATTCATATATATATATATATATATATATATATATATATATATCATTACCTAGTTGCTGTATAAAAGTTGAAACTTCCTACAAAGCTTATAGAGTTACTCGCTTATTATTTCATGCTTGTTAAATTTTGTTACCTTTGTCACATTTTTATGGTTCATTGCCAAGGATGTAAATAGGATTGTTAGGTCTTCTGATCAATTGTTTCTTCATTATAAAATATCCTTCCAAGCCGGGTGCGGTGGCACACATGTTTAATCCCAGCGCTCAGAGGCAGGTGGATCTTTGTGAGTTCAAGGCCAGCCTGGTCTGCATAGTGAGTTCCAGGCCAGCTGGGGCTAAAGGGAGACCCTGTCTCAAAAAGACAAAAAAATCCTTCTATATCTGTGACAATTATCTTTCTCTTCAGGTTCACTTTATCTGTTATGGTCATTTATGATTACCATGTACACGATAGAACTTTATTTAACGTACCTTCATCTTTGCATTATAGTTCATCTTTTGTAGACAATATAAAACTGGATCTTAATTTAGGGTCCATTTTTATACATCCCTTTTCTCCCTCCTTTCTTTCCTTTTCTTCTTTCTTTCTGGGGCTGGTAATTGAACCCTGTGTCTTACATGCTAAGAAAGTACACCACAAATGAGATTTTCCTGGGCCTTGTATCTCTCTTTTTTTAAAGACTGATTTTTATTTATGTGTCTGTGTGTGTAATGTGCTATATGGGCATGGGTACCAAAGGAGGCCAGAAGAGGGCATTGGATCCCATGGAACTGGAGCTACAGATTGTTGTGAGTCCCCTAATGTGGATGCTGGGAATTGAACTTGGGTCCTCTGGAAGAGCAAAGCATTCTCCTCCTCCTCCTCCTCCTTTGGTCTTTTTGAGACAGGTCTCCCTTTAGTCCCAGCTGGCCTGGAGCTCACTATGTAGACCAGGCTGGCCTCGAACTTACAGAGATCTGTCTGCCTCTGCCTCCTGAGTGCTGGGATTAAAGGTGTGCACCACCATACCTGGCCTAAGATGGTTCTTAGCTGCCATGTGTGTGCTGAGAATCAAACCTGGGTCCTCTGCAAGAGTAGTCAGTGCTCTTAACCGCTGAGCCATCTCTCCATCCCCTGAGCAATGCATTCTTAACTACTGAATCATTTCTTCAGTCCTACATCTCTCTTTTTAAAAATTGTCATGTTTAATCTGTTGACATTTAATGCAATTATTGATATGATCAGATTTGTTTTCAGTTATTTCTTCTGTTTTCTGTTGGTTTGTGCCAACTTTCTTCCCTTTCTTCTGAACAGTCGAATATGGTTTGGATTTTCATAATGATTGGCTTTCTAGCTCTCATCTTGTGACATGACTTGTAAATAACTAAATATTCTTGTTAACTTTTCACATTTTCCTGTTTTACTACCCCTTCTAAAATGTAAGAACCTTACTAAGCATATATCCCTTTACCTCTGTTCTTTGTTACATTGGCCATAGCTTTGTGCTATAGATATCCCACGATGAGGTAACAGTTCTCCCTCAATTGGTACTACAAATTTAAATGAAAAGAAACAGTCTTACAAGTATTTAGACGTCTCTGCCATGTCAAATACCCTTTTCAGTTCCTAAAAGTCTGACTTTCCTCCTGGTATGCTTTCTCCTCTTCCTCTGCATTCTCTTCAGCATATTTGAAGTGTAGCACTCATGGTTCAAATGCTTGGTTTTTCTTCTATGTCTGTGTCTTGAATGTAGCTTTATTCTTAAGGGTATTTTCAACCAACCTACATTTCTGGGTTGTCAGGGTTTCAAAAGTCTCTCTTTTGTTTAATACTTCACACCTGTTTCGTGGTCTCCTGGCCTCCACCGTTCCTCTTAAGAATTGTGCAGCATTCCAGATCCCTTCTCTCTTGAGCCATTTCTCTCATGGCGTTTTCATGATTATGATCTCGTCACTTTTTTATTGGTTTGATTCTGTGTTTGGGTATTGATAACTTTAAATTAATACTGTATGCAGATTGTTGAGTTTGCTGAGTCTGCTCCTGTAATATGTAACTTCTAGAAAATTCATGAGTTTCTTTTGCACCATTTCATTTTTTTTTTTTTGTTTCTATGATCTTACTACTCTTCATGTAGGAGTCCATGTACTGATGTCTTGTTGGACCTTTGGAAACTGTCTTTCATGTTTAATGGTTCTCTTCATTTAAGCACAAATTGCATTATCTTCTTCAGATTGAGATAACCAATAATTTTTATTGTTTCTATTCCATTATTTAATATATCCAGTGGAATATCTAATTCCCACACTATGCTTTTCAGTTGTAAAATAAAACTGCCTTTGGATCTTCTTCACAGTTTCTATTTTTCTTCTGAGATTCTTTCATATATATATATATATATTATTGTATGTGTATGAGTGTATTGCCTGCATGTATGCAAATGTACCATTGTCTTACAATGCTTGTGAAGGTGAGAAGAGGATATTGATTCTCCTGGAATTAGATTATGGAGTGTTGTTAGAATTGAACCCTGACCCTCTGCAAGAGCAGCCAGTGCTCTTAACTGCTGAGCTATCTCTCTAGCCCCAGATTCTCTTTCTTTTGATTTGTTATACACATTATATTTATTTAGGCATAATAGTAATAGATGCCTTAAAATTGTTTTTGTATAACTCCTACATTGGATTATTCTGGTTTGGATGATGATTCCAATACCTGGGAGCTGTTTGAACATTTGTAGCCACCAACCTACAGCTAAATCTTGGCAAACTATGGGAAAACTCAGTAGTCTGCAGACCACAGGGCTACCTGAGCTTGAATTTTATTTCTTTTCTTCAGTGTTGTTTTGATGGTGTTACAATCCTCATCAGGTTGCCATGAACCTGAGATAAAATTCTATTCTCCTTCTGATCCTGTCCTTTCTGAGTAAGCTACTGATGACTTTAAGGCAGAGAGAGAAAGAACAAGAGTCCCATATAAATACTGTAATTGCTGTGAGTCTTAACATTACCTTTCCCACTTCATGACATAGTAACATCTGTGGATGCTAGTGCCAATTACCTACTTGTAAGTATTTCTTGTGTAGGGCCCCCTGAGCTTTTGTCCAAAGCAGTTGGGCGTAATGCATATTGGAAACAACAACGACAACAACAAGAAAAGGACTGCATCAAAGAACTGACTGAAACAGTGAACTTCTCAAAACAGTCAACTTCCTCATGGAGAATATTGAGAAAGACAGAGAAAGAGATGAAAAGCATGTTTGGCAGAATGCATGAGCTCTGGTGGGGTGGGGGAATGGGTGGGAACACGAGTCTAGATTTGTTAAAAAAATAAAAATAAATTTATGTGAAAAAAAATAAATAAATAATAATTAAAAAAACTATTGTCACAGTATCTAGTATCTGCATCTTGTGAAATTACTATTAAATGATTAAAATATCCATCTTAGCTTCTTACACAGCATGCACTTAGCAAATGTTTATGAAATGGTACAAAAGCAGCCATGTATCTAAATTTTTCTCATTACCAAAACAGAAAATAACTGTGCTTCAGACTTCTAGCACCATATATCACAGAACAAATCTTCTGGATGCTCTGTAAACTTATCACATAGTAATTCATTTCAACTAAACCATTTAGTATTGTGCATATTACTAGACTTCCACTTCTGGAAGAATCTCTAAACAAGAGCTAGAGAACAGAATTCCCTTGCTTTGAATGACCTGGACAGTTCAGGAATAATTGTCTGGTGTTTTGTAGAATGCCCCTCAGTTTGAGTTTGCCTGATGGTTTCTCATGGCTTGACTGGGCTTATAATTTGGGGAAGAAAATCATAACATTAAAATACCTTTACTACAGCAACATTTTTAGAATACAATGTGAGATTTTTATTATTGTAACAAAGCAGTTGTGATAACTTAGAGCTCATAAGCGGTTGGTTCTGTTTCTTCTATATCTGGGGTGACGTACCACACAACAGCAGGAGCTTGTGGTGGAGGAAGCCTATGCAACTCAGAGCTAGAATGAAAGAATGAGGAAGGAAGGAACTGGAGGCACAAAATCTTCTTCAAGGACGCCTTATTGACCTAAGACCTATTAGGCTCCTCTTGAGGATTTCAATATGTCCCAATTACACCAAGCTAAAGACTAAGCCTTTGACACATGGCATCAAACAAATAGCAGGAAGCTATTTTCATCATGACACATGCTGATGTTAACCTCTATCACTGAAGAAGGGAATGTTTGGAGTAAGAATTGTTTTATCAGTCACAGACTTGCAATCATAGGTCTGACTTTTCCTTTTGGACAGATAAAACGATAGTTTAGCAAGTTTGATTGTCAGAAAAAGAGAAATCAGAATGAGGATAACAGAATTAATTTAATGATACTGAGTAAGTGCCTGTTAGATATTTATAAAGTTTATTAGTTTTATGAGTTTTTTTTTAAAAGATGGATTTTACCCAGGAAATTTGAACTGGTTCAATATTCTCTAAGGCTATTTGGTAAGAAAGGGTGGATTGTCTAGATTTTGAGCACTAATAGCAATAATATGTAGTGGAACAGGAGATAAAAAGACCAAAGACCAATAAAACACACATTGTATTTATACTAATATAAATTTACAATTACATCTAATGACCAGCATTAACTATGGTGTATTAAATTATTCAAATTGCTCTCAGAATAAATTATGCCATTGACTAGATTTATGGTGGTAGCTATTAGATGTAAACTAAATATTGTGACATTCTTTAATTGAAATAAATGTTTGTACTTCAATTAATGGTAATTTTTTAGGTCATTAACTCTAGGAATTTGTTTTTGCAGTCTACTCAGTATTCTACAATCAAATGAATGGAGATTTAGGCAGCATGGGTTCATTAAGGGAACATCAATGTCATAGAAACCTGAAAACTTTTTCTGATTTAGTGATGAGAGAGCTAGGAAAAGCAACAAAAATTGTCTATATCTCTCTCTCTTAAATATTCTTATGTTAACTATGTATGCTTCTCAAGAAATGTTTGTGAGCAAATGATATTAAGCAATTTGATAAATTCAGAATTTTTTTATTTGTCTTTGAAAAAAACGCAGCCAAATTTAGACCTAATAGAGAGTAGGCCAGGTTAGGATAATCCTGACAGGCAGTATACTTCTAGAACGTTCACTAAACCTTTCAAAGTCTTACCACTTCCCTTCAGCAATCTTTAAAGGGTAAAAATCTTTGAAAGACATTGAACAGTATCAGTGTCTAAGTGATATCTCTCAAAGTACTATCTCCCTAAGGACTCACATCAGAATCACCTTGAGTACAAGCTATAATGTAGACATAGAATCAGATGCTTAGAACTAGGGGAGCCAGGATGTGTTTTTTATCTCATTAGGTATATACATGTGTGAACTGAAGCTTGAAGTCAACTGAAATAAAGGATAATATTTAATTTTAATATTTAAAGAATAATAGTGAACACATGGAGGTGACAATTAGAAATTGTCTTCTTTCAAATATACAATTTGTAAGAAGCTGTGGTGTGAGTTTGAGGCCATCAACCTTCCTTATAGATAGCCTTCTCTCTTCCTTTAATGTTTTGTGGCTAGCATCTATGTCACACTTGGCCTTGAAGTTCATCTACGTTGCTAGACAGACTATAAGCCTCTTGGAATCAGAAATTATGCAACTTCATCTCTACATCCTTATAGCCTTTATTTTGATTTAGGACACACGTACATATTTTGTGATCTCAATTAGGAAACAATTAGCGGGGGGCTGGAGAGATGGCTCAGCGGTTGAGAGTGCCGACTGCTCTTGCAGAGGACCTGGGTTCAATTCCCAGCACCCACATGGCAACTAAGAACTGTCTTTAACTCCAGTTCCAGCAGAATCCAATGCCCTCTTCTGACCTCCATGGCATTGCACAATACAGGTGCACCAACCTACATGCAGACAGTACACTCATATACATAAAAATAATAAATAAATAAATAAATAAATAAATAAAACATGAAAAAAAGATTTTTAAAAAAGGAAACAATTAGCTAACTAAATTGAAGTAAAGGATAACTGTTGCTATCTCTTGGTGTTATCATAAGCCTTACTGACAAATTATGTTAAATGATATTGAAAATAGCAAGCATAGCTTCTGCCCAGTAGAAATGAATAATTCTATCTCCTAAGTAGTACCTAATATGTGTGTATGTATTCATGGTGTTTGTTTGTGTCATTGTGGTGTGTGTGTGTGTGTGTGTGTGTGTGTGTACGTCAGAGGACAATGTGGGTATTGATCATCACCTACCAATTGCTTATGACAGGATCTCTCTGTTCTTTGAACTGCATATGCTGGGCTAGCTGGCCGGAGGGCATCTGGGGACTCTCATGTCTCCCCTTCCCGTCTCTCCTTAGGAGTGCTGGAATTACAGGCAGACACTGCTGCACCTGGCTTCATGTATACTCTCAGCTCCTCCCACTTGCATGGCACATGCTTCATCTACTGAGTCATCCATATCCCCAGCCCTAATGTTTTGCACTTCCATATTCCAAGACAAACCTATATATTGCTTCACTTTATATAGTGGTTTCTTTTCAATTTGAGGGACATTTTTGTAATACTATTTATAAAAATGTTGGATAGGCAATATTTGTACTACATATGTAGTAGCTTATAAACATTACTGTTGGTTATTTTGATAATAACAATAAAGGTGATACATAAAATATGTTAAAGGTATTTAATTCATTCTAACATGAGATAGGTGAGCAGGTGTTGCATTCTGCTTTCTACCTCTTACTAGCTAGAGATTTAGGAGACTTCTTCCCCATGTCTCCCTAATGAAGTAAAAATTATTTTCCTATCTTCTATCAGTGTGAGGAATAGCAAAACTGAAGATATATTGTGGGTTTTCCCCCCGACTTCATTAATCTGGCCACATTGTTGCCTCTTGCTGGCAAGATAATAAAGCATAGGTCTCACCTGCCTTCTGGACATGCCATCCCATGTGGGAATTTTTCCTCTGCAAATGCAATGTTTTTAAGCTACCAAGCTGAGGAATTTCCTTTTGTCAGCGCAGCTCTGCACAATCACAAACAGCCACGGAAGGTCATTTGGGGAAGCGTGCTCAAGGCTAATTCTGAATACGGGACTCCACGCGCTCCTGCGCCCTGCTCTTGGTCTCAGACTTGGTTTTGAGGTACATGTTTTCTCACTAGCTTCTTATGTGTGCTCAGAGACTGTCCAGTGGATGGGAGCCTTTCCCAGAAGCTCATGTCTTCTAGTTTCCTTCTATTGTGGTAAAACCCTCCTACCAACAGCAACTTGGTGAGGAGAGGGTTTATTTACTTATGTACCCAGGTCACAGTCCATCCTTGGAACTCGAGGCAAGAAGCTGAGAAGGAACCATGCAGGACCTGATTTCTGGCTTGCTATCTGGCACATTCTGGTTCATGCTTTTTGGATTTTATACAGTCAGGAATCATCTGCTCAGGAAATGGCACTTCCCTCAGTGGGCTGGCACTGCCTTACATCAGTTCAGATAATCAAGTCAATACTTTGTAGATATTGTTCCACACCACCACGTTAAAGACAATTAGAGACTCAGCTGAGATTCTTTTTGCAGGCAATTCTAGGGGGTGTTAAGTTGGTCATTAATGCTAACTAGCAGGCCATCTCTCACCTGGGATTATGGTTTCTAACACTCTCTGGACTCATCTCCTCCCTTGATCTATGTGTCATTCAGGTGATTAAGCCACAAGCCTAAGTGTTAACAGTGACTATTGTCTTAATGGTGTTTATAAAGCCACAGAACTCTCATTTCTGTACTATGTGTTTGTGAGTAACATCTGAACCATAAAGCAAGCCTCAGATGTAAATTTCCTTCATCTCCTCCAAAGACTTGTGCCACTTTAGCATTAAACTCCAAATTTCCTTTAGAAATACAAGAAGCAAAATGGCCAAAACGTTTACGGAGTGCACAAAGAGGAATTCAAATGGAGTTACTTATAGATCCCATGGCTTCTAGTTCATGATCCACTGAAGAGGCTCACTAATCAAGTGCCCCAAAGTGCGGTGATGGGTAGTTTCCACTGTTTCTGGCCACCCAGCATGCACTGCCTTTCTCCACGTAGCTTCTCTTTAGGGGCATGTTTCTCCTCCACTATGCCAAGGTCCACAGCTTCTCATAGTGAGAGATTCGGGTATCTTCTCTGCAGAGATGGAAGCTAGAGGGATCACGGCGTCTTCTCCTCTGATCTTGCTCTCATCATCTTGGGCATGGACAGGTGAACCGTGGAGAGTCCAAGGAACGTACCTGCTTGGCTTTCCCAAGCTGGGTTCTTCAGTCTCCCCTCTAAAACTGTGCTCTTTCCTATATTTTTAGAAGCATATTGTGCTACGTTTCACATAGCTAGAGTTGGGCTTTTGTTTTCTTGCAATTACAGAATCCCTAAACTTAAACCAGTTAAAAAAAGGAAGTGGCAGGTAGGGGTGCAAGTTGTCTGAGATACTGTTGCCATTTGTCTACTTTGTTCCAAAGAGGGAAAATGCTACTTCCATATTTATTGCAGAGTTGCTATTGTCAAGCAGTTCTTGTCCTGAGTTCCTAATGTTGTAGTCCACAAATCGAGAAGACAAGTTCATATTTACCTTCTTTATAGTCTAAAGGAAGCATTCTCACCAAACTGTAATTCCTGCAGATGATTTCTCTGGAAAGCCAGGTGACCTATAGTACATTTCCATTAGCATAACATTCAACAGATAGTCATATGCCTCCTCCTTTAAGCTTTACATTAATCAAAATCATTAAAGAAATTAGCAACAGAAGCCAGCCTCATTAGATTTAATTCATTCTTCAACGTGTGATAAAACACAATGAACATGTGGGTGGTACCAGGAGGCCTGCCTTCCACAGTGCTTGTCACTGCCGTAAATGAATTCTGATCCATATCTAATTCACAGGTTTCATTATACACTTAATTTGTAATTGACACTTTAGCCCTCCCATCCCAGAAAGGTGATGGATCTTGACTGATATCTATAATTTACTGCTGCTCCCCCCCTCCCCAGATAAAGACACCAAAAGACCAAATATATGTTTCTGTGTGGTTTGCAGTTTGGCAGCAAGCTTGGACGACTACAGCCACCAGGAATGGGGCCATGCCTGCGGCCGCAGCTCATGCACTCAGTCAGATTGCTTTGTGAAACTGTACACATGAAGCAATGTGAACGGCGTGCTGGTGACTTGCTTACTTTTTGGAAGTTTGCTAAGTGGCCTGTTACAGGAGCCTTCACCCTTCTAAAGCAGACCTGTGTGGTGTCTTTGCTTTGCACTTTCAAAGGGAAGCAGTCCTACGAGCAGTCACGCAGCAGACTGAAATGCGTGGCAGTTTTGTGAGCATTCAGTGTTCTGTGCTTTCATTTGCCCTGTTTGCTGGCTAGCATCTCGTGCTAGGAAATGGGAACTGACAAGGAAACCAGCAATTCTCCCTGTCACCACCAGAGGATGTTCTCCGCACGGGATTTGCGGAGCCAGTACGGTTGATTCAAACAGCCCAGCCTTTGCACGCAGGAAGCATAGCAGCTAAGAGGATGCAGAAAATCTCTGAGTCAACCATAGCTCTCTAGATGGAAGAGAACAGAGCTACTGGTTCAGAATTTAGCTTAACTCTGAGTCATTATCCCCGATACTGACAAACAAAGATAGTCTAAGAAATCTGTCAGGAGGAGAATGAGAGGCTACCTGTACAATTCTTTTCCAGTTTCAAAAAAGCAGCCATTTAGGCTGATAAATTTAAAAAATAAGTATATTATTATTACTATAAGTCTTGTGGTACCAAGATACACAAGAAGGAAAAAAAGGGGGGGGGGCTTAAAAGGAATCTTGTTTTAGTATTCCATTAAAGAAGCAAGCTACTGGAAATATGATTTATATAAATCCAAAATATAAATTATAAACAGTTTCCAAAGTGTAGTAAGGACACATGTTGTTGATGAGAGCTTCAAGAATCAATGTATTGGGGCTGGAGATACGGCTCAGTAGTTCAGAGCACCGACTATTCTTGCAGAAGATGTGACCACGAATTCCACATGAAAGCCACATGGCAGCTAATGGCCAACTGTAACTATCCCAGTTCCAGGGGATCTGACGCCCTCTTCTGTCCTCCTTAGGCACTGCACAACACAAATGCACTTACACACAGCAGGCATAACACTCATACACACAGAATAAAATTACTTATTTAATTAATTAAAAAATCAATGTATGACAGCAAGGTCTGCTATCAAATGTCATGTCCAACTATGAGAGGTTGAATCAAGTGTCATCTCCAAAGAACATCCATTTAAAGTGGAAGCAGTCCTCATTACATTAATTGAATCTTTTTTGCATCTTACAAGAACACATGAGAACAAATCACATATGTTAAACTCTGTAACTGCCATATGTTAAAGGTAAATCAGTTGGGTGTGTGCTTATAGGTTGTGTACATGAGGACTGTAAAGCACAGAATGTGGTTTTCATGTTTGGTGGCACATGGTTTTACAGTATGTGTATTTTAAGTTTTTTTTTTTTAATTTATTTCTGTATGTGTATGAATGTACTGTCTGCATGTAGGTTTGTGCACCCATGTCGTGCAATGCTACGGAGGTCAGAAGAGGGCATCGGATTCCCCTGGAACTGGAGTTCTCCCGGAATTGGAGTTTCAGACGGTTTTCAGCTGCCATGTAGGTGCTGGGGATCAAACTCGGGTCCTCTGTAAGAGCTGTTGGCATTCTTAACCACTAGGCCATCTCTCCAGTCCAGTATGTGTATTTTAAAGGGCATTCTCTGCTTTTTTTTTTTTGTCTTTTTGAGACAGGTCTTCCTGTAGCTCTAGCTGTCCTGGAACTCACTCTGTAGACCAGGCTGGTCTTGAACTCACAGAGATCTACCTCCCTCTGCCTCCCAAGTGCTAGGATTAAAGGCGTGCACCACCACTCTCTGCTTTAAATACTACTACTACTACTACTACTACTACTACTACTACTACTAATAAAAGGTCAGTGTTGCCCCTGGCTCCTGGCAACTACCAGCAGTTTCATTCTCTGTCTGAGCTTGATTACATCACATACTCCACACAAAGCAGGACCATGCCGTGTGCTTTCCTGGGACTGGCTTATTTCACCTATCATAATGTCACATTTGCACATTTCACCTCATGAAAGCTTCCCTTCTTTTTAAAATTGGGATAAGGGATGAGGAGATAGCTTGGTGGATGAAGTGATTGCTGAGCAAGCATGAAGACCTGAGTTTGGATCCCTGGTGCCCCTGTATAAGAGCAGATGTGGTGGTGCATAGCTATATAACCCAGTGATGGGGGTAGAGACAGGCAGATCCTAGGGCCTCCCTGGCCAGACAGCTTGGCCCAGATGAAACTCTGAGCTCCAGGCCCACTGAGAGACATGAACTCAAACAACCAAGTGGACAGCAGTAGAGGAAGATGCCAACGTTGGCCTGTAGTCCACATGTTCGCTCATGGGGAAGGGCAACTGTACAAGCATGTGCACCCACACATACACAGGGAGAGAGACAGACAGAAAGACAATGAAGTATAATCTCTACTGTGAAGCTATTTCAAAGATTCTCCATTTACTCATCTTTTGGTGGACATTTAGGTTGCTTCCACATCTTGGCTAATACTGAATTACAATGCAACATATTTTACTTTTTATTAAGTTCTTATCTATGTATTTTATTTTATTTTTACTTAATATATATATATATATATATATATATATATATTAATATAATAATAGACAGTGTGTGCAGTCAGAGGACAGCTTTGTGGGGTCAGTTTTCTCCTTCCACCCTTACATGGACCCAGGGATTGAACTCAGCTCACCAGGCTTGTTTGGCAAGTGCCTTTACCAACAAAGCCATTTTCAAAGCCCTCATTTATTTTCTTTGCAAATGTTGGCATTCTAAAGTAACAAATGCTTTGTACAAATTTCAGTGACAGCTGCAATTCTCTTTTTCAATTTCTTTTTCCATTTTCATGTGTGCATGTTTGTGCATACATGGTTTTGCATGTGCTTGTGCATGTATGTGGAGAGCTGAGGTCGATGATGGAAATCAGCCTCTGTGGCTCTTCTACTTTATTCATGGAAACTACTTTATTCCTCAAAGTCAGGGCTCATATATTTGGCTCCTCTTCCTAGCCAGTTTGCTCTGGGGATTCTGTGTCTCTGCTTTCTGTGGCTGGATTGCATGCACAACCATCTGGCATTTACCTGGGTTTCTTGGGTTGCAAACTTGGTCTTCATGCTTGTACAGTAAGCACTTTAGCCACAGAGTCATCCCCTGAGCCCTGATAGTTGCAACTATGTTTTGCTCATGTTTTAAAATTTTTTATGATTTCATGCAACATATTTTTATCACCCTTAGACTTACTTCCTTATCTGGACTCCACCTGTACAACCCCTCTGGTTTTAGTGTACTCTGTCCTACATATTAAGGCCTATCAACAGTTTGTGTCCCCAAATATCCTTCGGCGGATGTCTGTCCACTGGAGCCTGGTTAAACCATCTGGTGTCACAGTGTTAAAGAAAACCAGTTGTCGGGCTGGAGAGATGGCCTAGCGGTTAAGAGCGCCGACCGCTCTTACAGAGGACCTGGGTTCAATCCCCAGCACCCACATGGCGGCCGAGAGCCGTCTGAAGCTCCAATTCCAGGAGAACTCCAGTTCCAGGGGAATCCGAGACCCTCTTCTGACCTCCGCGGCATTGCACGACACGGGTGCACTGACCTGCATGCAGACAGTGCATTGATACACATACAGAAATAATAAAATTAAAAAAAAAGAAAAACCAGCTGTCCCTCTACTACTAGTCATGGTTTTGCAGTAGTTCCTCAGCTAAATTGAGGCTCTTTACCCAGTTCTCCACTTCTGTGCAGTCTGA
Organism: Rhizomys pruinosus; assembly: GCA_009823505.1. Taxonomy (NCBI): domain Eukaryota; kingdom Metazoa; phylum Chordata; class Mammalia; order Rodentia; family Spalacidae; genus Rhizomys; species Rhizomys pruinosus. The sequence continues at coordinate 295,953 of VZQC01005757.1, forward strand.
TTTAAGCTTGCGTAGATCTTGTGCATGCTGTCACCATTGCTAAAGTTTCATATGAGTAGCTTCTCAGCTGTCTGGAAAACCGCTGTTTCTTGGGATCATCAACCACATCTGGCTCACACAATTTTTCCACCCCTTCGCCCTCAATGTGTTCCTGAGTCTTGTGTGGCAGAGGATTGATGTAGCTGTCCTATTTGGGATAAGTTCTCCTATAGTCTCTTATTCTCAGCACTTTTGGCCAGTTGGGTTAATCACCATCTACATGAAGCTTTCCTGGTGAGAGTTGAATGATGCATTAATCTTCTTTCTGTCTGGTTCCACTATGTTCCCTGAGGCTAAGGTGGAGAGGTTGCATTGTAAATGTGTTGCCTAGAGCTAGGCATGTCACAGACACTTATTTTCCATGTTTGGCCAGTTGTGAAACTTTTTAATAGTCTCCATCTGTTGCAAAAAGAAGCTTTTTTGGTGAATGATAAGAGGTTCAGTGTTTTTTTTTTTTTTTTTGTAAACATAAGCAATCTGAGAATATAGTAAGAAATTAAGTTGGTCCTAGGGGTATGACAAAGTGGGTTTTTCTCTCTCATGAGCTTTGCAGGTAAATGCGTGAGCTAGAAGATATCATGCTGAGTGAAGAACACAGTCCAAAAAACAAATGATGAATGGTATCCCTCATCTGTGGTTGCTAGCACCAAGTACCTATTGTATGGCAAACTGAGCAAGCAATGTCAATGTGATCTAAAGCAACTGTGCTCTATAATTGTGAATCCCTTAAAAAATAATTTAAAAAGTGGGTTTGTCTCTAAGTCTATGACCACTCTGGTTATGTGTATTTGGCTATGTTTATAGTACCAACACATAAGTCCCTCCCATTGAGGGTCATTAAATCCAATTAGACAGCTGTTGTTCACTCCCAAGATAAAATTGTGATTACTACAACATAGAAAGAGAAAACAAATGACCCGCTCAATAGATGAGCAAAGAACTGAACAGAGACTTCACAAGCGAGGAATTAGAGATGTCTGAGAAACACCTCAAGAACTGCTCAACATCATAATCATTAAGGAAATGCAAATCAAAACCACTTTAAGAATATCATCTTACTCCAATAAGACTGCTAGGATCAAGAACAAATGATACCAAGTGCTGGAGAGGTTGTGGAAAGGGGAACTCATCCACTGCTGGGTGGGAATGAAACTCAGACAGCCAACTATGGAAGCAGTGTGGAGAACCCTGGAAGACTTGGAATGAACTTGCCACCGCCCAAGCCCATACCACTCCTGGGCATGTACCCTCAAGACTTACGCCACCAGCAGAGATACATGCACGGCAATGTTTATTGCAGCTCTCTTCACAATAGCAAGGAGCTGGAACCAACCTAAATGCCCTCAACGATGAGTGGAATAGAGAAAATGTGGGTACACCTACACAATGGAGTTCTATGCAACAGTAAAGAAAAGACACATCACGAGCTTTGCAGGAAAATGGCTGGAGCTAGAGGACATCATGCTGAGTGAAGTAACACAGTCCAGAAAAACAAACGACGAAATGGTATCCCTCATCTGTGGATGCTAGTGGCCAATTACCCAGTTGTAAAGCATTTCTTGTAAGGGCCCCCTGAGCTTTTGTCCAAAGCAGTTGGGCATAACGCATTTTGGAAACAACAACAAAAAAACAACAGAAAAGACTGCATCGAAGAACTGACTGAAACAGTGAACTTCTGCTCAAAACAGTCAACTATCCCCATGGAAAATATTGAGAAAGACTAAGAGATGGAAAGCATGTTTGGGCAGAATGCATGAGCTCTTGGCGGGGTGGGAGAATGAGTGGGAACACGGGTCTAGATTTGTAAAAAAATAAATATAAATAAATTTTATGTGAAAAAAAAAAAGAGAGGATGGGGTGTGGTGGGCTCACGCCTTTAATCCTAGCACTTGAGAGGCAAGAGGCAGGCGGATCTTTGTGAGTTCAAGGCCAGCTGGTCTACAGAGTGAGTTCCAGGACAGCTGGGGCTGCGGGAGCCCTGTCTCGAAAAGACAAAAAAAAAAAAAAAAAAAAAAAAAAAAGAGAGTAGCTGTGTATGACAGATCCATGAAGCTCTGCAGGGGGTTGGGGCACTGAGGGGTGGGCCATGGATGGGGGAATGAATTAAATTTGATTAAGAAATGTTGTATGAATGCACTCAATAAAAATAAAAAGTTTTAAAAAAAACATGGAGCATGGGATGGATACAATGGAGCATGTGTGGGCACAATGGAACATTGTATGGCAAAATGGAGGAGTCTGAGGACAAAATGAGCATGTGAGGGCACAATGGAGAAATGTAGGGCACGGAGAAATGTGAGGGCACAGTGGAGCATTGTGAAGACACAATGCACAGTGTGATGCAAAAAATAGACATCGAGATGGCACAATGGAGCAGTGTGATGGCACAATGGAGGCATGTGATGGCACATGGAGCAAGAATGAGGGCACGATGGAGCAGTGTGATGAAACAATGGAGCAGAGTGAGACACAAGTGGAACAGTGTGAAAACACAATGGAGCAATGTGTGAGGGCAAACAACGGAGCTCAGCGACGCACAATGGCAGAGTGTGAGGAACAATGGAGCAGTGTGATGACAAAAGGAGCGATGATGTTAGGCACTGGGTGCAGAGTGGGGGTACAATGGAGCTTATGTGATGGCACAATGGAGCAGTGTGAGAGACAATGGAGCAGTCGGGCCAATGTATAGCGTGATGACACAATGCATGCAGCATGCTGACACAATGGAGGCACATGAAGACACAGTGGAGCAGTGTGTTGGGCACAATGCAGCAGCGTGATGGCAACAAGTGGAGCAGTGTGATGGTACATGGAGCCAGCTGTGAGGGGACAGGGAGCATGTGTGATACGCAATGTAGCAGAGTGAAGACACAGTGGAGCAGGTGTGATGACACAATGGAGCAGGTGGAGCGCATATTGGCAGTACTTTCGTGGGAAAAATGTAGGGAGTAGTGAGGCACAATGGGCAGTGTGAGAGCACAACAAGCATTGGTGACAGCAAAATGAGCCTGTGATGACACAATAGAGCAGTGTGATGATGCATAGAGCAAGTGTGGATGAACCCAACGGAGCAGGGGAAGGCACAATGGAGCACTGTGGAGGGCAGCAATGGAGCAGGGATGACACAATGAGAGTGTGATGCACAATCGACCACAGTGTGGGACATGGTGCTGTTTGTGGGACATGGAGCAGTGTGATGACAAACATGGAGCAGTGTATGGCACAATGGAGCAGCGTGAGGGCACAAAAAAATTGTGATTACTACAACAGTAGAGATTATTTGCTGGGCTGTTAATTGCTGTAGCTCACAGATTTTACAGATGGATGGAATTTTGATTGGTTTTCTCCCTTGGGAATTTACATAGTATCTTCTTCTGGTAGTCTATGGGAGCTGGTCTTCAGAAAGGAGGTGTTTCTAAAAAATCAGTTTCAGCTTGATATGCTCCAAAGTATGTTCTGTTTTAAACAATAGGACCTTGACCTTCAAGTTCTGGGGATGCAATCAAGGGCTGTGGCAGTAGTCTGTGTTATTTCTGGAGTCTCTTAGGCTATCCTGACCAACAACTTGAAGGGAAGTTTCCTCTGCCTTGTGCTGTGTTTTATTTGTTATATAGATGTAGCTATACATCTATATATCATCTGTACATATGTACATATTGTATGTATATATAGGTATTGTTCATACAATACACTAAGCAACTTTTGAACTAATATATTTTCTTTATTTTTTCACACCCTCGGTTTAACTCTCCGTATTCCCTCTTAGGCTAAAATATCCCTGCTTCACCAATTTTTTCCTTGATCACACCTGTCCTCCTACTATCCCCCCTCTCTTCTTCCCCTTTCCATTTCCCCGGCTCCTGCAGTTACATCAGGGTATACACTCCTCTCTAGGATTTGGTGCTAAGATACACAAAGAGAGAGCACCTACATCACTTGTTTCTTGAACAGTTTCTAGTTGCATCAATTTACCTGTGAAGTTCATGATTGCATTTTTCTTTTACCACTGAGTAGAACGTCCATTTTAACATTTATATCACACTTTCCTTTTCCATCTGTTGGTTGAGGGACATTTAGGTTGTTCCCATTTCTTTGCTATGGAAACAGGAGCAATAAGCATGGAGTGAAAGTATCCCTGCAGGAGGATATGGAGTCCTTTGGGTATACATACACTTCGAGTATATACTGGAATATGGTAGGTTTTTTTTAGTCTTTTTAAGAGTTCTCCACGCTGATTTCCACAGTAGTGTGTACTAGTTCACAATCCCAGCAAGAAATGAGAATTCTACTTTCTACTCCCTCCTGCCAGCATTTGGTGTCATTTGTTCTCTTTAACTTCAGCCATCTGACTGGGATAAGTGAAGGTCTGTAAAGTAGTTTGATTTATATTTTCCCTAACTACAAAAAAGGTTGAACACTTTTAAAGTGTTTCTTAGGAATTTCTATTTCTCCTTTTGAGACTGCTCTCTGTTCTGACCCATATGCATTTTTTCAATTTGCTCATTTTGTTTTCTCGAGTCTTTTGTTTTTTGAGTTCTTCTTTCTGTATCCTGGATATCAACCCCCTGTCAGGTGTACAGCTGGAGAAGAGTTCCCCCCATTCTCTGGGCTTCCTCTTCAGTACTGTGATTGTTTCCTTTGCTGTATAGAAGCTTTTTAACTTAATGAGGGTTCCCATTTGTCAATTGTTGACCATAACTCCAGAGCAGATGCCTGGAATTTCTGTAACTACCAGTGATGAATGGATTCTTTCAGGAGTGGAATTAAGCTGATAAATAAGACTTAGGGCACAGCCCAAGTTCAAGTTTCTTGTCCTTTGGGGCCAGAGAGGAGGTGGTAAGAATCTACAAGATGTAGCCTGTAGACATGGGTGTTTCCTCTGTTATCTCCTTGCCTAGGGGGGAGTGCAGGCTGTCTATGTAATAGAGATGGTAGTCGTTCATATGATTATCATTAAGATGGTGAGAAATGCTATGCTTAAAGTGAGTAGACATGCCTGGCCCATATAGGCATTCAGTAAATGTAGAACTGTCATTTTTCCTTCTTTTTTTTCATTTACCACAATTTAAACAGAAAAAAATGCACATGTAGAGAGCCACTCCCTTAGTTTTAGGGGAAACTCTAGGTGTCAGAAAGCTTGAAGGATCTCCTGAATTCTTTGGAAGTTTCATGAGATACACCTGACCAGGACCACCATTGGAATTACTGAATCCCTGACACCTGAGATAGGTTGATTCTTATCAACGGGGTGAAGGTGGGATTAATATTAGCAAGGCTGGGTTATTAGGACTGAGGACTGGGACAAAAAGCCCCAGGGACAAGATGCCTACCACTGAGCTCACCTGTGAGGTGAGTTTCAGGCAGCAATGATTTCAGGACAATATATGCCGAATGCTTGAACTTTCCATTGGAGTGAGGGAGAAGGACCAGATGATTCAAGGGATGACAGTGAAACTTCCCTCTGCCTGCAGTGAATCTGGTATTTAAGCTAGACTAAGATGTTCAATTCACTAGTGTTGAATAACCTAATTATGTCAAGTTGGTATGTGGGTTCTTTCAAACTGAAATCACTGGCAGAAACATGACTTCGGAAAGGATAGAGATGGTTTATGAAGCGATGCTCTGTACATACCAAAGCTTGAAAATAGCCTGACCCCTACAGGCTGGTAACTGGGTTGCAGTGAATCAAAGTAAGCAAACCCTTTGAGGCAAACTTCTGACTAGCTGTGACACCCTCTCTGTTTTAGTACTGTCTCCGTAATTTGCTACCACAATCTAGGTATCCACTTACCCTTCCAATCCTTCACCTTTTATTGAATTTTTGTCCATCAAACATAAAGTCAACATGATTTGACCATTTCTTTGGATTTCATGCTCCTATGAAGATCCCCATGTGATGTAAATTTAATGAAATCTTATGATTTCCTTTTGTAATGTTATTGTATTACTTGGGACCTGAAGCCACACAAGTGTCTACCTAAGAATTAAGAGTAGCAGAGGGCACTCCTCACATTCAAACAGAAGCCACCTGAGGAAATATATCTCAACCTTGTCATTATGTTTAGGAAAAAAAATTATCTAGCCTTTCCCTCCTTACCGCTCTTCAGTTTCTTCCTAAAATTCTGCTAGCTACTTACAAGTAACTCGGCCTGAGACCTGATACTTAGAACTCCAGGGATCATATTCTCAGTATAAATGTAATGGCGAAGAAAATAAGAGGCCTCAAATTAAGAAAGGATTTGCCAATATTTGAATGTTTTTTGATAGGAAGTTGAACTTAAAATATATTTGAATGTAGGACACTTAAATTATAAGGGAATTAGGTAGATGGCTCCTTGAGATGCAACTTCTAATGAATTCTCACATTCTTGGTTCTAGACACCCTTTTTTGAAATTCTCTGATCTTTATCTTTATAATTTTTTTTTGTCTTAATCCTCTCTCTTTCTACACTTATAGCATCTCTCTGCATTGGCTGTTTCCAAGTAGGGATCAATTATTCTGAAACTTACTGTCCAAATAACCTGGACTGTCTTCCTTTGATCTTTTGACCTCTTAGAGTTCTCCTAGCTGTCACTCTCTGACCCTCATCACTGTTGGGTTGTAACATATTAGAAAAGTATGCAACATGGGTCTGCATGTCTGAACCAGTGAGTGTGAAGGCAATAAAAGTAGTGTGAACAGTTTCTGTGCTCCAGAAGTTTAGAATGCAGTAGCATGAGACAGACATGTGGATGTATAGGGAGGTTCCTGATAGACACAGGAATGCATAGAGATGGTCATCTTGAATATGTGACTGCACAGGGACAGTCCTGCTAGAAATGTGACTGCATAGGACACTTACATCTTCAACAAATGCTATTGGCAAGGACTTGATCATTGCCTCCCAGGACCCCAGAAAGCTTTGTTGGTGAGAAAGTGAGATTTGAATGGATACTAAAAGAATTATCATTTGCCAGTTGGATTGTAGTGGTTATAAGAACATTCCAAGGTACATGAAGACTCGAGTTGGAAGCAGCAGGATGTGACATGAAGGAAGCCATGTCAGTGAATTTATGTCACCAGAATACAGTCTGCGAGGGCCAGTACTTGGTGAGAAACAAGGCTGGAATGTATGATCCACTGGGCTTTTTTCTAGGCATCCAGTATTTCTTCAAGGAGTGTCTCATAAATTTCCATTTGATTTTTTTCATTTTTNGTGCAATGCCGCGGAGGTCAGAAGAGGGTCTCGGATTCCCCTGGAGCTGGAGTTCTCCTGGAATTGGAGTTTCAGACGGCTCTCGGCCGCCATGTGGGTGCTGGGGATCGAACCTGGGTCCTCTGTAAGAGCGGTCGGCGCTCTTAACCGCTAGGCCATCTCTCCAGCCCCTAGCTTCATTCTTCTACAGGTGGAGATCCAGTTTAGCCAGCACCATTTGTTGAAGATGCTGTCTTTCTTCCAGTGTTTGTCCTTGGCACCTTTTTCAAATATCAGGTGGCTGAAATTGCATGAACTCATGTTCAAGTCTTCAGTTATGTTCCACTGATCCACATGTCTGTTTTATGCTGATTTTGACTATAGCTCTGTAATATAGTTTGAGGTCTTGTATGGCAACCCCCAACCCCCAGCATTGTTCTTTGTGCTCAGGGTTGCTTTGTTTATCTTGGGTCTTTTGTGATTCCAGATTCCATATAAATTTTAGTTTTTTTTCTTCTAATTCTGTGAAGAATGTCATGGGAATTTTGATTGGAACTTTATTGAATGTATATATTGATTTTTGTAGGATTGCCATTAATTTCTCAATCTATGAGCATGGGAAGTCCTTCTTGGTGTCTTCCTCTATCTCTTTCCTTAAAGATTAAAAAAATTTCAGTGTTATCTTTAATGTCTTTGGTCAGGTTTATTCTGAGATTTTTAAATATTTTTTGAGGCTATTGTGATTGGGAGAATTTCCATGTATTCCTTCTCTAATAGCTTGTTATTGACACATAGAAAGGCTACTGATTTTTGTAGATTAATTTTGTAGTCTGCCACTTTGCTGAAAGTATTAATTCTTTCTAGGAATTTTCTGGTCAAATTTTTGGATCTCTTAGGCATAATATAATATGTCATTTAAAAAAAGGGATAACTTGGGCTGGAGAGATGGCCTAGCGGTTAAGAGCGCTGACCGCTCTTACAGAGGACCCGGGTTCGATCCCCAGCACCCACATGGCGGCTGAGCCGTCTGAAACTCCAATTCCAGGAGAACTCCAGTTCCAGGGGAATCCGAGGCCCGCTTCTGACCTCCGCGGCATTGCACGACACGGGTGCACTGACCTGCATGCAGACAGTGCATTGATACACATACAGAAATAAATAAAATTAAAAAAAAAAGAAAACCAGCTGTCCCTCTACTACTAGTCATTGGTTGCAGTAGTTCCTCAGCTAAATTGAGGCTCCTTACCCATTTCTCCACTTCTGTGCAGTCTGATTTAAGCTTGCGTAGATCTTGTGCATGCTGTCACCATTGCTAAAAGTTCATATGAGTAGCTTCTCAGCTGTCTGGAAAACTCTGTTTCCTTGGGATCATCAACCACATCTGGCTCACACAATTTTTCCACCCCTTCTCCCTCAATGGTTCCTGAGTCTTGTGTGGCAGAGGATTGATGTAGCTGTCCTATTTGGGATAAGTTCTCTATAGTCTCTTATTCTCAGCACTTTGGCCAGTTGGGTTAATCACCATCTATACATGAAGCTTTCCTGGTGAGAGTTGAATGATGCATTAATCTTCTTTCTGTCTGGTTCCACTATGTTCCCTGAGGCTAAGGTGGAGAGGTTGCATTGTAAATGTGTTGCCTAGAGCTAGGCATGTCACAGACACTTATTTTCCATGTTTGGCCAGTTGTGAAACTTTTTAATAGTCTCCATCTGTTGCAAAAAGAAGCTTTTTTGGTGAATGATAAGAGGTTCAGTGTTTTTTTTTTTTTTTTTTTAAACATAAGCATATCTGAGAATATAGTAAGAAATTAAGTTGGTCTAGGGGTATGACAAAAGTGGGTTTCTCTCTCATGAGCTTTGCAGGTAAATGGCTGGAGCTAGAAGATATCATGCTGAGTGAAGTAACACAGTCCCAGAAAAACAAATGATGAATGGTATCCCTCATCTGTGGTTGCTAGCACCAATTACCTAATTGTATGGCAAACTGAGCAAGCAATGTCAATGTGATCTAAAAGCAACTGTGCTCTTATATTGTGAATCCCTTAAAAAATAATTTAAAAAGTGGGTTTGTCTCTAAGTCTATGACCACTCTGGTTATGTGTATTTGGCTATGTTTATAGTACCACACATAAGTTCCCTCCCATTGACCAGGTCTTAAATCCAATTAGACAGCTGTTGTTCACTCCCAAGATAAAATTGTGATTACTACAACAGTAGAAAGAAAACAAATGACCCGCTCAATAGATGGAGCAAAGAACTGAACAGAGACTTCACAAGCGAGGAATTAGAGATGTCTGAGAAACACCTCAAGAACTGCTCAACATCACTAATCATTAAGGAAATGCAAATCAAAACCACTTTAAGATATCATCTTACTCCAATAAGACTGCTAGGATCAAGAAAACAAATGATACCAAGTGCTGGAGAGTTGTGGGAAAGGGGAACATCATCCACTGCTGGTGGGAATGTAAACTCATACAGCCACTATGGAAAGCGGTGTGGAGAACCCTGGAAGATTGGAATGAACTTGCCACCCGACCCACCCTACCACTCTCTGGCATGTACCCTCAAGACTTACGCCACCACAGAGAACATGCACGGCCATGTTTATTGCAGTCTCTTCACAATAGCAGGAGCTGGAACCAACCTAAATGCCCCTCAACTGACGAGTGGATAGAGAAAAGTGGTACACTACACAATGGAGTCTATGCAACATAAGAAAGACGACATCACGAGCTTTGCAGGAAAATGGCTGGAGCTAGAGGACATCATGCTGAGTGAAGTAACACCAGTCCCAGAAAAACAAACGACGAATGGTATCCCTCATCTTGGATGCTAGCCAATTACCCAATTGTAAGCATTCTTGTAGGGCCCCCTGAGCTTTGTCCAAAGCAGTGTGGGCATAACGCATTTTGGAAACAACAACAAAACAACAACAACAGAAAAGACTGCATCCAAGAACTGACTGAAACAGTGAACTTCTGCTCAAAACAGTCAACTTCCCCATGGAAAATATTGAGAAAGATAAGAGATGAAAGCATGTTTGCAGAATGCATGAGCTCTGGCGGTGGGAGGAATGAGTGGGAACACGGGTCTAGATTTGTTAAAAAAAATATAAATAAATAAATTTATGTGAAAAAAAAAAAGAGATGGGTGTGGTGGCGACGCCTTTAATCCTAGCACTTGAGAGGAGAGGCAGGCGATCTTTGTGAGTTCAAGGCCAGCCTGGTCTACAGAGTGAGTTCCAGGACAACTGGGGCTGCAGGAGACCCTGTCTCGAAAAGACAAAAAAAAAAAAAAAAAAAAAAAAGAGAGTAGCTGTGTATGACAGAATCCATGAGCTCTGACAGGGGGTTGGGGGCATGAGGGGTGGGCATGGATGGGGGAATGAATCTAAATTTGATTAAGAAATGTTGTATGAAATGCACTCAATAAAAATTAAAAAGTTTTAAAAAAAACAATGGAGCAGTGTGATGATACAATGGAGCAGTGTGTGGGCACAATGGAACATTGTGATGGCAAAATGGAGCAGTCTGAGGACAAAATTGAGCAGTGTGAGGGCACAATGGAGAAATGTGAGGGCACAGTGGAGAAATGTGAGGGCACAGTGGAGCAATGTGAAGACACAATGCAGCAGTGTGATGCAAAAATAGAGCATCGTGATGGCACAATGGAGCAGTGTGATGGCACAATGGAGCAGTGTGATGGCACAATGGAGCAGAATGAGGGCACGATGGAGCAGTGTGATGACACAATGGAGCAGAGTGAAGACACAGTGGAACAGTGTGATGAAACAATGGAGCAGTGTGAGGGCACAACGGAGCTCAGCGAGCGCACAATGGAGCAGTGTGAGGACACAATGGAGCAGTGTGATGACAAAATGGAGCAGTGTGCAGGCACAATGTGGCAGAGTGCGGGTACAATGGAGCAGTGTGATGGCACAATGGAGCAGTGTGAGAGAACAATGGAGCAGTGTCATGGCACAATGTAGTAGCGTGATGACACAATGCAGCAGCATGCTGACACAATGGAGCAGCATGAAGACACAGTGGAGCAGTGTGTTGGCACAATGCAGCAGCGTGATGGCACAATGGAGCAGTGTGATGGTACAATGGAGCAGCATGAGGGTACAATGGAGCCAGTGTGTGATGACGCAATGTAGCAGAGTGAAGACACAGTGGAGCAGTGTGATGACACAATGGAGCAGTGTGAGCGCATATTGCAGTACTTCGTGGGAAAAATGTAGCAGTGCGGAGGCACAATGGAGCAGTGTGAGAGCACAACAGAGCATTGTGAGAGCACAATGGAGCCGTGTGATGACACAATAGAGCAGTGTGATGATGCAATAGAGCAGTGTGATGACCCAACGGAGCAGGGTGAAGGCACAATGGAGCACTGTGAGGGCACAATGGAGCAGTGTGATGACACAATGGAGAAGTGTGATGACAAAATGGAGCAGTGTGAGGGCGGAGTGGAGCAGTGTGATGACAAAATGGAGCAGTGTGATGGCACAATGGAGCAGCGTGAGGGCACAAAAAAATTGTGATTACTACAACAGTAGAGATTATTTGCTGGGCTGTTAATTGCTGTAGCTCACAGATTTTACAGATGGATGGAATCATTGATTGGTTTTCTCCCTTGGGAATTTACATAGTATCTTCTTCTGGTACTATGGGAGCTGGTCTTCAGAAAGGAGGTTTCTAAATCAGTTTCAGCTTGATTGCTCCAAAGTATGTTCTGTTTTAAACAATAGGACCTTGACCTTCAAGTTCTGGGAGGCAATCAAGGGCTGTGGCAGTAGTCTGTGTTATTTCTGGAGTCTCTTAGGCTATCCTGACCAACAACTTGAAGGGAAGTTTCCTCTGCCTTGTGCTGTGTTTTATTTGTTATATAGATGTAGCTATACATCTATATATCATCTGTACATATGTACATATGTATGTATATATAGTGTATTGTTCATACAATACACTAAGCATACTTTTGAACTAATATATTTTCCTTTATTTTTTCACACCCTCTGTTTAACTCTCCGTATTCCCTCTTAGGCTAAAATATCCCTGCTTCACCAATTTTTTCCTTGATCACACCTGTCTCCTACTATCCCCCCTCTCTTCTTCCCCTTTCCATTTCCCCGGCTCCTGCAGTTACATCAGGGTATACACTCCTCTCTAGGATTTGGTGCTAAGATACACAAAGAGAGAGCACCTACATCACTTGTTTCTTGAACAGTTTCTAGTTGCATCAATTTACCTGTGAAGTTCATGATTGCATTTTTCTTTACCACTGAGTAGAACTCCATTTTATACATTTATCACACTTTCCTTTTCCATCTGTTGGTTGAGGGACATTTAGGTTGTTCCCATTTCTTTGCTATTATGGAAACAGGAGCAATAAGCATGGAGTGAAAGTATCCCTGCAGGAGGATGAGTCCTTTGGTGTATGCCAACGAGTCATATAACTGGACCATATGGTAGGTTTATTTTTAGTCTTTTTAAGAGTTCTCCACGCTGATTTCCACAGTGGCTGTACTAGTTCACAATCCCAGCAATGATGAATGAGAATTCTACTTTCTCCCATCCTTGCCAGCATTTGGTGTCATTTGTTCTCTTAATCTCAGCCATTCTGACTGGGATAAGATGAACTCTTAAAGTAGTTTTGATTTATATTTCCCTAACTACAAAGAAGGTTGAACACTTTTTAAAGTGTTTCTTAGGAATTTCTATTTCTCCTTTTGAGACTGCTCTCTGTTCTGACCCATATGCCATTTTTCAATTTGCTCATTTGTTTTCTCGAGTCTTTGTTTTTTGAGTTCTTCTTTCTGTATCCTGGATATCAACCCCCTGTCAGGTGTACAGCTGGAGAAGAGTTCCCCCCATTCTCTGGGCTTCCTCTTCAGTACATTGATTGTTTCCTTTGCTGTATAGAAGCTTTTTACTTTAATGAGGTTCCCATTTGTCAATTGTTGACCATAACTCCAGAGCAGATGCCTGGAATTCTTGTAACTACCAGTGATGAATGGATTCTTTCAGGAGTGGAATTAAGCTGATAAATAAGACTTAGGGCACAGCCCAAGTTCAAGTTCTTGTCCTTTGGGGCCAGAGAGGAGTGGTAAGAATCTACAAGATGTAGCACTGTAGACATGGGTGTTTCCTTCTGTTATCTCCTTGCTAGGGGGGAGTGCAGGCTGTCTATGTAATAGAGATGGTAGTCGTTCATATGATTATCATTAAGATGGTGAGAAATGCTATGCTTAAAGTGAGTAGACAATGCCTGGCCCATCAGTAGGCATTCAGTAAATGTTAACTGTCATTATTTCCTTCTTTTTTTTCATTTACCACAATTTAAACAGAAAAAAATGCACATGTAGAGAGCCACTCCCTTAGTTTTAGGGGAAACTCTAGGTGTCAGAAAGCTTGAAGGATCTCCTGAATTCTTTGGAAGTTTCATGAGATACACCTGACCAGGACCACCATTGGAATTACTGAATCCCTGACACCTGAGATAGGTTGATTCTTATCAACGGGGTGAAGGTGGGATTAATATTAGCAAGGCTGGGTTATTAGGACTGAGGACTGGGACAAAAAGCCCCAGGGACAAGATGCCTACCACTGAGCTCACCTGTGAGGTGAGTTTCAGGCAGCAATGATTTCAGGACAATATATGCCGAATGCTTGAACTTTCCATTGGAGTGAGGGAGAAGGACCAGATGATTCAAGGGATGACAGTGAAACTTCCCTCTGCCTGCAGTGAATCTGGTATTTAAGCTAGACTAAGATGTTCAATTCACTAGTGTTGAATAACCTAATTATGTCAAGTTGGTATGTGGGTTCTTTCAAACTGAAATCACTGGCAGAAACATGACTTCGGAAAGGATAGAGATGGTTTATGAAGCGATGCTCTGTACATACCAAAGCTTGAAAATAGCCTGACCCCTACAGGCTGGTAACTGGGTTGCAGTGAATCAAAGTAAGCAAACCCTTTGAGGCAAACTTCTGACTAGCTGTGACACCCTCTCTGTTTTAGTACTGTCTCCGTAATTTGCTACCACAATCTAGGTATCCACTTACCCTTCCAATCCTTCACCTTTTATTGAATTTTTGTCCATCAAACATAAAGTCAACATGATTTGACCATTTCTTTGGATTTCATGCTCCTATGAAGATCCCCATGTGATGTAAATTTAATGAAATCTTATGATTTCCTTTTGTAATGTTATTGTATTACTTGGGACCTGAAGCCACACAAGTGTCTACCTAAGAATTAAGAGTAGCAGAGGGCACTCCTCACATTCAAACAGAAGCCACCTGAGGAAATATATCTCAACCTTGTCATTATGTTTTAGGAAAAAAAATTATCTAGCCTTTCCCTCCTTACCGCTCTTCAGTTTCTTCCTAAAATTCTGCTAGCTACTTACAAGTAACTCGGCCTGAGACCTGATACTTAGAACTCCAGGGATCATATTCTCAGTATAAATGTAATGGCGAAGAAAATAAGAGGCCTCAAATTAAGAAAGGATTTGCCAATATTTGAATGTTTTTTGATAGGAAGTTGAACTTAAAATATATTTGAATGTAGGCACACTTAAATTATAAGGGAATTAGGTAGATGGCTCCTTGAGATGCAACTTCTAATGAATTCTCACATTCTTGGTTCTAGACACCCTTTTTTGAAATTCTCTGTCTTTATCTTTATAATTTTTTTTGTCTTAATCCTCTCTCTTCTACACTTATAGCATCTCTCTGCATTGGCTGTTTCCAAGTAGGGATCAATTATTCTGAAACTTACTGTCCAAATAACCTGGACTGTCTTCCTTTGATCTTTTGACCTCTTAGAGTTCTCCTAGCTGTCACTCTCTGACCCTCATCACTGTTGGGTTGTAACATATTAGAAAAGTATGCAACATGGGTCTGCATGTCTGAACCAGTGAGTGTGAAGGCAATAAAAGTAGTGTGAACAGTTTCTGTGCTCCAGAAGTTTAGAATGCAGTAGCATGAGACAGACATGTGGATGTATAGGGAGGTTCCTGATAGACACAGGAATGCATAGAGATGGTCATCTTGAATATGTGACTGCACAGGGACAGTCCTGCTAGAAATGTGACTGCATAGGACACTTATCCTGTCAACAAATGCTATTGGCAAGGACTTGATCATTGCCTCCCAGGACCCCAGAAAGCTTTGTTGGTGAGAAAGTGAGATTTGAATGGATACTAAAAGAATTATCATTTGCCAGTTGGATTGTAGTGGTTATAAGAACATTCCAAGGTACATGAAGACTCGAGTTGGAAGCAGCAGGATGTGACATGAAGGAAGCCATGTCAGTGAATTTATGTCACCAGAATACAGTCTGCGAGGGCCAGTACTTGGTGAGAAACAAGGCTGGAATGTATGATCCACTGGGCTTTTTTCTAGGCATCCAGTATTTCTTCAAGGAGTGTCTCATCAATTTCCATTTGATTTTTTTCATTTTGAGTATATTGCTTCAGCAGACTTTCTGTTCTACACATTAAGCTTCTCATTGATACAACTGGATCTTAAGTGTTCCCTAAATATCAGTGTGTTAAAGACATGGCCCTTGGTAGTGCTAGTAGGAAGGAGGTGGTGAAACCTTTAAGAGATTGGTTCTACTGGGAGACCCTTAGGTTAATGGGGAGTATATTGGTCAGGGTTTGCTAAAGAAACACAACTGATAAAGTGTGTGTGTGTGTGTGTGTGTGTGTGTGTGTGTGTGTGGTGTGCATGTGTGGATTTATCAGAGTGGCTTACAGGACAGAGTCTGAGTAGTCCTACAATAGCTGCACCACACCGGAGAAGCTGAGAATCTGGTAGTTGCTCAGTCCACGAGGCCAGATGTCTCAGTAGTCCCAATCTGGTGCTGAAAGCCTGATGGATTCTGGGAGATCTGCCTGTCTTCGGTCTACATTGGAATCCAAAGGAGTTGGTTCTATTTTACTGGAGGAATGTCACAGCCACAGATGAACCTCCAGTGAGGGAGAAGGCAAGCAGGCAAGAAAGGAAAGCTCCCTTCCGCAATGGCCTTTACATGGGCTGCCAGTGGAAGGTAATGCTGCAGTCAGGGTGGCTCCTTCAGCTTGAGCTGATCCAGTCAGGAAGGTCTCTCATTTTACTTAATTCTAGATCCAGTTAAGTTGACACCCAGGATTGGCCATCACAAGTCCAGCCCTTGTCAACTTGATAGCCAACTGTTCATGCTTAATTTTCAAGTGAAAACAATGGCAAGGTCATAATTCTGCCAAACATGAAATAACAATTCCAAAAAAATTGCAGACACATTATATATCTCAGAGTAGGTGTTTAAGGTCCTTGGGGAATGGTTAGTCCTTCAGCATCTCATAACTTAATATGATAATATATATTTACAGTCCTTATCTACTTAACATTTATCTCTGTGGGACTGGAGACCTGGGTTCAGGGGTACATTGCTCATGTGCAGGCACAATCTACTATACTACAAGGCACACCCTGCCACAAGTTGCTAGCAGGTGATTGGTGCCATGAGCTGACTTGTTTGTCTGCAAGTCCCCATGAGCTGCGATGATGCATTATGGCCACTGGGAGGTGATGTCAGGAGACCTATGTAAGCTGCCTGTAACATGCAATAAACAGATTTTCATGGATTTGCACCATCTGACGTAGTCCCTGAGCTATTATTGTGCTTGTGCTTGGTTGTGGGGCTATAAACCCCACAGCTGGCTCTTCAGCTCCTTTGGTTGTGGGAGCCAGCAGCTTTGCCATGGTGTTTTGGGCCTGGAACCATCAGTTCCATAGCTGCATATTTGGCCCTGGGACTATCAGTTCTGCAGCTGCTTGTTTGGCCAGCGGGCCATTAGCCCTGTCCATGTTCCCTCTTCAACCTGTCCAACCGTGGGGTCAACAGTCCCACCTATCTCAAGTATACCTTTCTTTCTTTCTTTCTTTCTTTCTTTCTTTCTTTCTTTCTTTCTTTCTTTCTTTCTTTCTTTCTTTCTTTCTTGCTTTCTTTCTTGCTTGCTTGCTTGCTTGCTTGCTTGCTTGCTTGAGACAGGGTCTCCCTATAGCCCCAGCTGGCCTGGAACTCACTCTGTAGACCAGGCTTGCCTTGAACTTACAGAGATCCACCTGCCTCTGCCTCCCAAGTGCTAGGATTAAAGGTGTGCACCATCATCCCCAACTTAAAGATGGTTCTTAGACGCCATGTGGATGCTGGGAATCGAACCTGGCTCCTCTGCAAGAGCAGTCAGCACTCTTAACCGCTGAGCCATCTCTCCAGCACCATACATTTATTTCTAAAAGAAGCAGAACACAAATATCTGCTTAATATATGTGTACATATTCACAAGCATGCTTTTAACAAAATAGGACAGAAACACTCAAGTCAGTTACAACCCTTGGTTCTGCAATTGGTCACCTGACTTCAGCTGATATTTATAACTACCTTCTACTACGTATTCTGTATTTCCTCCACCATCAACAAGCACTGCAACAAACTCTGCAGGTCTTGGCTCCTTCCCTGGAGGACTGAGCCACACCTTCATCCCCGAAGGGTCTAGACCATTTATTATCCACTTGGATTGTGTTGTTGCAGTTTCTCATTGACCTTAATCACAGTACATGGTAACACCAAAAGATGCCTTAGGAATCTCCTGCTTTCCAGACATGGTCTTCCTCACTTTCATTGTGGAGAAACAGTCCAATATCTCCCTGATATCAACCACCCTGCCTAATATTTTTATTCTTTTCTTAGAAACCCAAAGAGGCCAGGAAGATTTAGCTTCCAGTTCAATGGAACGTTTTCTATGTCTTCTAGCAGATGCTCTTCCCCCTCTGGGACCAAAAGTTCTAGGCCAGCAGAGCACAAAGTTGTGGGTACAGGGAGCAAAACTTTCCTATTGGTCATCAGGTGTGATAATGAGTGGAACCACCCCCACTTCCTACCTCTCTATTCCTGGACCAGTGAACCCTGGCCATAAGAGAAAGAGTAATATATTATACGCTGGATGCCGATTCAAAGCATTTATTGCTTCTGGAAGACCTTGCCCCAGACCTCCAGGCTTTTGCCACCTAATTGGTGCTGTAACTGTGTCTTTAAAAGCTCATTTCACGTTCTTTTTTAAAAAAAATGCTTTTATTGATGTTTTGTGTACTTCAGACATTATTTGTCAGTTCAGTTTAGACATATTCCCCTTTCCCTTCCTCCCACCCCACCCCAGATCATGCATTCTGCCATAAATGTCCTGCATCTTTCTCTCTGCCTTTTTTTATGTTTAGGAATTCACATTTTCCTCCTTTAATTTTATATTACTCTAAAATATGCATACATACTTTCCACTCATATACAGTAATTACAGAGTCTGAAAGTAAGTGGTGCATCGATTCTAGAGCCTGTCAAGAGATTTACATTATAACAACATAGTTGCTTTCAGATAAATAGAAATATACCAATAATGTTGTTCAGCTTGCTCTTCATCTGGGGACCTGGTGTTAGCATCCACAAATGAGGGAGACCATCACCACTTGTTTTTCCGGGACTGTATTACTTCACTTAGCATAATGGCCTCGAGTTCCATCCATTTACCTGCAAAGTTCATGATGTCATCTTTCTTTATCGCTGAGTAGCATACTCCACTGTGTAGATGTACCACATTTCTGTCATCCACTCGTCAGTTGAGGGGCATTTGGGTTGGTTCCAGCTCTTCACTTCATTTCACTGTTCTATTAGACCAGGTTCTTCAGAATGGTGGAGAACATGGTAAGACTAGTGAATTCCATGACCATGGGCCCACTGTTGTACTTCTTTGGCTATGAGTTGAGTTCCCTGGTCAGAAGCGATGCTGCATGTAATACCATGACACTGGAAAAGGCATACTATAAGTCCCTGGATGACAGTTTTGGCAGAAGAATTATGTGCAGGAAAGGTAAGTCCAAACCAGATTATGTACTTATTCCTATAAGGACAAAGTGCTGTTCCCTCCACAATGAGAGTGGTCCAATGCAGTCAACCTGCCACCAGGTTGGTTTCTGACTGGTCACCCTCGGGAATAATGCCTTATTGGGGGCTCAGTGTTGGTCTCTGCTGTTGGAAGATCTGGCACTCAGAAGCAGCTGTAGCCAGGTCAGCCTTGATGAGTCCATCCCATCCCATCCATCTCTGCCATGATGGAAATTCTGATCATGGGCACACTGAGCAATGACAGGGATAGCAGGAGAAAGAGGCTGGGAGTTAAATTTGCATTGTAAGTCAGCCAAATATATAATAAGGCCTTTGGTTCGATTTTCTGCAACTTGAGCTTTACAGCTGCTGGAGAGAAGACACTCTTTCAGGGCACACTTAGAAACCTTTAGACTGTTGCTGGGAGTCTGCAACTGGTTAATTTTATCACTGAGCTCATTCTTTTCCTCCATCACTTTATCCAAGCCCAAAATAAAATAATTCTTTCAATTCTGTTTCTCTAGAACCACTCCTGTTACCAATCTGTATTGGTCAGGCTTTCTAAAGAAATAGAATATATATATATTATATATATATATTCTGGGATATATATAATATATATAATATATAATATATTATATATAGGCTCACAGGATAGAGTCCTAGTAGTCCAACAATGGTTGTACCATGCTGGAGAGGCTGAGAATCTGGTATTTCCTCAGTCCACAAGGCTGGCTGTCTCAGCAGTCCCAATCTGGTCCTGAAGGCCTAAAGGGTCCTGGGAGACCTGCCTGTCTTCAGTCTACATTGGAATCCAAAGGAGTTGGTTCTATTATTAGTGGAGGAATGCCACAGCCACAAGAAGAAGCTCCAGTGAGGGAGAAGGCAAGCAGGCAAGAAAGGAAAGCTCCCTTCCACCATGGCCTTTATATGGGCTGCCAGAAGAAGGTAATGCTGCAGTTAGGGTGGGTCTTTCTAGCTTCAAATACTCCAATCAAAAAGCTCTCTCAGTTCAGTTAATTCTGTATTCAGTCAAGTTCACAACCAAGATCAGCCATCCCAATGAATGTCACTGAGGGGGTATGTGGGACTCCAGCCGCTTCTTTACTGTCTTTGGCTTCCTAAATATGAGGTCAGGGCTTTTACTCGTCTCATACCACTGCCCTAATGTACTGCTGTACTCAAGGAACAGCGTCATGGAGTAGAACACATGAAACCATCAATCCGCATGGCCTTTTTCTTTTAACAAGCTGATTATCTCAGTCATTTATTACAGAGATGGAAAGCTGGCTAATACACACTAAATCGCCTTTCCCCACAGATTATACCTTTGTCTATTGTCCATGTTATGTGGCAGGCCACAGTTAATCTGCTGATGGTTTCTGGGTCAGAGAGTGTCAGATGGGCTCCACTTACAGTATCAGTCTCCAGTTGTGGGGTGCTGAGTAAATGGCCACCCTTTTCCCAGGCTTTCAGGCAGGGTGGTGCATTCAGTGTGGCTAAGCTGTGACTATATGGCATGAGGAGAAATGGTCCTGCATCTTGAGTTCCTATCTGTAAGAAGGGTGTGTGCGCGTGTATTAGACCATAACAAGACCAGGATCAGCTGCTCTGGATCCAGAGATAAAAGTCATATAGAGACTAGGTGCTCCGGCAGCTAGGATATCCTTTCTCTTGGCTTCAGACAGGAAAGAGAAGTTCTGTATAGGTCACCTTTGGGTCTGTTTGTTTTATAGCTGCACAGTCTATGTCACAGAGTACCATGTACAGAGTTTTATAATTGGTTGTAAAGCATAGACTCAAGAAACACAAATGACATAACAAGAACTTTCGAAGAAGAGCATTTGAAGTTAAAGCAGTTATCTGATGCTAAGAAATACCAGACATAAGTAAACTGACAGCACAGTTCTCTCAAGGCAAGTGGGATTCTCAAAATGTGACTCAAAAATAGCAAACACATCTTAAAATACCAGCTTGGATACTTCAACAATATCAAGGATAAGAGTCACAAAGCATGGCTAAGGAACTGTTTCAGATGAGTGGAGACTAAAGTGATCTAGCAACTAAATGCACTGGGGAGGTATGACAAAAGAAAAAAGAGTGACTTTTTATTTATTTATTTATTTATCTTTATTATTTTTTTATTGATACTTTGTGTATTTCATACATCATTTTCCAATTAAGTTCAGGCATATTTCCCCTTCCCTTCCCCCCATCCCACCCCACCCCATCCCAGATCATGCATTCTGCCATAACTGTCCTGCATTTTTCTCTCAGTTTTTTTTCCATTTTTTTAGCAATAAGTGATAATTTATGAGTACAAGCATCCTTCATGTAAAACCAATTTGCAAGCAGTTGTGCCCAAACACACACAGCCCCTTGTTCCCACCTCCCGCAAGGGGGTCTTGTATGTTCAATCAAGTTGATCAAATGAGTGTCCAGGATATGTTGCTGTAGGTTCACCGTTCACCCCAATCACAGCCCTTACATTCTACCACGACCCCTCTTCCACAGATTTTTTCCCTAGGCTTAGACAAGGGGCACAGGTGGATGAGAAGCAAAACAGTCTATTTTCTCTGGAGCTGTTGTCTTGGACTCTGGTCACTTCTGGCTGTTTTCTTTCATGGGCTGACAGTTTGTCAAGGAATAACCTTTCGATCCTACTAATGAAGCACAAGCAATTAGATATATAGGTATTTAAACACTATTAATTGTTATTGTAGGTTACTTTGGTATAGACACAGATGTTTGGATCGTTTGTTAATCCATGAATTACATTTTTTTCTGTTGAATATGATAGGGTCTTACTGTGGCTTATAACATCTCTTGACCATTAGGGGGTGCAAGCTTGTGGCATCAGCCGTGGGTTATTCCTCCAAGGAGAGAGCCAATAGCCAATTAGATTTGGGATATACAGGCATATGTCTGCCTCTGCTGCACAGTATTTCCAGGCAGGTGAGGTGTAGCTGGTGCTGACGGAGGAGACTTGCTTGACTCAAGGAGACCTATATTTGCTTTATTGATATAGTGGCCTTTGGTAATACTCTCTGTTATTCCAGAGACCATCTGTACACTTGCATGTGTGGTCTCAATACATCTTTCTCATGTTAACCTCAGGTCTTTGACAGCAGGGCCTGATCGCCTCTCTTCTTGCAGGTATCCCAGTTTAGAGGCAAGGAACCTTTACCTTTTGTGGGGGCTTGGATCCCCTGGCCAACATCTCCTTGGTAGAATAATCCATTGCTGATGTCAGAGCTCCTGCATTAATATATTTTGCTTAAGTGCATAGCTTAAGGAGACTTTAGTATTATATTTGGTTCTGAATAGAGAATAATCCTTTTCACAGTTTCTATGTCTATTAGTCAATTCAAGAAGGCAGTTTTACCGGTTTTATAAGAGATTACCTCTATAATAGTTGTCTCCAATTTACAGTTGGAGAATGACATCATCATCATATTTCTCCTTGTTCTATGGGGGGGGGATAAGAAAGTCTCTCGTATTAAAACCTTTGTGGCTCCTAGAAGGTAAGTTTCGTTAGGACTCATTATACATAGTTGTTACAAGTAGGATCCACAGAGGGGTTTGATGTTTGTAGCAATCTGAGGCTTTTCTTCCTTTCAATGTTAGGACAGGCCAACCTTTCTGTTGGCACTTTCTGGTACATCCTACTTGATACAAAGCTGTATCTTTTCTTTCTCAGCCGTTAAGTTGGTGACATTTTGACCTATTGGAACATACAAATCTTTTCCCGTAGTTAGTTTTAAGATTTGAATTGCAAGGCTTTTGACAAAAAGGTTTCATTTCTATCTGTATCCCCCCCCCCATTTTTTTTAGGACATCTTCAAAGAGTGTTACTTAGATAGTAGATACTGGGTAGCATTTTAAGTAATTTTCTTCAAGCTCTGGTTAGATATTCAGTCCTAGAACTTTTGAGTATTGCTAAGTGTCTTCCATTAGATTAAACACTGAAATGACAGTTTTCATTATAAATCATAGTCAAGAGAGAGAATGAGTGGGCTGGGGAGATGACATAGTCATTAATGTGCTTGCTACATAAGCTTTAGCACTTGAGTTCAGATCCCTAGAACCTTTGTAAGAGATAGATGTGGCAGTGAGCCTCTGTAACCCCCCTCCCCCCCACACACCTGGCACTGGAGGGAGGACAAAGAAACATGGATGGGGCTTGCTGGCCAGCTAGCTGAATGGAGAGCTTTGGGGTCAATGAGACAGATATCCTATCTCAAAAAGATAAGGTTGTGAGTGATAGAGGAAGATGCCTGGTCATTGACCCATGCCTTCACAAGCACAGACACATAGACGTGGACGCAGACACAGACACACACACACACACACACACACATACAGACATGCACATAGACACACACACAAAGACACACACAGAGACACATAGACACACACAGATACACATACAGACACACAGACACACATACAGACATACACACACAGACAGGCACACACAGACATGCACACACAGACACACAGATACACACCTAGACACACAGATACACACACAAATAAAACAAAGAGACAGAAAGAGGGAGGTAGAGTTTGTTGAAAGTCTTTATCAGGCAAAAATTGTGTTGTGTCATGTAATCCTCTTCATTTTCTGGCATTTCTTTGTAAGATACATAGGGAAAGAAATATACAAATACAAATACATATAAATTAATGTGTATAAATTATTTTTTAACAAAATCAGTATATGGAAATCATATATATGAACTAAAGCCAAAGAAAAATGCAAATAGTAACCTTATGGTAATAGAATTAAATACAGTTTTATTTTCTGGTCTAATGCTTTGTTAGGAGATTTAATAAAGTTATTACTCCTGTTTCTTTCTCTCATGGCTTTATACTATATAGCATTTCCTTCCATGGTTTGTTAGTTCCTCTGTGGTCCTGGGGACTGAGCACAAGGCCCCACACATGCAAATATACTAGGCAAATGCTCCACCATTGAGCTGTATTCACAGTCCCCTTATTTATTTTACTTTTAATTTTGAGGCAGAGTCTCACCAAGTTGCCCAGTCTGACCCCAGATTCACTTCGAAGCTCATCAAAGGCTTAAACTTGTGATCTTCCTGCCTGTGCCTCCCAAGTAGTTTGGACTATAGGCTGCTACCTTTGGACCTAGCTTTATTAGTGAATTAGTAGGTGATACTCATTCTGCCTCCTTTGGTACAGTCCTATTTGGTCATATGTCTATAGGAGACTCTAGGCTGGGCTTGAAGATACATTCCTCTGAATATAGAATTTGATCCCAGAAATCTGTTTACTACTGAAAGATAGGAGGTAAAAATGGCCACAGGAGGTAAAAGATGGCCACACATTCTGACGGTGGATCCCCCACAGTGAAAGCAGAGCCCGTAAACACCTTATGTCTTGAACAATAAAAATCCCTCAACATTTAAGGGCAATATGGGTAGCAATAGATATTGCTATAGATATTGGGATAGAGGCTACTGTTTCCCCTTTTTAATATTCCATATTGTTATTTATTTGCCGGGTGACTTATAAATCTGTCCAAGATTATAAACTTCTTGAGAGTAGAAACATCTTATATTCTTGTCTCAACTCTAGTTATAATAATAAAGATTAGCTGTCTCCTCCCAGACTGCGACCCAGGCAGGCTCCAATTCCTCTACCTCATACCTCTGGACTAGCTAGTTCCCTAATCCAGACTCGTTACACACCCTAGCACAGATTGCTAAGGTACCCTCTTAGGCACTGCCCGCCTGAACTTTCTTGGTTCTCAACCTGCCTGACAGACCTGGCCACCTAGGACCCTGGTAAGTCAGATCCTGCCCGTGAACCTCTCTATTCAGTTCTTCTTGTCCTCCCCCATGCTGTCCTCTGCCAGCCTTAGATCCAGGCAGGCTCCAATTCCTCCTCCTCATATCGCTGGACTAGCTCCCTAACCCAGACTAGCTAAACACCCTAGCCTAGGTTGCCGAGTCTCTATTCAGGTGGTCACAAACCCCATCTTCCCTGGCTCCTGATCTGCTAGACAGACCTGCCCACCTAAGTAAGCAAGCTGCATAAACAATATAAACAGACCAAAATTCAATGAAACAAAAGCACAATAGAAGTTCCTACTGGACACGAAGCCAACACAGAGCATCAATATGCCCAAATGGCAGTGCAAAAGCACAAATAATATGAAAAACCAAGAGCAAATGTCCCCAGCAAAACCCACTAGTCTTGCAGAACTACAGTACAATGAGAACCACTCAGAGGAGCAGCTGGATTCAGAATTTAAAAGAAAAATTATAAACATGATCAAAGAACTTAAAGAGAACAAAAACAACTCAAAGGTCTCAAAGAGGAAAGGCATAAACTTGTGATGGAAGCTTAGGAATACACAGAGATGTGGCTTAATGAAATATCAAAACCAATTCATGACTTGAAAACTGAATTAACAAAACAGATAGAAATAGTGAGGAAAACCCATACAGAAATGAACATGAAATCGAAAAACCCGATAAGCCAATTGGAAATAACAGCAAGAAGCCTCACAAGCAGAATGCTTGAAACAGAAAACAGAATATCAATACTGGATGACAAAGTGGAAGATCTGGACTCCCTAAGCAAAGATTATGTAAAATTAAAAAAAAAAACCCACAGAGATAGAATATGTGGGAAATGTGAGAGAACATGAAAAGGCCAAATGTACAAACTACAGGCATAGGAAGGAGAGGAATCTCAGGCCAATGTCATTGAACACAATTAGAGGTGAAAAACTTCCCTAAATTAAGGAAAGACTTATCTTGAGAGATTCAAGAAGCACATAGAACACCTACTAGACATGACCATAACAGAAAATCCCCATTGCATATCATAGTAAAAACATTAAATATATAGAACCAAGAGAGGGCCCTGAAAGCTTCTAGAGAAAAACAAGTTACATATAAAGGAAAACCCATCAGAATTACAGCTGACTTTTCAATGCAGACTATGAAAGCCAGAAGAGCCTGAACCAAAGTATCCCCAGTTCTAAATGACCATGGATGCCAACCATTAACACTTTAACAGCAAAACTATTTATCATGGTTGAAGGAATATATAATTAGAATAGAAAGGGAGGGCTGGGGATAGATGGTTTTTTTGACTCCATGTGGGTGCTAGAAATGGAACCCAGGTCCTCTGCAAAAACAGCCAGTGCTCTTAACAACTGATCCATCTCTTTACCCTTTAGTTTATGCTTTTGAACAGATTTTTTTAGTCTTTTGAGAAAGGGTCTCCCTGTAACTCCAGCTGTCCCGAAACTCACTACACAGACCAGGCTGGCCTTGAACTCACAAAGACTCACCTGCCTCTGCTTCCCAAGTGCTGGGATTAAAGGCATGCACCACTACACCAGGCCTTGCATAGATTTTTTTTTGAGACAGTGTCTCCCTATAGCCCAAGCCAGCCTGGAACTCACTCTGTAGACCAGGCCAGCCTTGAACCTTGAACTCACAGAGATTCGCCTGCCTCTGCCTCCCTAGTGCTAGGATTAAAGGCATGAACCACCAAGCCTGGTTTAAAGACGTTTATTAGCTGCCATGTGGGTGCTGGGAATCGAGCCCAGGACCTCTGCTAGAGCAGTCAGTGCGCTTAACCACTCAGCCATCTCTCCAGCCCCAAACAGATTTTTTTTTAATTTTTAAAATTTTTATTTATTTTTTATGCATATGAATGTACTGTCTGCATGTAGGTCTGTGCACCCGTGTCCTGAAATGCCGTGGAGGTCAGAAGAGGTTGTTGGATTCCCGTGGAACTGGAGTTCTCCTGGAATTGGAGTTACAGACAGTTTTCAGCCACCATGTGGGTGCTGGGGATCTAACCCGGGTCCTCCACAAGAGCAGTTGGCACTCTTAACTGCTAGGCCATCTCTCCAGCCCCCCAAACATATTTTTTAACAAGGCATTTTGAAATATCCAGGTCCTTGTAGGACTATGAATACAATGTGAGTTTATAAACTTTATATTTATTATAAAGATCAGTTTGTATACCATGTGAGTATATATATATATATATATATATATATATACCGATTAATATGTATTTTGTCCTTCCATAGGATAACATTACAGAATAACATTATTCAATAGTATAAAGCCAACAGCAATTGTCCTAAATTAAATGCAGTGTTAACCTTAATATGAGGTTGATAGCTTTCAAATAAATTATATGCCAGTTGAAGGGTGATTTTTCTAGGGTTATTTATATTTTATACAATTTTTTTCTGGAAAAATCTTATCAAACATTAACTTTATCTTTACATAGTCACATGTCCCAAAAGTTCAAATGGTTATGGAGAGGTATGTAAGATATTCTAAAGATATTTTGTTCACCTGTTATCCTTGATTTCCACTCCTCTATGATTATTTAGTGTGTCTTCTATGGATACATATGGTATCACATTGCTTCATGTGACTATGCACTGTCTTGTCATCTTCTGATCCCCTAAGTATCTATTGATTTATGCATTGTTTATGTGTAATAGATATCTTTAACACCAGTCTATGTCTTACCTTGAAGAATTGGCTCAAAAGCGAGTTTCCACAAACAATTTGGTCTTATTCATTTTGTGAACAGCTCTCTGCATTCAGGATAATTATGTTAATCTTGGTGATGATAAAATAAAGAGAATAAGATTGATCTGTAAAGGTCTGAGATTTCCACCAAGAATCTGCTCTCTTTCCAAGAGCTTCACATTATCTTTCCTGGCCAACAGAAAGCTAGCATAGGCTCATTCTTGTTCAGTGCCACAAACTGATTATTAGGTTATCATTGCACTGCAAGTTGCTAAATAAATGATGGACACCTTGAATTGATTCCTGTCTTTTATTAGAAATGTACTCACTTTTATAACTTGTTAATTTATACTTATAAAACAACTGTGGACACTGAGGCAGACATAGCATTGTGAGTTGACATCCTAGAGAAATACGTACCCTAAGAAAAAGTTTCATTAGATAATGAGATTGATTAAACTTCCAGTTTCTGGAGTAGTGTTTCTTTAACAGCAGTTTGGATTTCCTTTAAGGTGTAATGCTACTCTATTAAGATTTCTTATTTTATGCCTACATTATGGTGATATTAAAATATAATATCTTGACACAATAGGCCTTAAGCCAAATGACAGAGTGTATGAATTCCAGTGGAGGGGGTGTGTGGGAGGGTGCCAATGGGGGAGGGGGTGTAAAGGTGATTAAGATTGATTGAGATGTTCAGTACAAATACACAAATATTCAATAAAAAGATGAGATGTAAAAAAAACTTCTAAATAAAATGATTAAGCCAATCATTGTATGATGGGAGATTGCTTTGTAGTTGTAGTGTCTGTGATTATCTTTACCACTGGCACATCAAAACTGTTAAACTGATAGTCTTGTCTTTCTGGGAACCCAAAATCTTATTCCTAATCGTGAAAAAAAGCTGCCCTCGAGACTAGAAGACCTTCAGAGTGCCCTAGCTTCTTCTTGGGTCCGAGAACCACCATTCACTCCTGACTGTTAAAGAGCAGGCTGGCCAAAAGAAAGTGAAACAAAGAGTAGAGGCTGTTTTCTTTCATGGGCTGACAGCTTGTCCAGGTATAACCTTTAGATCCTACTAATGAAGCACATGCAATTAGATATATAGGTATTTTAACAGTATAATATATAGCCTTTTGATCCTACTAATGAAGCACAGGCAATTAGATATATAGGTATTTAAACAGTACTAATTGTTATGGTAGGTTACTTTGGTATAGACACAGATGTTTGGATGGTATGTTAATCCATGAATTGCATTTTCTTCTGTTAAGTATGACAGGGTCTTCCTGTGGTTTATAACATCTCCTAACCATTAGAGGATGTAAGCTTGTGGCATCAGCCATGGGTTATTCCTCCAAGGAGAGAGCTAATAGCCAATTAGATTTGGGATATACAGACATATGGCTGCCACTGCTGCACAGTATTTCCAGGCAGATGAGGTGTAGCTGGTGCTGACGGAGGAGTCTTGCTTGACTCAAGGAGACCTATATTTGCTTTATTGGTTTAGTGGCCTTTGGTAACACTCTCTGGCATTCCAGAGACCATCTGTATACTTGCAAGTGCGGTCTCCATACATCTTTCCCATGTTTATATCAGGTCTTCAACAGCAGGGCCTTATCGCCTCTCTTCCTGCAGATATCCCAGTTTGGAGGCAAGGAGCCTTTACCTTTTGTGGGGGCTTGGATCCCCTGGCCAACATCTCCTTGGTAGAATAATCCATTGTTGATGTCAGAGCTCCTGTATTAATATATTTTGCTTAAGTGCATAGCTTAAGGAGACTTTAGCATTATATTTGGTTCTGAATAGAGAATAATCCTTTTCACAGTTTCTATGTCCATTAGTCAATTAAAGAAGGCAGTTTTACTGATTTTACAAGAGAATACCTCTATAACAGCTGGCTCCAATCTACAGCTGGAGAACGACCTCATCATCATCATATTTCTCCTTATTCTATGGGGGGGAGTTAAGAAAGTCTCTTGTATTAAAACCTTTGCGGCACCTAGAAGGTAAGCTTCGTTAGGAATCATTAAAAATAGTTGTTACTAGTAGGATCCACAGAGGGGCCTGATGTCTGCAGCAATCTGAGGCATTTCTTCCCTTCAATGCCCAGAGGAGTCAATCCTTCTGCTGGCACTTTCTGGTACATCCTACTCACTGCAAAGCTGCATTTTCTTTCTCAGCCATTAAGTTGGTGATACTCTGGCCTGTTGGAACATACAAATCCTTTCCCATAGTTAGTTTTAAGATTTGGGTTGCAAGGTTTTTTGACAAAAAGTTTTCATATCTATCTATATCCCCCTTTTTTATTTAAGGTTTTTATTTTTGACCCATGAGTCTCAAAAAAGCAGTTGTTTTATACATACCTATAGGGTGGAATCAAGGCACAGATTTCATCAAGTTCACCCATGCTGTTTTGGGTTACTGTATGTGATTAACTTGGGAAACAAAGTTTATTTTTGAGTTAAATCATCCTATAGGTGAAAGAGATTGCTACCAGGTGATACTATATGACAGCAAAATTATAGAGAACATTTGTTTATACCAATCCCAAAGTAATTGTTATACAGATTTTAGTTAAAGCTAATGTGGACAAGAGCAATTTATATCACCAATTAACTCAGATGCATTACCGTTTTTATCAGCCTTCAAACCAATGTTGTCCAATATGCACATATTTACTTTTACTAAGTCCTAAAACACCATGTATCCTGTAGACAGAGTCTGGGCAAAACTGGATACTTGTTGAACTCACGTCAATTAAACATGCACCAATCGAATATACACCCGTGTCCCTCTCCCACCCCTCCCACCCCTCCCGAGTCACCATTTCAGTCAGCCTTCTGATGCAATCTTTCTGTTGTTGTTCTTTTAATATGCATCCCTCTCCACAAGAAATATTTATAACTGGGTTATTGGTACTAGCATCCACATATGAGAGATACCATTTGTCGTTTGTTTTTCTGGGACTGTGTTACTTCACTCAGCATGATGTCCTCTAGCTCCAGCCATTTTCCTGCAAAGCTCGTGATGTCGTCTTTCTTTACTGCTGCATAGAACTCCATTGTGTAGATGTACCACATTTTCTCTATCCACTCGTCAGTTGAGGGGCATTTAGGTTGGTTCCAGCTCTTTGCTATTGTGAAGAGAGCTGAAATAAACATGGCCGTGCATGTATCTCTGTGGTGGCGTAAGTCTTGAGGGTACATGCCCAGGAGTGGTATGGCTGGGTCGGGTGGCAAGTTCATTCCAAGTCTTCCAAGGGTTCTCCACACTGCTTTCCATAGTGGCTGTACGAGTTTACATTCCCACCAGCAGTGGATGAGTGTTCCCCTTTCCCCACAACCTCTCCAGCACTTGGTATCATTTGTTTTCTTGATCCTAGCCAGTCTTACTGGAGTAAGATGATATCTTAAAGTGGTTTTGATTTGCATTTCCTTAATGATTAGTGATGTTGAGCAGTTCTTGAGGTGTTTCTCAGACATCTCTAATTCCTCGCTTGTGAAGTCTCTGTTCAGTTCTTTGCTCCATCTATTGAGCGGGTCGTTTGTTTTCTTTTTTCTTTGTTTTTTGAGTAGTTTATATAAAAGATATAAAGACTAAGACATGGAAAGCATGTTTGGCAGAATGCACGAGCTCTGACGGGGTGGGGGAATGAGCGGGAACACGGGTCTAGATTTGTTAAAAATAAATAAATAAATACAATAAAAAAAAAAGAAAAATAAATATTAAAAAAAAATAAGCTTTTGCGTGTAGATCTGTAAGGTGTAAATCCTGAAATTCACTTCTTAAGTGATTTGGTTCAAAACGATCCCAAATGAATACTTCTCTGCGTGTTTCTTCTAGATTCTCTCTCATGGGCTTTTAATCTGCATGCCTCTGATTTATTTTCATCTGATTCATCAAAAATCTGTTTTTAAAGGACAGAACTTAAACAGCCTTTGTAAAAATGTCTAAGTCTGAAAATCACGTTTGCCAGCACAAAATAAAACATAGAAGAACTGGTTTGAATTGCCTTAAATAGTTCCCTGGTAATCTGCTGTGAGGCTTCTTCGAATCTGCTTTGTGACCAAGTTATTGCTGGAGTAGAGGCAAATATAAGCAGAGAAGAAAAAGATGGAATTTTCCCTTGTCCTCATTGGAGAGACAATGGTGTGATGTATTTAAAAGTGAAAGGCTCTATTTGCAGTTAAATGCCAACAGCTGTTTCACTTCTTAAAAAATGAT
This sequence comes from Rhizomys pruinosus, assembly GCA_009823505.1. NCBI lineage: Eukaryota > Metazoa > Chordata > Mammalia > Rodentia > Spalacidae > Rhizomys > Rhizomys pruinosus. Next base: position 327,865 of record VZQC01005757.1, read on the forward strand.
TATTTGGCTGTTTCGCCAATATTGATATTGAGAATATACAGCTTTAGAAACTTGAACTAACTGAACAGATTATAAAATCCCTTGAATTATTGAGTAGCCATGTTTAGGCATATTCTGGAACACCTTTCATCTATTTTTGGTTTGAAAAAGGTGTGTCTCCTGGGCCTGGCAAAGTGTCTGGAAGGCAAATTCATTTAAGACGGTGGAATCTGCCCTTTGCACACAAGTAAGGTAGCTCTGGCTCAAGGATTCAGCTGTATGTCCTCATTCACCTGGTGTAAGACCCACTGGGGACCCTGACATCTTTTGAGCACAGCAGGCTGGATTTTGTCCTAGACTCATTGTAAGGGTGATTTCCTTGGTCCTAACTGTTCTCTTGCATCTTTGCACAGCTGGTGCATGTACCTGCTTCCAGCTCTGCATGACTGTAGCACTGTGAGACTCATCTCTGTCTCTTCACAGCATTTGTCTCTCCCTGAAGTTACTTTCATTACTTACTTATGTTTAGAGACACCTTGTCTATCCTCTTTGAGCACATGGTGACATTAAGCAGCTGTTTAAAGAATGAATAAATGAATGTATAAAAAAGACCCAGCCTGTCCTTTTGTTGACTTACACACCAGTGAAATAACAATCACTAATAAGTAAGCATTTGCTATGTAGCAAACACTTCACATGAATAACTAATAGGAAAATCATATAACAATACTCATATGTTCTTTATTTTACAAGATGAAAATACTGAGTCTCAGTTAAGCTAAATAACTTACACAATATTAGTTAGTAATGGATGAAGTCAGATCTGAACACAGGCTATTGGATTCCCAAATTATGTATGAACTAAGGGCTTTCTCAGTCTATCTTCTTTCTGTGTACACTTTAATTTTACCCATGAGTCCTTAATCCTTGAGTCTTATTTTGAATGAATAATAATGATAACAATCTATAATATTTATAAAATTCTTTACAGCGTATTCACATGTGTTAAATCTGTGTGGATCCTCTGCTGTCCTGTGAACAAGGCAGGAAGAACATTATCAGCCAAATAACCCTGCAAAGATTCAGAATAAAGACAGAAATCATTATTTTTGCATGTGAGAAAAACAATGTCACCCTGATTTTAAATGTCACCCCAATTTTGAAAATAGCCTCTGGCTCCTGCGTGAAATCATTGGAATGAATGGGGAAAGACAAGAAGTAGCACTCTGCATGAATAAACCATGAAATATATTTGACAATAAAATTTTCAATTAATGTGGAAATATTTGTTCTGAAATCTTGGCTCTTGAGGATTTAAGTCCTGGCCAAATATTAAAAAATACGTTTTATTTCACTGCACAAAGTACATTGCAGACTCTCAGATGCCTGAGAAAGGACCATTTTTGAAAATCCTGAATATGTATTAGGCAGATGGACTGATTTTTGTTGGGGAGCTAGGCTTGCCAGGACACACTTACAAGCTGCCTTTAACCTTGTACAGTGGGCTGTCTTGAAGAAAAAGGGGCTTTTGCTCTGACCACCTTACAGATGGCCAATTTCCTGGGTAGCTTGCTACTCAGGATCATCTTTGTAGAATTGTTTCAATTTAGTAAGCATTCTTTTTTAAAACAGGAAGGAAGAAAAATCAAGAGAAACAGATCTAAGATCTTAGTCAAAGCCTTTCTTTGGAAGTGCGTACTTTAGAAAAGGGTTTTTGCTACATCTCCGGCAAATACACAGTAGCACATTTTAAGTTGTTCTTTGAAAAATTCTAGTGTCAGCATTTTCCTCATGGCCTTTGTACAGCTTCCATTTTGAGAGCTTTGCTTTGATAAGGGTAGGATTTCCTAGTGAACTGTGTCCAGCTTAGTTTATTCGTAACTCAGAATGCTTATATGTGTAAATCACCACATGCTCAGCACTAATAACACACCAAAGAGACAGGAATAGGAAGGAGGAATGAGTGGATGGGAGAAGGAGGCTGGTGATGGGGAAGAGGTTAGGAGAGACAGGACAGAGCCAGCTACACCCACTGCGTGAGGCTGCTCTACTTCTCAAAGGTTTTCCTTACAGAAATGCACAAAGACTGCAAAAGAACGTTGTCTTCCTGAGCTGAACCTTGAACACCCTCCTTGAGAATCGAGAGCTGGAAGCGCTCCATGGTGCAACATAAACATGTTCTTTGTGTTTATTTCAGTCAGGTGTGTAGTTTGGGAAACCATAGAATAAAGATGACTGTGAAATTCAGGGCTGAAAACTGTACTTGGAAGTCATTTCACTAAAACCATTTATTGAAATGGATATTGTCAAGTTCGTTTCTGAAGTAAAAATGATTCTAAAGTGAGTAACACATCCCATGTTCACTGCACCATTTCACAGCAAGAATATCTCCTGAAGCTCCACTCACGCAAACCTAGGTTTCTGGGCTTTGAACTAACTAAATGGTCAGTTGCTTCAATGAATCTGGACTCACCTGTTTGAACTGTGCCACAGACATGCACTTATTGTTTCCATTAAACAAATATTTACCATGTGAATACCTTAGTGAATGAAAAAATCCCACTAGGTTTAGAGGAGGATGCTTACTAGAGGAGGAGGCAAGCTCTCAGAAGACAAAGAGATGTGGATGCGTTCAGTGGGGTACAGGGAGGTCTCCTGGCTGTGGATGAGAGCAGTAAGACAGGCAGAACTCTGATGGTCTCTGAATAAAATAGTAACAATGTTGGGGGTAAACATTTAGAAGCAACAGAAATAAATAAAAAAGAATTGTGAATGAATGGTGATGAAATTACACAACTTGTCTAATCCTAGTATAAAAAATTATTGATTTTGGAAAATTATGATAAAGGCAGGGATTTATATTGAGTCCCTGCATAAACATGTTAGTCAATCAGACAAAAAAGCTCGTGACATTGAAGAATGCCATTTGCTTCAAGGCGAGTGTCGCCTCTGCCAAAGCTAGAAGTAAGTTAAACTCAGGAGATCAGGACTGGTTAAGGGATCAAGAAATGGTTTTTCAGTGTGTTAGAGCTGGAGCTGAACCTTAAACAATTGTAGGTCTCTATTAATCAATCAGTCAGTCAATGAACCAATGAAGTAATGTATGTGTGTATGTGGGCACGTGCATGCGTGTGTGTGTGTGTGTGTGTGTGTGTGTGTGTGTCAGAGGATACTATGGGTTGGGTTTTGTTCCTTAAGCACTGTCTACCTGGGAATTGAGACAGGGTCTCTCTTTGGCCAAGGGCTTGCCAAGAAGCATAAGCTGGCTGGCTGGTGATTTGCTTGCCTTTCCTTCCCTGACACTGGGATTAAAAGCATGTGCTAGCTGGGCGTGGTGGCGCATGCCTTTAATCCTAGCACTCGGGAGGCAGAGGCAGGTGGATATTTGTGAGTTCAAGGCCAGCCTGGTCTACGGAGTGAGTTCCCGAACCAGCTGGGGCTACAGGGAGACCCTGTCTCGAAAAGACAAAAAAAAAAAAAAAAAAAAAAAAAGAAAAAGAACATGTGCTGCCTATCTGTGCCTTTTAAAAATGGGGTTCTGGCACCTTCACTGCAGATACATCTGACAAAACCTTGATTTCACACTATATAAACTACTCAAAAAACAAAGAAAAAAAGAAAACAATGACCACTCAATAGATGGAGCAAAGAACTGAACCGACACTTCACAACTGAGGAATTAGAGATGGCTTGAGAAACACCCTAAGAAGTTTTCAACATCACTAATCATTAAGGAAATGCAAATCAAAACCACTTAAGATATCACTTACTCCAAATACGGACTGGCTAGGATCAAGAAAACAAATGATACCAAGTGCTGGAGAGGTTGTGGGGGAAGGGGAACACTCATCCACTGCTGGTGGGAATGTAAACTCGTACAGCCACTATGGAAAGCAGTGTGGAGAACCCTTGGAAGACTTGGAATGAACTTGCCACCCGACCCAGCCATACCACTCCTGGGCATGTACCCTCAAGACTCATGCCACCACGGAGATACATGCACGGCCATGTTTATTTCAGCTCTCTTCACAATAGCAAGGAGCTGGAACCAACCCAAATGCCCCTCAGCTGATGAGTGGATAGAGAAAATGTGGTACACCTACACAATGGAGTTCTATTCAGCAGTAAAGAAAGATGACATCATGAGCTTTGCAGGAAAATGGCTGGAGCTAGAGGACATCATGCTGAGTGAAGTAACACAGTCCCAGAAAAACAAACGACGAATGGTTTCTCTCATCTGTGGATGCTAGTGCCAATTACCTAGTTGTAAGTATTTCCTGTGCATGGCCCCCTGAGCTTTTGTCCAAAGCAGTTGGGAGTGATGCCTATTGGAAACAACATCATCAACAACAACAACAACAACAACAACAACAGAAAGGACTGCATCGAAGAACTGACTGAAACAGTGAACTTCTGCTCAAAACAGTCAACTTCCTCATGGAGAATATTGAGAAAGACTGAGAAAGAGATGAAAAGCATGTTTGGCAGAATGCATGAGCTCTGGTGGGGTGGGGGAATGGGGGGGGGAAACGGGTCTAGATTTGTTAAAAAAAAAAGCCTAAAAAAAATGGGTTCTGGCATCAAACTGAGATCCATGCTTGTAACAAGCACTTCATAGACTGAGCTCTCACACAGCCCCTATATTTTTCTTTATACCTTGAAATTTTCAATTCTAGCTAGTACTTCAGGCCTTTGTATGAACTCTATATTATACACAAATTTTCTCTGAGTCTGAAATTTGCTAGAAACATTTTTCCTCAGTTAAATGTACAGAAGAACAATACACATTTTTATATAGTTTTTACCAGAGAGCTTGAAAGCACCAACTTGATTTATATCTTAATTATTCATTTATTCAGTCTCTACATTTTTAATTCATTTTAATAATTTATATGGTAATGTGAACTCTAGAAATAAAAATCTGTGTGTTTGAGATTCAAATCTACTGTTTGCCAGATGCCTGGCCTTGGGAAATTTATCCAACTTTATTAAGGCTAAATTTTCTTGTCTATAAATTAGACTATGATAAAGTTCACAGTTTGTGAGAACTAATTACAGAGTTCGACAACAGGTCACACACAGAGAATAAGCATTTGTGAGATATCCAGCCCTAAATGATTTACCTACAACACAACCTCTGCACCGAAGGCTCAGGAAACGTAGTGGAACAAGGGGCAGAAATAATACTGATGCATCTCTCAATTTTCACCAGCAAAGCTTCCTGATGCAACAGATGGAGATTAACACAGAAAGCCGTAACTGGCCAAAATGTAGAGAATAAGAGACTCCAGAGTGTGTATCCTTGGACAGGATTTCTATACTAAACTTCAGCCTCCCAAGGCTCTGGAGGCCATTGCAGAAGAGGGGGCAGAAGACTGTATAAGCCAGGAGTGGTAGATGACCACAAGGAAACAGTTTTTCAGGTGGCAAGTAACTTGCTCGTGTGAATTTACAGCAATGGTGACAGTAGGCATAAGACCCAGGCAAATGCAAACCAGACAAAAAACCAGCATAGAAGTGAGAAAACAGGGAAGAAACCCCAACTTAACTGAGCAACTATTGGCAGCTGATCACAGCTGAGTAATGCAGGGTTGATCTTCTTTCAAGGAGAAGTACTAGAAAGGCTGGACAGTCTCTAGTAGATGAACTGACACTGAGGAACATCTGACCATACAACTTGACTTGATAAGCCTTAACATATATGACAGAGTGCATGAAATCCCGTGTGGAGGAATAGTGGTGCACATAGAGGAGGGGTTCTAAACATGATTAAGATATATTGTATGAAATGCACAAACATTCAATAAAATGTAGAAAGAAAAACTCAAAACAAAATTAAATAAGTATCACTAGTTTAAAGGTTTTCATTACACTGACTGAGCAGCCTTATGGGTGTCAGGCCTTCTTGGTTCTTCTGTTGATTTTCCCTCTCTGCATAGATTTGTATTTAAATGCATCCACTTAAGTAACATTATAAAGCAGTGATAGTTAAAATGAAAGTTAACATTAAATAAGGGGAAATGTTTAAACTTAAAAAATAGAAAAATATTTTTGAATAGTACTATTATTTATTAGTAGTCCTGTTTAATTTATACTATAAATATTTCATTTTGAAAAAAATCATGAAATCAACAAGCATTTGTTGATTCTGTGCCATGGTGCATGAGTAAGGGCCCATGGGGCTTCATGGGAGGGAAGAGAATGTTGTGATGTGAAAGAAAGGAATAATGGAGGGTTAAATCAGGTGGGTTAGGGAAAGATTAAATTTTTTAATGTTTTAAGATAAAAATAATCTTGGGACATAAATATGAAAAAGAAAATCTGTCTGGCAGAAAATACCCTTAGTCTAGGCCTATTTTAATAAATGTAAGTTTAGAATTTACAATGACAATTGGACCAGGAAACAATTCATCACATGCAGAACACAAGTTCCGATTTTAGGTTCGGGTAGGAAATATAAAAAAAAAGTTCAAAATAATTGAAGATGGAAAAATAGAATCAAAACAGGGAAAAGGACAGGATGTCGTGCAGGAAAAGCCCCCCCCCCCACATTTTATTTTCCAGCATAGAAGAAAGTTGACTTTATAGAGTACATCAAATTTTATGTCATAAAGTTTTCTTACATTTGTTGTAAAACACGCTTACCTGGACAATGCAGTGAGTTCCAAGGCCAGCCTCAGTTACAGAGACCCATTTCAGAACAGTAACAACAAAAGGATGATACGTCTTTTTTAAAATTGGTAGTTGAAGCCGGGCGTGGTGGCGTATGCCTTTAATCCTAGCACTCGGGAGGCAGAGGCAGGCGGATCTTTGTGAGTTCAAGGCAAGCCTGGTCTACAGAGTGAGTTCCAGGACAGCCTAAGGGTCCAGAGAGACCTTGTCTCAAAAAGACAAAAAAAAATGGCATTAAAACAGAAGGGGACCAATTTAAGAGGAGTGACAATGAGCAGAAAGGGGGATGGGGTAATAGATGGCAAAAAGTTTATGAATATGATTGACTATATACATGTGACGTACATGTATGCAACTCTATTTTGTACAAATAATGTTAGTAATTAAGTTAGTATTTACTATACAAAGGCATTTCTTAGCTATTCTTGAGGACAATAATTTGACATGTACTGATAATTAACATCCATTCTGTGGGTTTGATTTTTTTGTCTATATCTGATATCTGTTCTTGCCAGACATGGGGGCACACACCTGTAAAACTAGCACTTGTAGGCTGAAACAGGAGGATTGTGAGTTCAAGGTCAGCCTGGGGGCCATATAATAAGACCCTATCTCAAAAGTAAAAAACCCAAAACATTTCTAAATTAATTTTGTTTTCCCATTTCTAGTTTTCTTACAGATATGAAAAAAATGGATGATAGCTATTTACTTTGGCTCTATTGTGAGCAGCAGAAGTTTGCAAGTGGTTAATGATGGTGGTTTGATAATGTCATCACATGTTTCAAAAAGAAAAGCAATTTATGTCCTCAACCAGTTTGCAAAAATCAACACAAACAGGTTCATTCTGTCAAAGATGAAAGATCCGACATTACTCCTAGTTGATTCTGTTGTTGATTCAGTTTCAAGAGTTACTGTTAAAAATAAACAATTTTACAGAAATAATTTAAATATGATTTTCATAGGAGCATTGCATTGTGGGAGAAATAGCACACTCTTAATACTGTCAGGAAACCAAATGGTCTTGGCAAGGATATCTTGGCTATGATGCCATCCACATGGGCAACAAAAGTAAAAATAGACAAGTGGAGTGACATCAAACAGAAGCTGCCAAAACGAAGAGAAAATAAGAGTAAAAAGGCAACACACAGAGTGGGAGGAAATATTTGCAAAGTGTATGCCTGAGGTATTGTAAATGTCTGAAATATGTACAGAACTTGTTAGGAGGGTTTATTTTATATTGTGTGGTTTTGTGGGGAGGGGTGGAGTTGAGACAAGGTCACATTCATGTTGCCCAGTCTAGCCTTGAACTTACTATGTAGTCAAGGCCAGCTTTGAACTCACGATCCTTCTTTCTCTACATTGTTATATAGTTGGGGTTTTTTTTTTTAAAACTATAATATTTAAAAGCCAAATGGGAAAGAAATACATTTAGAGTTGTTTTTGGCATCCAATCAAGCTATAAGATTTTAACTGAAATGTTAGTTGACATAATTTATTAAATATATGTGTATACTGAACTGCAAATTTATGCACACACAACTCTCTGATGAAGGTAAGAGTGGATAAAAATATTTTCACCTAGAACTTCATCATTATGCCTTGACCAAAGTACTGCTCCTGTGCCCTCAGGGTGTGCCTTCTTTCTTATTACGATGGACGGACTGTCTTTGTCCACTTCAGAGGGCCTCCACAGCCCTGTGCTATTAGTCTTAGCCCATCCTGATTCTCAGACTTCAGACTCCATTCCTATAATTTTCTCTCCTTTCTTACATTATCCAATGAATTTTCCCTCTTTCTGTCCCCCTCCCCTCTTCCCTCTCTCCTCTCTTCCTCCTTCTCTCCCTTCCTCCTCCCCCTTTCTTTCTCTGGATCTCATGTATTCCAGGATGGCTTTCACAGCTATGTAGGTAAGGATACCCTTGATCTTCTTGTATGCTGTGATCACGTGTGTGCCGCCACACCCAGTTTGTGTGGTGTACTGGGGATCAAACCCAGAGCTTTGTAGCTCTTTACCTACCGAGCTACGTCTCTGGCTCCAATTCCTTTCTTTCCATTAGATTAGTTTCCTGGCCATGAAATATGTTCTAGCATTTTCTACTACTTAAACATTCTTCCTTTTGATCTTAAATATCTATCTGTCAGTCCTACCTCTTTCCTAAAATTGTCCTTTCCAGGGCTATAGCACCCTCCATGTTATAAATAGTGTCATATCTCTGTATGTTATTTGGCCTTTAGCACCACTGGCCTGTTCCATGTCCCCTTGGACTTTTCTACGTGGCTTTTAAGATGCTTAGTAGTTTGGTTTCTGTGCTACCTCAGCCTCATTTGTTGGCTCCCCCTCTGTGGTCTGACTTCTAAGTGCAGGAGGGTCTCCACAGGGCCCCTGACCTTTTTCTATTTATCTACAGTTGCTTCCTTATGGGACATTAATCCATTCTGCAGCCTAAGTATCGTCTATCTACTACAGCTCCCCAAATTTATCTCTTGCCTGGCAATCTCTGAACTCATGCTTGATATATTCAGATATGTGTGATATCTTAACTTGATATTTCAGGCATCTTAAGTGTAACTTGGCCAAAAAGAACTATTTCCCACCGTCAGAAGTGGTCTCACCCTGGGGCTTCCATCTAAGTGGAAAGCACCATTGCCACTTCCTTTAAACTGTCCCTCCATTTGTAATTCCTGCCGGCTCCTCTCCAATGACCCTCCCAGACTTGCCCATTTTTCCCTAGAGCTACAACTCCTGCCTGTCCCTGACTTTGTCACCTCTCTCCTGGACCTCCATACCTTCCAAACAGGCCTTCTGCTCCTTACTCTTCTCTCTTCTACATATCACTATCTGGCCGAGGCTAGGATATCATTTAAAAACACAAATTCCATCTTTCAGTCTCCTGTGATCAAAAATCTCTAGTGGGTGAATCCGTTCCCCTCTCCACACAGTCAGCTGAGGCCTCCAGGATCGACTGGCTATCCCTTCCTCACCCATGCTTTCGATATTTTCATTAAGTGGGGTGAGTGAGATGGCTCAGCAGGCAAGGGGGCTTGCCACCAAGCCTGATGACCTGGATTCGATCACAGGGGCCCACACGGTGGAAGGAGAGCAGGTATCTCTGCAGTTGTCCTCTGACCTTCGCAAGCGTGTCTGTGTAGTGTCATTTTAAAAATTAATTTTTTTCATTAAAGACATGTTACTAATTGTTTTCTGGAATCTTCTTCCTTCAGCTCCTCACAGGCATTCCCTAACCTTTCTAATTAATGCCACTCTCCACAGATCAGCTCTCTCCTTCCTCCTCCTCCTCTTTCTCCTCCTCCTCCTCTTTCTCCTCCTCCTCTTCCTTCTCTTCTTTCTCCTCCTTCTCTTTCTCTGGGGATCAAACTCAGGCTCTTGAACATTCTAGGAAAGCACTTCTACCCCTGAGAGACAGAGCCACATAGCACCACTGGAAATAACTACTTTCCACATTTCAGTTTACTTATTATCTGTGTTGTCCACAAGAGCGTAAGAGCCACAGAGCTAAGATTGTCAAATTTAGCAAGGAAAAACATATAACGAGGAGTTATATTTGAATTTCGGAGAGGCAGAGAATGATTTTTTTTTTTAGTATGTGTCGTGCAATATTTAGGACATACTTGTACTGAAATTCTTTTTTTCTTTCTTTTTTTTTTGGAGGATTTTTTTGAGACAGGTTCTCTGTAGCTCCAGCAGGCCAGGANTGTTGAGGTGTAGCTGATACTGTTGGAGGAGTCTTGCTTGTCTCAAGGAGACCAATATTTTGCTGTATTGCTTTAGTGGCCTTTGGTAATGCTCTCTGGCATTTCAGAGGCCAGTTGTACATTAGCAAGTGACGTCTCATAACATTTTTTCATGCTTACACCAGGTCTTCGACAACAGGGATTTACTGCCTTTCTCCTTGCATATATCCCACTTATAGGCAAAAGGCCTTTATAATTTTGGGGGGCTTGAATGCAATAATTCCTTCTAAAGGAATTACTATACCATATATAAAGAAAGTATAAATAATCAATGTATTTAGGGATGATTGCAGCTACATCCTTCCTTCATCTGCTGTGAGCCTACCAGGGAAAAGATAGGTGTAGTCTCAACCATCCTGTTTTAAATTCATTTTAATATATTAAGATGCAGTATTTGTACATACTTATGAGAAATGGTGTGATTGCAACATATGAGAGCAACATGTACTGATCAAATCATGATATTCATGGAATATATTTAGATATTTTAGTCTAATGGATAGATATTTTTGGACAAACCTCCCACTTTCATCCTAAATTAAACTCAAATTATTGATGATTTCATAAACTGAATGATGGCAGCTTGTAGATTTATCTAGAGCTTTGTGCATGTGTGTGTGTGTTTGTGTTTATGTGTGCATGTGTGTATTTATGAGCGTTTGTGTATGAGTGTGTGTATGTGCATGTGTATGTGTGAGTGTGTGTGTGTGTGTGTGTGTGTGTGTCAGAGGAAAAGCTCAGGTGTTTTTCCTTTGATACTATCTCCCTTGTTTTTTTGAAACCAAATCTGTCATTGGCCCTGGTCTCTCTGAGCAGGCAAGGCTGGTTGGCCGCTGACCTCAGCAAACAGCCTCTGGTGTGGAGAGGCCTACGGCACCCTACACAGCTTTCTCAACATGGGTTCTCAGAAGCACAGCATCAGTGATGCCAGAGGTAAGAGAACATGTCCAGGAACAGAAGACCAACTCCACAGATCCACAGAACTGCCATGGGTGGTGGACCAAATCCGGGGAACCGGTGTCCTGTGTGGGGCTGCTTGAGAAGTAGACTCGATGTGCAGAGACTTCTGTGGTACTGGTTATGTTCACATCAAAGATAGCGGTTAAGAGCGCTGACCGCTCTTACAGAGGACCCAGGTTCGATCCCCAGCACCCACATGGAGGCCGAGAACCGTCTGAAACTCCAATTCCAGGAGAACTCCAGTTCCAGGGGAATCCGACACCCTCTTCTGATCTCCGCGGCATTGCACGACATGGGTGCACAAACTTGCATGCAGACAGTACATTCATACACATACGGAAATAAATAAAATTAATAAAACAAAACAAAAAGATAGGGTATAGCCACATTAATAAGTATCAGCCCAAAGTCCTCAGAAATGATATGCTTAAATGTCTTGTGTGGGATAGGTTGTTTCTTCTTTGAAACCACCTGACAGACTGCAAACTTGGGGCAGAAGCCTGAGTCCACGCCCAGCCACCAGGTTCCGGAGAGACCATCAGGCAGGAGATTTTGGAACTCTGGGACTTTGACTAGGGATGGAGCCATATAAAAGGCAGGCTACAGGAAGCGGGGCTCTCTCTTGCCTCCTTTTGACCAACATGCAAGGCAGAGTGCGAAGGAACTCTGGGCCGCCATGTTGGATCAGGAACCCAGTTGCGTGCATGATGCATGGGTTAAATGCGTGTGTGTTTGTTTGCCATTATCTTGTAAGCAAGCCCATTAATATTCTCTAGTTTTAACTAATATTGGAGAACTCTGTACTCGCATTACCTTAGGTACTGGGGAAACCTGGAGGCAGCAGAGAAGACTGGGCAGGGCTGCAAAACACTGTGCAAGCAGTTGTAGGGCAGTGGGCACTTCCAGCCCAGAGAGGAAAGGTGCTTTGCAACAACTTGCTCCAAAACAACCAAGTATCACACTTTAAAAAATGTTTCATTTTGAGTTTTGATCCAGTAATGCACACATACACACACGACAATCTTTTGCTTTAAAATAAAACTTGAGTCATTCAGTAATTATTCTATAATTGGCTATAGATAGCCCCGATATTATACATGACCAGTGCACCCCGATATATAGCATCCAATCAATCTGCACTCAGATAAGGAAACCAGGCATGAAGGTGTATACCTTCAGCCCCAGCCCTTGGGAGATGGGTGCTGGAGGGAGAGAAGTCCAAGGCCAGCCTCAGCTACATGATGAATTCAATGAATAAGTATGCACAAATACTGCATCTTAATATATTAAAATGAGTTGAAAAACAGGATGGTTGAGACCAAATTTATCTTTTCCCTGGAAGACTCACAGCAGATGAAGGAAGGTCTTAGCTACAATCATGACTAAATAGTTTGTTTATTATTTATTCTTCCTTTATATATGGTACAATTCCTTTAGAAGGAATTACAGCTTTAACTCCATCACAGTCGGCTGGGCTACAGGAGACCCTGCTCACAAAAACAAAACAACAACCAAAGAGATAAAAACAAAACCCCACGCGCAGTTGGTTGCTCCATCCATTGTCATGCCTTCGTTTCTTCCCGGTTACCTTGGGCATAGAGCACCTTGGCCTGCAGTTCAGTTTCTGGTACTCCACCAGAGGCTACCTGTTTGTGGTATTGGCAGTGCCTGGGTCCCACCTTTCCTATGGCCGTCTGAATGTGCAGCTCTTTGGCTGACCCTCTGCTCCTGTCTGTCTGGATGTGCAGCTGGAAAAGGCATGTTCTTCCTTGTTGTTGGTACCCCTGTGGCTTTTCTAATTCAGTGGGCTAAGGAGCGAGCATGGCCCTGGAGCCCCCAGGTGGTCTAGTTGAAGCATTTGGGAATGGACAGTGCAGAGGTTTCCCAGACCAAGACACCCTGGACATGACAGTGTAGACTCTTATTGTACGGTTCCATTCCCTGTTAATGAAATTGATTTTCAACACCAATACTGTGTAAGTTTGAGGCTGAATCAGGAGGTTGCAAGATGGTTAAGAACTAGGTTTAGCCATTAATTCCTGTTGAAAACACTGGCATGAGTATGCACATTTAATAATAAACCATGGGAAAACTGCCGTGATAATCTTTTTAAAATATTTATTTTATTATTTTTATTTTATGTTTATTAGTGCATTTCTTTTTTTTTTTTTTTGGTCTTTTCAAGACAGGGTCTCCCTGTAGCTCCAGCTGGCTATTAGTGCATTTCTTACATGTATGTAATTTCTTACATGTATGTAAGTGCACCCATATCGTGCAATGCCCATGGTGGGTGCTGAGAACTCGGGTCCTCTGCAAGAGCACTCAGTGCTCTTAACCACTGAGCCATCTTTCCAGCCCCTGCTGTGATAATCTTAAATAAAGGAGTCACTGCATGGAAACGATTGTGTATCTTCTGCAATGCTCATCCTGATGTTTCTCAAACTCGTATTAAAGTAAATGGACACAGGTGGGAGACTATCTGAGACTTTTAATGAATGTATTGTTTTGCTTCTAATAATCAACTGATTATTGAGTTTCTTAAACCAACAGCTATCATTTACTGTATTACAGCATTACAAGTACTAGCAATCAGTATCCGTGAAAGAAAATGTGAGATTGGTTTTCCATGTGTGCCTGGTTTCCCAGCTGCTGTTGATTACAGTTGGGGATTTTCTATGGCCATACATATATGGCTGACTGGCACATTCATGTTCATTACCATATCCTCTTATGTCGTAGATGGATGGTTCCTTTGCTCTGCAGGGTGAATAAAACTGTGTTTACTAATCACACAAATTTACATAATGAACTTTTGCTTTCAAATTATCTGCATGAAAACCTCAAGGAGCAGAGATCCTTTAAAAAGAATCTTTGCAGAAGCAATGTCAAACCTGTTGGATACTGGTTCTGGTACTGTTTCCTCGTGGTGTATTTTCTTTAGTCTTTCATTAAATCTTGTCAGTCTTATCTTAGTTTGTCTAACACATTATTTTGGTTTCAATAATTTCCATATAGTTTGTTTTCTCTTTGAACCTTTTTCTTCATCTTAGTGGCTCTTAGCCTTTATCATATAAGACATCAGACTAATTTATAATTTAAAATTGTGTTTCCGTTCAGCTTTGCTGTTTCCTGATTATAAACAATATCTTTTAACTTTATGTCTGCTTTAGTTGTGATTAGGTTCAAGGACACAGAATGGGCAATCACAAATAACAGTAACTGAAAGAAGACAGAGTCCAGCTGTCTCCTTCCACTTATGAAAGACCTGTGGGCACTGTGTGGGTCAGGTAAGGCCATCATTTGCAGCCCAGGATGACGCTCTAGGATCTTACTATATGTAACTCGGGCTGCCCTTGAACTCTTCATCCTCTTGTGTCAGCCTCCTGAATGATAGCATTACAAGTGTGTACCGCCACTCCCAAGTGGGTCCAGTCTTTTTAAAGCATTGTGGGATATGTGCTTTTTACACTATGCCAATGGATTACATGGAAAAATAACCAATTGTGGAGGTAATAAATGGGCCCTCCTATCACATTAGCCACTATAAGCAGCCCTGTAGAACTCCTCACAGCCCTCGAGGCTATACTTGGTCAGAATATGGTTACTTATTTGTACCTGGCTGCAAAGTGAGATGTATGTGCAGTGTGATTTGGGGAAAGGATGAACAGAAAACCAGGGCTGTGAATCTGCACAGACAAAGGGGAAGTGTGCTGATCTAGGCAGCTCCTTATTCTATTAAAAATAGTTTATTTTTAGTGTGTGTGTGTGTGTGTGTGTGTGTGTGTGTGTGTGTATGTGTGTGTATCCATGATGTGAGAGTGTGCCTGCATATCATGAAGAGCATGCAGACATCAGAGGAAAACTATGAATTTGGCTGTCTCCACCTTTAAGTGGATTCTGGGGGATCAAAGTCAGGTCTCCAGTTCACTCAGCCGGGTGCCTTTTTGTGCTTATTCTTATTTGATGGGACTTAGTTTAAACTCATTAATCTTTATTTTAAATCAACAAAAACTTTATTTTTTTGCTATTTTAAAATTGTTATATTTAAGAATCATTTTCCTATTTGTTATCCTAACTGGCCCTACCTGACCCTACATTACCCTACCCTACCCTACCTCACCCTATCTGACCCTATCTTCCCCTATCTTCCCCTACCTGACCCTACCTTTCCCTACCTTACCCTACCTGACCTTACCTTACCTTACCTGACCCTACCTGACCCTACCTGACCCTACCTTACCCTACCTTACCCTACCTGATCCTACCTGACCCTACCTTATCCTACCTTATCCTACCTGACTCTACCTTATCCTACCTTATCCTACCTTACCCTATCTTACCCCACCTGACCCTACCTTAACCTACATTATCCTACCTTACCCTACCTTATCCTACCTGACCCTACCTTACCCTATCTTACCCTACCTTACCCTATCTTACCCTACCTGACCCTACCTTACCCTTCCTGACTCTACCTTACCCTACCTGACCCTACCTTGCCCTACCTTATCCTACCTGATCCTACCTTACCCTACCTTACCCTACCTGACCCTACCTGACCCTACCTGACCCTACCTGACCCTACCTTACCTTACCTGACCCTACCTTACCCTACCTTATCCTACCTTACCTTACCTTATCCTACCTTACCCTACCTTATCCTACTTTACCCTACCTCACCCTACCTGACCCTATCTTACCCTACCTGACCCTATCTTACCCTACCTGACCCTACCTGACCCTACCTGACCCTACCTTACCCTACCTGACCCTACCTTATCCTACCTGACCCTACCTTACCCTACCTGACCCTACCTTACCCTACTTTATCCTGCCTGACCCTACCTGACCCTACCTTACCCTACCTGACCCTATCTTACCCTACCTGACCCTACCTTACCCTACCTTATCCTACCTGACCCTACCTTACCCTACCTGACCCTACCTTACCCTACCTGACCCTACCTGACCCTACCTTATCCTACCTGGCCCTACCTGATCCTACCTTACCCTACCTGACCCTATCTTGCCATGTTACTCTACCTTTTGTTGCTGTTTGCAGTACTTAAAACATTGTTTCTGCTTCTAATTTCTCTTTATGGTTTTGGCACATTATGATGATTAATAAATCATCGTATAAATATGCGTAGTCATTTGTAAGTAGCATGGTGGACAGAAATAATGGGAACAAACGTGCCTCTTAAGCAGGATATATATATATATATCTATATATATTATATATATATCTTATATATATATGGACTGGCCTTCCCTTTTGCTGGATCTGACCCGTGTCACGTTCCCTGGGACTTGCCTCCTTTGCTGTCAATGCAGAATTCTCTTACACTGAAGCCTTTAACCAGAGTCACCAGGTGACTCCTGGGATGAAAGCTCCCCCTAACATCTTGTAGGGTAACTATAGTTCTGTCTTTATTAAAAACACATTTGAGCTATTTTAGCAAATCTTTCCTGTAGATAGTCCAGCACATGTATTTTGGAAAAAAATATGAATAACACATTCTTCCGTCAATGACACCTTTGCTGATATAACTTTCTTATAGACAAACAATTTTAATTTAATAATCTGAAATGTGAGCGTTTCTTTTTAGGTTTCATTGAGAAACTATGAAAAAAATGCAACTCATACAATTTCTATGTTCATTTGATCAAAAAACAAAAACAAATCACAGAAAATTAACTTAGACATGTGCCAGCTTGTGTGGTGTTGGGAAATATAACAATGTTACCTTTGGAAAAAATGAAAGAAATCACTTAGTTCTTCATCCACTAAAGTACAGTCTCACTTGCTGATAGTTAGAGATCATGACACTTGAATGAGTTTTTGTGAGCTCATCTGGATGTGATTGGCTGTTTATGTTGATCTAGAACCTTTTGTGCTATTTCTTCACAAATAAAATAAAACAAAAGAAAACAATGATTTAAAATTTACATTATGTTACAGGATGTGTTTTGTATTTTAATATTGATAAAACTATGAGAATATACTTAAAATGTGTTTAAAAGCTTGTATTAAGAGCCATTTAGACATCATTGAGAGGTCACTGAGGACTCCTGTGGGATTTAAGTTGCATTTCTAGCCTTTAAGTACCCAAAATTATGCTTGTAAATAAACTCAAGTGAATAATATTTAATACATTTAAAGCTATCTAGAAGCCACTAGAGCGGGCTTTGGATTACATAAGCTGCTTCTCATGGGAGAGGACATTTCACATTAGGCCTGAAGTTATCAAAAAGCAAAGAATAGCTAAGTGAGGAAAGTGGAATGACAGTGAGGGTCAGAGAGGCAGAATCTGCACCCAAAGTGGAGGGAGAGCTGGGATGCTTGAAGGGGAGAGAGGAGTGCATGTGCAGAGTGGTGAAAGAACTTGGCCACGGGGCATTTTCTCAAGTGGATGAATGTTCAAAATTGTGACTAGAAAAAAAACAACTCAAGAAGATATAGCTCGTAGTTAAATCCCTGCAACAAACATCTTTTCAGTGTCTAGCAGGAGAAGGTGCCATTTACTTTTGGTACACAGGGAATTTAGCATTAAATCTTTCATCATACAAAGCTTTGATGTAGAAGTAGGAATTTTGGATTTCCTAGTGAAAGAGAAAGAGCTGTGGGAGACAAAGAGGGGCTTGAGGTGTTTAATGAGCACCAGTATGACTGAGATGGAATCCTAGGAATGGGGCTGAAAGGAACAGGAACGGCAGTTGATGACAAAGCTGGGGGCCATGGTCTGCAAAGGCTTGGATTGTTACATGACCTAGGTTTCATCTGAGTCACAGTGAGGTTGGAAGCAGGGTTTGATCAGTTTTTCAGGTAGGGGCCAAGAGATGAGTAACTAGAGTTTCTGTGTGTGATGATGGCATGGTTATGACTGGGGATTAACTGTGAGCTGCTTTTGTAATTGGTTAGTAGAGCTGCTATATACTTTTGTTGTTTGTGAGTGTGTGTACACTCATGGGTGTGTGTACTTCCATGTACAAGCAGTCAGAGAACCGTGGGTGTCTTCTTATATTGCTCTCCTTATTCCTTTGAGATCCTGGCATCTGCCTGTCTCTTGTGCTCTGGGTATAGGTATTCGAGGAGAGGCCTGGATTTTACACAGAGGCTGGAGGTTTGGACTCAAGGCCTCAAGCTTGTGTGCCTGGTGCTATTCCCCACTGAGTCACCTGTTCAGGTCCTTGTTATCCACATTCTGGCCAGGCATGCTTAGGAAAGAGCCATGACTTTTACAGACTGAAGAGAGGGAAGTCTGGCAAGAACAAAACAAGGCTAAATGGCCTAAGAGAAATGAATCTTCCTACATGGCCCATAGTCACAGTATTAGCCATTCAACCGAGTGAGACAGAGAGGGACATCTATAGTATAGGCTATCAGGATGCATAATTTTAACTGTTAGGATGAAGATAAAGGCAACTATATAATCAGGCACAAATAAGCCCATGAGTGCTCCTTGGGAAAAAAAAGCAAAACTGTACCAATTGCTAGCAGAAATGTATAAAAAGAAACTTGGCTATTTGTGCCATTTTTAAGTCCCTTTGAAAGTACAAAAACTTCATTTTAACTTTATTTCCTTTCATGTACACGCACTCTAGTTTAAAGTCTGAAATTATATATCTCTTGCGTTGTACATTAGAGATAACTCCCCACAGGTAAGAAAAGAAACGTATCCTAAGGGACAGTGTGCAATTCACCTTGACATTCTTATTTAGCTTTCGTCTCTTTCTTCCCACTTTTATCTGTTAAGAGTTTATATGTCATAATATCTTAATCCCCAGTTGGATCTCTGTCAGCAAAAGTAACTCTTTTAAACTAACCTGAATTTCTTAAAATTGCAAACAGATTTAGAAATATGGGTTGTATGCTGTATTGGCAGTTGCTGGATTTATACTGCTCAAATACCTCAGACTTGGCAATATCATTAAGCTGAAAAATTAGGTCTTGTATTACTCAATTTTCTATTATGAAATAGCTGAGGCTTGGTAACTTCATAAAGAAGAGAGCTTTGCTTGGTTCTGTAGACAATGCCTTTATCTCTTATTTCTCTCCCCTGTATAAACTTCTCTACCCCCTCCCCAGTTAAAGTATCCTTACTTTCACCATTTCCCCCTTGATAATATCTGTATTTCTTTTATCCCTTTCTCTCAAGCTTCTTCTTGCCCTTTACTCCTATGATTCCATTCCATTTTCCTGCCTCCTGCAGTTATGTCAGGATTGTATACTCACATACAAGGATTTGGAGCTAAGATACACTAATGAGACAGAACATATGTTGCTTATTTTTCTGAGTCTGTGTTACTTCACTTAGTAAACAGTTTTTCATCCCATCCATTTATCTGAAATTTTCATGATTTTATTTTTTCTTACTCTGTTGTGTAAATGTACCATAATTTTATTATCTATTCATCAATTGAAGGACATTCAGGTTGTTTCAATTCCTTAGCTATTGTGAAGAGAGCATCAAGAAACATGGCTGTGCAAATATGTCTGCAATAGGATGAGTCCTTTGGGTATATGCTGAAGAGTGGTATAACTGGAGCATGTGGTACATTTAGTTGTAGTTTTTAGGCATTCTCTCTGTTGCTTTCCACAGTGCTTGCACCAGTTCGCAATCCCATCAGCAGCAAATGAGGGTTTGTATTTCCCTACACCTCACCAGCATTTTGTGTCATTTGCTATCTTGATCTGAGCCATTGGGTAAGATGAAATCTTCAAGCATTTCCCTAGTTACTAAGCATGTTAAACACTTTTTAAGGTTTTCTGACCAAAAAAAGAAATTTCTTCTTTTGAGAGTTCTCTGCTCAGATCCATAGCCCATCTTTTTAATTTTTGTGTTTTGATTTTTTTTGTATATTCTAGATAATAATCCTCTGTCAGATGTGTAACTGATGAAGATGTTCTCCTATTCTGTAGAGTTTCTCTCAACTAGATTGGTTGTTTCTTTGCTGTACAGAAGCTTTTTAGCTTAATGAGTTCCCACTGGTCAGTTGTTGACTTAACTTCTGAATAACTGATGTCCAACTTAGAAAGTCCTTTCGTGCACCTTCATATTGGAGGGTACTGCCTTTGTTTTCTTCCAATAGTTTCAGTGTTTCAGGTTCACACTGAAGTCTAGGATTCATTTTAAGTTGACTTTTGTGCAGGGTAATAGATAGAATTTAAAAAAGTGTTCACTTCTTTCAGATTTTTAAGTTTACTAGAGTATAGATTTAAAACTATTCCCTTATAATGTTCTGAATTACTTTAGTGTCTGTTTCCCTGTCTGTCTTCGATTCTGTTGATTTGGATTTGTTCTGTCTTTCTTTTGGTTACACATAATAGAATTTAAAAAAATTGTTCACTTCTTTTAGATTTTTAAGTTTAATAGAGTACAGATTTAAAACTATCCCCTTATAATGTTCTGGATTACTTTAGTGTCTGTTTCCCTGTCTGTCTCCGATTGTGTTGATTTGGATTTGTTCTATCTTTCTTTTGGTTACACAGACTAGGGGACTGCCTATCTTGTTTATCTTTTCAAGGAACCAGCTCCTAGTTGCATTGATTCTTTGTATTGTTTTCTTTCTATTTCATTGATTTCTGCTCTGATTTTTATTATTTCTTCTCATTTGTTGGATTTGGGTTGCTTTTCCAAATTTTTGAGTGTACCATTAAGTCATTTATTTGTGCCCTTTCTGAGTTTTTAATGTAGACACTTAGACCTATATAGTTCCCTCTTAGGACTGCTTTTAGTGTGTCCTAGAGGTTTCTTTTGTGTTATCATTTTCAGTTACTTTTCTTTCTTTTTTTAATTTTATTTATTTCTGTATGTGTATGAATGTACTGTCTGCATGCAAGTTTGTGCACCCGTGTCGTGCCATGCCATGGAGGTCAGAAGAGGGTTTATGATTCCCCTGGAACTAGAGTTCTCCTGGAACTGGAGTTTCAGACGGTTCTCGGCTGCCATGTGGGTGCTGGGGATCGAACCCGGGTCCTCTGTAAGAGTGGTCGGTGCTCTTAACCACTAGGCCATCTCTCCAGCCTTTATTTCTTTCTTGATTTCTTCTTTAATCCATTCATAATTCTAGAGTGTGTTGTTTGATCTCCAATGAGTTCATGTAGTAAGTAGAGCTTCTTTTGCTGTTGATTTTAAG
Organism: Rhizomys pruinosus; assembly: GCA_009823505.1. Classification (NCBI taxonomy): domain Eukaryota; kingdom Metazoa; phylum Chordata; class Mammalia; order Rodentia; family Spalacidae; genus Rhizomys; species Rhizomys pruinosus. The sequence goes on from VZQC01005757.1 coordinate 349,369, forward strand.
CTTTATTGTACTGTAATGATGGAATTATTCCTTTTTATATTTGTTAAGGTTTCTTTTGTGCCTCAGTGTGTGGTAAATTTTAGAGGAACTTCCATGGCCCCAGCTGTCCTGGAACTCACTCTGTAGACCAGGCTGGCCTTGAACTCACAAAGATCTGCCTGCCTCTGCCTCCCAAGTGCCAGGATTAAAGGCATGTGCTACCATGCCCAGCAAGATGAATTTCTTGTATACAACAAATAGTTTTGTTACTTAATCTATTAAACTATTCTGTATCTGTTGATGCTTAGAGTTATAATTGAAAGGGATGTATTGGTTACTGTCATTTCATTTTGTTTGTGTTGTTGTTCTTGTTGTATTTCTGTACTTTATATTTTCATTTTTTTTCTTTCTATTACCTCTTGAGTATGGTCATTTCTTTCTTCGGTCCTTGAGTATTCCCTGTAGTGCTAGTTTTGTGGAGATGAATTCTTTCATCCTATTTGTATCACGGAATATTTTTCTTTCCCTTTCAACTATGATAGATTGTTTTTCTGTGTAAAGTATTGTAAGTTGGTAATTATGGAATACTTTGTTCCAGGCGCTTCTGGCTTTTATAGTTTACACTGAAAAGTCAGCTGTAATTCTGATGGATTTTCCTTTATATGTACCTTGTTGTTTTTCTCTTGCAGTTTTCTGTACATTTAATGTCTTTATTGTGATATGCTGTGGGGAGTTTCTGTTTTGGTCCTGTCTATTTGGTGTTCTATGTGCTTTTTGGATCTGTATAGGAATGTGTTTCCTTAATTTATAGAAGCTTTCTTCTAATAATCTTATTGAAGATTTGGTCAGTGCCATTGACTTGAGATTCTTCTCTTTTCTTTATGCCTATAAAACATAGATTTGATCTTTTCATGGTGTTCTACATTTCCTGCATATTCCATTGGTGTGTTTTAAAAGTTTTTCATATTTTTTGTTTGAGCAGTCCAATTTTTTAACTTTGCCATCTAGTCTTAATATTCTGTTTTTCATTTCATTCATTCTGCTTGAGAGGCTTTCTCTTGTCTTTTCAAGAGAAAAGACTTTTTAAAAAATGTTTTATTTATTTTTCTCTGTGTGTATGAATGTACTGTCTGCATGCAGGTCTGTGCAACCATGTCGTGCAATGCCACGGAGGTCAGAAGAAGGTGTCGGGTTCCCCTGGAACTGGAGTTCTCCTGGAATTGGAGTTTCAGATGGTTCTCAGCCACCATGTGGATGCTGGGGATCAAACCTGGGTCCTCTGCAAGAGCAGTCGGCGCTCCCAACTGCTAGGCCATCTCTCCAGCCTGAGAAAAGACATTTTTTTCAGCCATTTATTATTATTTTCTTGAGTCTCAGACAGGAGTTTATTCCTAAATTCTTTAAGTTCTTGACTTGTTTGTGTTCTTTAAAGTTGTTGAATTATTTGATCATGTTTAAGATTGCTGTTTTAAAGTCTGTATCCTGGGGTTTCTCTGGGTAATTCTCATTTTAGAACAGTTCTATGGGACAGGTGGAATTTGTTGGGGACATATTATATCATTTGTGTTTTTGCATTTTGGTCTGGGTATCTGAATTTCTTTTGTTGTTTGTATATCTGATACAAAATTGTAGCCTGTCTTTGTTTAGCTGAAGTTTGGTTATGTTTGTACAGTTGATGTAGCTTGGTTGCTTTCTGGTAGGGTATATGAAGAGTTAGTTGGTCTGTGGTTCAGGTTCTCTTTTGATTTTTTTTTTTTTTACTTGTGTGATAGGATGGCTCCAAGCTGATTATTCAGGAGCTCCGTAGCAGCGTAAAGGGGCCTAGGGCTAATTTGACACTATGGGGGATCCAGTGGCTGGGTTCTGGCAGGCTAGTTCAGAGCTCTAAGGTAGGAGGAACAGTGGGCTACCTAGGTCCAAGGTGGGTGTGGGGACAGTGTCATGAGGCTTTAACTAGCTGAGCAAGGCAGATATGAACCCTGGAGCAGGAGACTTTAGTTGGCTTGGGTGCAGGTGGATGAAGATGCAATAAGCCGGGTCTGACTTGAGAGGGTAGGCTTGAAGTCTCAGTTGAAACTCAGTTGAGATGGCCTAGGTCCAAGGAACAGCCTGAGGAAAGGTCTAACTAGCTAAGAAGAATAGATGTGAGCTGTGGAGCAGGAGAGTGTAGGTGGTGTGTGTGTGTGTGTGTGTGTGTGTGTGTGTGTGTGTGTGTTGTGTGCGGGGGGGGGGGTCACAACGTTAGGTTTTTCAACAGATGAAGCACATCAAAGGAAGTGGGTCATTTCTTGAATGTTATATATTTTTGAATCACATATATTACACAAATTTTTCTTCCTGTAATTAATATTAATTTAATGACTTTTTTTCATTGAAAGAATACTGTGGGTTCTTTTATTCACACAGGCAAATGCCTATTGAAGTCTTTTGTGGACAGGAGCTATGCTGTTATCCTAGCCAAAGCACAATTATTCACAAAACACAATTACTTATCTAATTTTAAAATTAAAAATTAAACAGTGCTTTTATTCCTCTTCCTCTTTCTCTGCTTGCTTTTGGACATATAATTGTTCATTGTTCTGTATTATCTCTGCTAGATGATGGGCAGGAAGAATAAAATTAAACAAAAATCAAATCAAACAATCCTGCTCCTTGTCTGCAAATTTGGTAGAAAAAGACATTATCATTTTTTTTTGTTTGTTCTCTTCTTTCAGAATTTTCATCAAGTTTGGTCTCTAAGTGATTAAATGTTTTTGCAACATTATTTATTATACTACAGCTTCCTCTGGATCTGCTAATGATTTGGTTAATTCAGACTTGAATAAATTCCAATTTCCCTTTCAGCTTCTAATGGGGTTGTACAGGTGTAACTATCTCACCTTGGGGGAGGGACAGCGAGGAGAGAACAACATGAACATGTTGTACTCTGCTCATGGGAGAACACAGTACAAATAGCACACCATGCAGGGTCATGTGTGGTTGTGGCATAATCAGGCAGGAAGTAGAAGTCATATTTTGGGCAGGGGCCTTCACTGCGGCATCTGTGAGTGGGGGGAAGCAGGCTTTAGAGCTGTCTACTTAGAATATTTTCAGCCTTAAGATTTATTCCTGTTTATCTGGTACTTGGCCTTGAGACAATTAAGGAAGATAAACGGTGGCCTCATGTTTGTGACCTGAAGGTAAACAGTGGCCTAGTATTTGTGACCTGAAGAACAGAGGTAGTTGTTGGTGAAACATATGTGTCTATGCCAAAGTAACCTACCATAACTATTAGTGCTGCTTAAATACCTATATATCTAATTGCTTGTGCTTCATTAGTAGGATCGAAAGGTTACTCCTGAACAAACTGTCAGCCCATGAAAGGAAACAGCCAGAATTGACCAGAATCCAAGTCAACAGCTCCAGAGAGAGAGGACAGTTTTACTTCTCATCCACCTGTGCCCCTTTTCTAAGCCTAGGGAACAATCTGCGGAAGAGGGGGCGTGGTAGAATGTAAAGGCTGCGATTGGGGTGAACGGTGAAACTACAGCGATGTAGTCTGGACACTCATTTGATCAACTTGATTGAACAAACAACCTGTCAACCTCCACTGAATGGTGGGACTGTGGGGGTTTGGGCACAACAGTCTATAGATTGGTTTTGCACGAAAGATGCTTATACTCATGGATTATCACTTATAGCGAAGACAAAAACTAAAAAAAAAAAAAAAAACCTGAAAGATGCAGGACAGTTATGGCAGAATACGATGATCGGGTGGGTGGGGTGGGGGTGGGGGGAGGGAAAGGAAGGGAAATATGCCTGATCTGAATTGGAAAATGATGTATTAAATGGCAAAACCAGAATCAAACAATTAAAAAAAAAAAAAAAAAAAAAAAAGAAAATTTAATACCTCAAGAAAGAAAATGACTTGGTCTCTAGTCAGGATTTCAAAATGGGACAAGATAAACATTTTATTTATTTTTAAAATATTTTATTTATTTATTTTATGTGCATGAATGTATCACATGCATGTGGGTAGGTACCTCCATGGCATGCAGTGCCCATGGGGTCAGAAGAGGGCATTGGATTCCCCTGGAACTGATGGTCGTTAGCTGTCATGTGGGTGCTGGGAATCAAACCTAGTTCTGCAAGAGCAATCAGTGCTCTTAACCACTGAGCCATCTCCTAGTCCCAAGACAAAAGTTTTAAAAACTATACTGTGTACTTAATAAACTACTTTAAAGCAGCTCTAGGCAATGTCTACTCTGCCTCTCCCCAAGTCCTAGTTACTATGTGGTTTGGAGCATCATGTTTGACTTCTGTTCCATAGGAACCCATTTGCTCAGGGTTCCTTTGGGGCCATTTCTCCACATGCAGCCAAACAGTGCTCTGCGAAGAGGCCTCTTTGCTCTCCACTTCCCAAACCACCTCATTCTTGCTGGAAATTTTACGTGGGATCCCAGTGCTCTTAAATCCGAACCGTAACTTGACGCGGCCATTTGTGGGCGGATTCATGGCCCTAATTTTGTTGGCTCATCCTCTGCAGCCTCTGTCCTGCCCTCCTTTCCTTTTCCCCACACATACACAGCATTCTTCGCATTCTGTTCCTCTACACTCCGCTTTTCACTGGTCGTATTTTATTACAACTAATAACCTGATGATTGGATGAGACATTTTCCTACAAAAGGAAAGAAAGCTGCCAAACAGTGACCAAATCGCTTATTTACAATTTTGTACAGCACAAAGCTAGGCTTCCTCAGCCCATTTTAGCACTAAAGGCCTTTCTTGTATTTGAAGGGGTGGATAGATTTCCTGCCTCGGTTCTATCCTATGGTGTAAAACAATGCAGCTTTTTTCACATTGTTCAGTAAGAAGGTATATCCCAGTCTCACACACACGGACCATCCTTTATTACATTGCAAAATGCATCTTTTGTTTCTTTCAAAGAAAATATGGGTTGACGTTGATTCTTTCAATGGTAATGTTCACCTCATTAGTACCAAACATGCACTTCTCAATTGTTTCTGTATCTTTCTCTATTCACAGTAGCTTTTCATTTCAATGGCAGACCTAAAATAAAGCATTTCAAAAGATCTTGACATCTGTCAAAACAACAATGTACGAGCTCAATGAAAAAGAGGACAGCATGAATTGTACCAGAGAGTTCATGTGCAAGTATGCAATGATAATCATGCCACTGCCTATTCCTCTACTTTTCCGCCAGAGCCCACCCTCTCATCCACAGACCTTGGTCTGTGGTTTTAACCCTACATATCCCTTCATAATTACACTTATTTGTCAGTTTTGATGCCACAGCCTCATGAGATCCAACTGATGGAAGCCAGCCAGCTTGTTATTTAGGTGCCTGGAAGTTGGGAGTTTCTGTAAATAGGAACACTTCATCCCGAAGTCTCCTTTGAGTGTTGCATGAAACTGTTCAAGGAGATGGTTCTAATTAGTACTTCCCCACACCAAGGTATTTCTTCTTTTTACCCATTTAGCATTCAAACAAAACATTCTCCCAGAAATCTATGTTAATTGATTTGAAATTGAAAAGTAGACCCTGTACAGAATCTCTTACTAGCTGGTTGAAAAATCTTTAAAAAATTATGGTAATAAATGATCTCTTTTCTATACTTAATAGACAAGAGTGATTTTCCTTCATTTAAAGAACCTTTCCCCAATAGGCTGTGATTGCATCACTATCATCATCAACTTCAGCATTTCTGTGGCATTTTGTGCTTTTCAAAGGATTTTTACATATATTACCTCATTATGTGTTCCATGTTCCTACTTCCCATTTTCTACTACCCATCCTTGAGTATGAAGAAGTGTACCCTGTTGAATAAATGAATGAATGAGCAAACGAATGCTACCTTTATCTTGTTCCAGCCATAACAATCCAGAGGATGATTTGTCATGCATTGCCGTGGGCAGTCTCTACACCCAGCATTAGCTCTCTCTTTTCTAGAGCTTCATCATAATTGGCAATGGGCTTTGAACCTGATGCAAATTAACTTGTGAAAAGTTATGAGAAACACATATTTCTTCCAGGACTTCACTTTGAAAGTCTGATTTAGATAATTGTGATCTGTGTAACAATGATCAGAAATGAATAAAGGTTGAATAAGCTGTCCTTAAGATGTGTCAACTTTCAGGTAAGTGTATCTTTCATCTTGGTGAGGAAAGAATTCATATTTGCTAATTATCTACTAGGTTCCAGGTAAAACAACATTGTTGCTTCTGATTTGATTGCTTGCTATTTTTCTCTTGCTAATGTTGCTTGTCATAGTTCTTTCCATATCTTTTATTCAATTATAAAAAGGTGTTTTTTTTTTTTTGCTGTTTCTCATGATGGTACAACCTCTAGGCTGGGGTGATGGTTCAGTAGATAAGATGCTTGCCTGAGTTGGATGCCCATATCCTATGTAGAAAGTCATTGTGGTATGTGGCAATGGGGAGCTCAAAACAGAATCTCCGAGGTTCCCTGACCACAGAGACTAGCCTACTCACTGAACTCCAGGCTGGTGAGAGACCCTGTCTCCAAATACAAGGTGAACGACACCCAAGACTGACCTCTTGCTTCTGCATGCACATGCACACACTAGAACACATACATGCATTGCCCCCTCCCAAAGAAAGATATGAATTCTCCCATGTATGTTGTCAGTCTATTACGATGTGTATTGCTTTCTCCTTTGTCTTCAAGCTGTTTGGCAGACTGCTTTCCATCTGAATTGGCTCTTATTCTGACATTCCTGTCTTGCAACTGTGAGACTCAGTTTCTGCATCTTGGATCCTTGGTTGCTCTTGGGTCCCTGCTCTGTGAAATCCAGAAAACCTGAGGAGTCACTGTCTGGGCTTAAGTATCATTTGATAGGTACACCCTACCAGCTGTTCCAGGAGGTTTTTTCTTTTGGTTGCTGGGAAGCTATTTTGAAAGGCAGAGAAAGAAACAAAACAAAACGATAGTTCCTTTACCTAGTGGGTCTTCACCCATGTGAATGAAAATGGCAATGGAATTTTTTTTTATCTGACAGAGTATTAACTTCCAGAATATATAAACTACTCAAAAAACAAAGAAGAAAACAAATGACTCACTCAAAAGATGGAGTAAAGAGCTGAACAGACTTCACAAGTGAGGAAATAGAGATGGCAGAGAAGCATCTTAAAAAGCATTCAACATTGCTAATAAGGAAATGCAAATCAAAACCACTTTAAGATATCATCTCACTCTGATAAGGCTGGCTAAGATCAAGAAAACGAATGTTACTAAATGCTGGAGAGGTTGTGGGGAAAGGGGAACACTCATCTACTGCTGGTGGGAATGCAAACTCATACAACCATTATGGAAAGCAGTGTGGAGAACCCTTAAAAGACTCAAAATAAGCCCACACCTGACCTAGCCACACCACTCCTGGGTTATATACCCACAAGATTCATCCTACCACAGAGATACATGTACAGCCATGTTTATTGCAGCTCTCTTCACAATAGCGAAGAGCTGGAGCCAACCCAAGTGCCCCTCAACCAACGAGTGGAGAAAATGTGGTACATATGCACGATGGAGTTCTATGCAGTGGTAAAGAAAGATGATATCATGAAATTTGCAGGTAAATGGATGGAACTAGAAGATATTATGTTAAGTGAAGTAACGCAGTCCCAGAAAAACAAAAGACAAATAGTATCTCTCATCTGTGAATGCTAGCACCAAGTACCTAGTTGTAAGCCAAACTGAGAAAAATTAATGTTATATTTCTCATGATCTGAACACAACTGTGTTCTTATATTATGAATCCCGAGACAGGTTCTAGAACTAACCTACCATTTATTTTCAGGCTATGGATTTTTGGTGTATGATGATGGACATGTATACATATTTTAGAGTAACATAAAGTTAAAATGGAAAAAGGTGAATCAAGAAATATGATATGGAAATAACACACAGTTTGTTTTCAGAAGACACAATTTTAGTTTAGGTGCGATGTATCAGGCTGGTGTAATTTAGCCTTTCTGGGTGCTTAACGACCATACTTAATGCCCATACCAATTTGGCCAAAGGACCTAAGGGATAACTTTGTTCCTTTGCTCTCAGAGGTCAACTAAGTCCCAGGGGACTATGTATGGGGGCATCTTTTGAAATGTCTTGCAAATGTGGGTCACCAGTCTTCCTGTTCAGGGAGGTCTTGGAGATCCACTATTGGGACTTCAGCCAGTGTCCAGTCTATAAAGAGGAAAGTCTTAGTTTACTTTTTGTTCTTTGAATTGGATACTTTTCCGAGTAGGAGGTAAGCTTGGAGGTTTCCATGTGACTACTTGCTTCCACAAAGTATCAAAATGAGAGGCTATTACTTTTTCAGTTTCAACTTGCTGCTTGCTTTTAAGTTTTCTACTTTTTCTTGACTTGCAATGCAATGGAGAGAATACCAAAAGTACATAAGAATCACAAAACTTCCATTTCCCAAAGAGAAGTTCCTACAATCTTGGGAATAAATGAACCACTTATGGAGTGTTAGTTTCTGCATTAAGGAAACATTTTATAACCTACAGATTCCAATTAATGCTGCTTATATACACATGGCTCTGGGGTTATCCACTGATGCATAGAGGATCTGCCAGTTTCCACCCCTCTGGAAGAAGTGACTCTCCCTCCCATCACAGCTATCAACTGCTAGAAGCTCCTCAGCTAGGATGGAGCCTTGAAGTATGAAGGGAAAGATATTGGGGGAGAGGGCCAGGGGGATGTGAAGGAGGGAGTAGGGACAGATATGACTAAGGTACATTATATCCACCTGTAGGAGTTTAAAAACCAGAACAAGTCATAATAATAAAATATAAAAAAGAAGGAAAAGTTATTCAATATGTCTTGTAGAGTGTTAAGCCAGTTGAAAACTTTTTCTCTGCTGTCATGGTCTATACAAGGTGATCACAGATACTGTATTACAATGCTAATTCACCTAGATTTTTCATTAGAAATATTGTTTGAGGTATTGCTATCCAGTATGTTATGACTTAATGTAATCTAAACTATTAAAATGAAGTATTTGGAATGCTGACCTTCTTGATATTGAATTAGGGACCACTTTAAGTTAGAAATAAGATGAAAATAAGTGAAGCTGACTCTCTTTCCTACTGGAAATATTTTAAGCATCTCCATGTGGCTAAGGTCCTGAAGAATTCAGAATCTGTACATTTCTCTAGTTAAAGTTTGGACAAATGAATAAATATTAAGCATTGTAGTTGAAAATTAGATTACTTACATTTCTCAAAGATCTGGATTTAGTTACTGTTACTTTGACTTTCTTATCTTTTTACATTTCTGGGTGTAAATTTGGGAGAGAACTGTTTCTTAATGGCTGAGTTGAAATTTATGACCACGTGATTTAGCTTACCTAAAGCTATCTTTGTATAGCTTTATTACATGCATTAATTCACCAGATTTCTATTCACATCTTCATTTAGTTCTGATGTTTGTACTTTTAGCTTGCTAGGAAACAATCTTATCCCTTTCCCTTCATTTTTCTGTATTTGCAGTTTACAAAGCAATTCACAGGATTTCATTTATGTTATCAATATCACTTACAATTTCACTTTCCACAGATATAATTTTCAAGATGAATTCTTTATGTTCAATCGCCAAGAAAATTGTTTCTCTTGGCACAACTATGATTTCATATATGAATATATATATATATATATATATATNATATATATATTTGCACCTGTGTTTAATTTAAAAAAGTTTTCTGGAGAGATGGCAATTTAAAAATAATCCTTACTCTGCCTTAATTAAAGATTTGAAGGTTTATTTAACCTGGGGGGTATCTACGATTTGATGCTGAAGATTTGATTTGACACAACCAGTTCTCAGCTGATTTTTATGTGGAAGTAAATGCACTATAATGACATCTTAAGAGGTACCCAGAGCTTTCAAGTGTGCTAATAGAGATACCTAAGATATCTATTTGACTACAATTGTGTTCCCTGCTGTTATGTAGTGATGAGCTGGACATTTAAACCATTTCTGTGTAGGTCTTATAAAGTGATGCATTTGTAAAACCTCTATAAAGACTATACCTTCAAAATAACAGTGACAGAGTTCTTGCAAATCACCTCTCTGGGGGGTGGACTGTAAAACATGGGAATTGTCTGATGATATAATACTGATAATCAAACTGCCTTCCGTGAATTTGTCTGGGTAGAAAGGTCTGGCATCATGTTTCTTTGTATTTGAACCAGTCTTCAGTCATTTCTAAATCTAGAAAATTCCAGAAGCTTGTTCTTTGCTGGGGATTTGAGGAGAATGAGGAGGAGGGAGATGGAGTGCCTGGGAGCAAGGATCTCTAAACATAAGACACTGACTGATCATCACCAGGGAGAGGAGGAATTGTGCTCTGAGGTGGTTGGCTTTACTTTGAACATTCCTCAGTGTTCACATTATGCTGTTGATGAAGTTCCACTTTTGAGGTGATCTCTGGTGCCTCCATAGCTCCGTGGAGAGTCCAGGAGTTCATGGAGGGTCCTTCATGGAAAAACTGCATGCCGAATAAGTGGCTGGGAAGGTGGGACAGGCTAGCAGGCTTCTATGTTGACAGGTGGGTTTTGATATGTCTTTGGCTCAGATTTAGATTCTACTAACATAGACTGGCCCTGGAAAACATTAATTTCATGGAGGGGAAAATGACTGTGCATATTTTATTTTATTGATTTTTTTATAATATAATCCAATTTTATTAATTCCCACACAGGTTAATTCTATAATTCTAATTCTGTCCTGTCCTAGCCTATCTCCCCAAGGCTGCTCACCTACAAGGTATTTTCTTAGCCTCTTGGAAGTGACAGAGGGGGTCCACACTAGGGTGTTCCAGGAAGCCAGTTGATTGGCTGAAGTGGATCTCTCTTGGACCAGGGGCTGTGGCATCTCATGCAAGCTGGTCAGGGCAGCAGCAGTGGCCAGCAGGGTCAGCGAGCACTTCAGACAAGCTGTGGTGGCGCACACATTTAATCCTAGCACTTGGGAAGCAGAGGCAGGTGGATCTTTGTGAGTTCAAGACCAACCTGGTCTACATAGCGAGTTCAAGGACAGCTGGAGCTACAAGGACANTTAGAAGAAAGAAAGAAGGAAAGGAAAGGAAAAGAGGAAGGAAGAAAAGGAAGGAAGGAAGGAAGGAAGGAAGGAAGGAAGGAAGGAAGGAAGGAAAACACCCGTGCTATGGGGATACGTCAGTGGTGGCAAGCAGGAGGCCCTGGGTTTGATCCTCCATAGAAAAAAAAAAAAAAAAAGAGGAAGAGAACTTTCCAGTGAGCTGAGCACAGGATCTGACTTTCTAGATTGAGAAGCACTGGGAAGCAGAACAGAAGTGACCAGACTGTGCATATTTAAAAGTAGCCACATGTATGAGGTCAGTTAATAGTCTTGGGGCTCTTGATTTAATTTTTAAATTTTTTTCTTATATTTGTTAGTTCATGCCTTCACCTCTTATTCCTTAATCCAAACTAATACTCGATCCCCAGGAAAAAGAGATTTTTGTCAGCTAGGGGATCTTTCTTTCTAATAAATTGACATTTTTATTCTGCTGAACAGTCTTTAGAATTATATTGACTGCAAGATCTGTCAATACTCTTTTATTATTTATTTATTTTTATTTATGTGTATGAATGTACTTTCTGGAACTGGAGTTCTCCTGGAGTTGGAGTTACAGTCGGTTTTCAGTCGCCATGTGCATGCTGGGGATCGAACCTGGGTCCTCTGCAAGAGCGGTTGGTGCTCTTAACCACTAGGCCATCTCTCCAGCCCCTAGAGCAGTCAATACTCTTTTTTAAAATTTTAATCTTTTTTTTTCATTTTTTAACAATAAGTAATAATTTATGAATGCAAGCATCCTTCATGTAAAACCAATTTGCAAGCAGTTGTGCCCAAACCCACACAGCCCTCTTAACTACTGAGCCAACCCTCTAGCATAGAACTCTTAAAGCCCACTCCCCAGGGATGCTCTTCCTCCAGCCAGGCCACACCTCCTAAATCCTCCCAGAACAGTTCCATGAACTGGGGACAAATGTCCAAATACTTGGAGCCTGTGAAGGACATTTTCATTCTAATCACCATAGCTCCTATCACTGTAGCCCAGACCTTGAGTTTGAACTGAGTCCCATCCTTCTAGCTACAAGCACCTATTTGACTTTTCCACTATTGTGTCAACTGCAACCTGTCATGTAATGGGTTAAATAGTCTCCCTTCCCTTACCTAACAGAGGGAGCATCCATGAAGTTAACCTAATTATCATAACCTTTACTACTTTTCCCTCAATCCATTCGTCTATTTCCCTCTATCCATTCCTCTATCAGATATTTACTGACCATATTCAGGGTCTGGCCATTACTTTGCTCTCTGGAGATAAAACCAGTAAGTCAAGCTGACAAAAATCCCTGACCTGTAGAAGCTAATAGTCTTTGTTAATTTTTTTCTTGTATTTCTCTTCCTTGGCTTTTAAAGGCTTATGGTGATAGTTCTTAGAGTATGTGCCACAGAATAGATTACTGGGTTGTCAGTAAGTACTAACTAAAAGGCACTCCACAGTAAACAAACACAAATCAGGAAGTGAGTTGAGAAATCTAGGGTTAATGAATGAAAGTTGTCTTAAGCTCAATTTCTCTGAGCCCTTACTTCATTGGACATTTCCCACCTTGTGAATGTGACACTGCGAAGGAGTGCTGAGCTGACTCAATCCCAAACCCTTTGGGGACAGTCCATCTGGCAGGCCTGGTGTGCTTCAGAACATTATTTAAGCAACGTTGTTTAAGCAATTTCATCAAGTGTTTCTTTAATGATATTATGGGCCTACTGTGTGCTTCTCTTCTGTTAGGGACCATGGAGCAATGAAAAGCAAGCAAACCACTGTAGCTAACTTGAAAGGATCTAGTTTCTTTTTACTTTCTCCCATTATTTCCAGGCCATTAGAATACTAATTTCCAAGTTGAAGAAATATAATCTAGTTCCTTCAAAAGATGAATATATTGGAATTCTGGACATGGAACAAGAAGAAGGCCTGGGTACAGCTGGAATCCAGAAACACTTCCAAAAGGGATACAGCTCTGTCACAGATCTGTGATTATCTCAGCCTGGGTATCTCATTGTCCCTAGCTAACTAGTTGGAGGCATGACCATTAGTTTCTATAACTTCTTATATATANCCAATTCAGTTCAGGCATATTTCCCTTTCCTTTCCCCCCCATCACACCCCACCCCCTCCCAGATCATGCATTCTGCCATAACTGTCCTGCATCTTTCTCTGTTTTTTTTTTCTTTCATTTTTTAGCAACAAGTGATCATTTATGTGTACAAGCATCCCTCATGTAAAACCAATTTGCAGGCTGTTGTGCCCAAACCCCCACAGCCCCACCATCCAGCGGGGGGGGGGCTTATAAGTTGATCAAATGAGTGTCCAGACTATATTGCTGTAGTTTCACCATTCACCCCAATTGCAGCCCTTACATTCTACCACGCCCCCTCTTCTGCAGATTGTTCCCTAGGCTTAGAAAAGGGGCACAGGTGGATGAGAAGCAAAACAGTCCACTTTCTCTGGAACTGTTGTCTTGGTCTCTGGTCAATTCTGGCTGTTTCCTTTCATGGGCTTACTTCTATCTCACGGGTGGGTCGCTTCTGAAACACTATCCCTCTCCCCTCTTTCAAGTTACAAAACCTCAAGGAACGATTCTGAACGGCTGGTTTAGAAGTCCATTCTTGGAACTCAATCTTCTATAGAAGAGTAAGAGTCAACAATAAAATGGCCATCTCATCCAAACTCCATGATTGCAGTGTGCCAAGGAACATTTCCTAGAGAAAGGTTGTTTCTCTTACCACAGACCTCAAGAGAGGAAGGAGAGGCAGAGAAGGATGCTGCTTGATAGACAATGGGCACCCACCCACCCACCCACCAGTCATAGCCCACAACCTGCTATACGTCCTAATCGATGCTATAGCAGAGTCTTTCAACATAGTCTCTTTCTTTTTTAATATCAAAGAAGTTTAATGTGTTGCAATACGGTAAGCACCTTGACAAAGCTCATGGAATAGATGTCACCATTAGAGATCTCCCCACATGTTTCTAGCTTCAGCCCCCATTTCCTCAAAACCAAACCAGAAAATCTCAATGAGCACAGGAAATCCTTTCAAGCTTGGCCTTTGATATGGGCCCCTTTACCAATAACAAGAACAGCTCCCTACTTGGTCTACCAAGAAAAGCAAGGCACAGAGCTCTTCAGCTGTTGAGCAGCCTCTCCTTTTGACTGTTCTAAACTTTATGAAAAGGAAATTCCTCCACACCCAAATAACCATTGAAGAAGTAATGTCATTTTTTAGGCTTTCGAAATGTCTTTTTTTGTATTTCTGATGGTGTCCAGGAGTTTTCACTAGTGTTTTTTTACTTTGAAGTGGGTGTATAGTATAAAGCTTTCTATTGCTGATCCCAAAAGCAAACAGAGGAACGAATATGGAATGTGTATTATCCTTGGGGTGGTGACTACTTATGGTGGGGGATAGGAAGAAGCAGTAGATGATTTGAGAGTGAAATAGAAATTCTAGCCTGAGCTGTACTAAGTATTTGATATTTTACAACAAAAATCCCCATGTTAACCTCACTTAATCCCAATATAAGCCCACTTTTTGCCCTCAGGGAACAAGTGGCTTTCAAAATTGCACTCCTCCAAGGCCACTAGCCAGTGCTTGTGTGCACTGGCTGTCTTTGGGAATTCACAGCATTATTTTCCCTTAGGCATTATGATATTAAGAAGTTCAACCTCAACCTGCATGAAAAGCACAGCCCAGGGTCCTGATTTAAGCTGCTGCTGCTTTGAGGCACTCATTTTTGCTATCTTATGAGTCTTAGCCACTGCTCCAATTGCTGAAGGGCAGGACCCTCAGTGGGCACAGTCCCCTTCTGGGGCCTTCCAAACCAGTGAAGTGAGAAGAAAACTGCAAATGGTCATGCTGCATGCAGCTCTTGGGCCTGGATTTCCACTGTGTTAGTGAATGTAGGAAAGAACTGTCTGCAACTGATGAAAATTCAATATATTCTGTCAATTTGTTTGTTTAAATGTTGAAAATTTTTCATTAGAAAATGTTTACATACCTCAGTTGAAGAACCTTTTTTTTTTTTTTTTTTTTTTTTTTTTTTGTCTTTTTGAGACAGGGTCTCCTTGTAGTCCTAGCTGTCCTGGAACCCTGGAACTCACTCTGTAGACCAGGCTGGCCTTGAACTCACAAAGACCCGCCTGCCTCTGCCTCCCAAGTACTAGGATTAAAGGTGTATGCCACCACACCCGGCCACTTAAAGAACCTTTGAGAATGTATATATGAAATCTAAAAATATATTAAATTGCTTTAAAACAGTATGTATAGTTATAAAAGTTGGAGTTATTTTAATTTTGAATATGTACTGAGTCTCTTAAATATTGAAATCTTGTAGACTTCTTGTGCTCCATGTCTTGCTTTTCTTGGTAGACCAAGTATGGAGCTGTTCTTGTTATTGGTAAAGGGGCCCATATCAAAGGCTAAGCTTGGAAGGATTTCCTGTGGTGGTTGAGATTTTCTGGTTTGGTTTTGAGGGAATGGGGGCTGGAGCTAGAGGACACGTGGGGCGATCTCTAATGGTGACATCTATTCCATGAGCTTTGTCAAGGTGTTTACCTTATTGCAACATATTAAACTTTTTTGATAATAAAAGGAATGAAATTACTACGTTGAAAGAATCTTTGCTATAGCATCTATTATTCATTATCTAAGATCCTTATTCTAGGAAATGTTCCTTGGCACACAATCATGGAGTTTGGATGAGATGGCCATTTTATTGTTTACTCTTACTCTTCTATAGAAGACTGGGTTCCAGGAATGGACTTTTAAACCAGCCATTCAGAATCATTCCATGAAGTTTTGCAACTTGAAAGAGGGGAGAGGGATAGAGTCTCAGAGGTGACCCAGCCATGAAATAGAAGTTTTAGAAAGTAATGGTCTTGCCTTCACCTAGTTAGCTTTGTATTACTCTCTTGATTTCCTTGCTTATTGTGGGTTGGTTTAAGTTATTGATCTCTTCTTGGTTTAACTTTGATAGTTTTAGTGTATGCACATATCCTATGCAACCTCAAAACAGACAAAATCCCATCATAGAAATGAGGAAGTGGATTAGAGATCCTGACCCAACCTAACCTATGGAATTTTGGGGGAGATGACAGTCTCTTACAAGCATGGGACTCTTGGTAGCTCGACCAGGCTCCAATGGATAGAACTACACTGAAGGACATTTGTGGAAACAAATCAGACTCTATAGACTCTTATATATGTTTATATATAGGCTCAATTATATACATATATGTATGTGTGTATAATAGAGTATATTAATTTGGGTGGGGGTAATAATAGGAGGTAGGGAGAGGGGATGGGATCTAAATACTATCAAATTATATTGTGTGAAAAATCACAAAAATTCAATAAAGTTATTTATTTTTTAATTCTTTTTTAAACATTTTATTTATTTCTGTATGTGTATGAATGTACTGTCTGCATGCAAGTCTGTGCACCCGTGTCGTGCAATGCCGCGGAGGTCAGAAGAGGGTGTCGGATTCCCCTGGAACTGGAGTTCTCCTGGAATTGGAGTTACAGACGGTTCTTGGCCGCCATGTGGGTGCTGGGGATCGAACCCGGGTCCTCTGTAAGAGCGGTCGGCACTCTTAACCGCTAGGCCATCTCTCCAGACCAAAGTTATTTTTTCAAATAGTGAGCTAGATATATGAGCCCCAGAGAGACCCAGGAGACAGTGTTCCCCCCCAGTTTCCACTTCAAGATCTCGCTTGCATTCCATCCAGGATAGTCTGTAACTTGTAAGCTTTCGTCCCCTAAGCTGCTTTTGCTTAGAGTATTTTATCACAGCATCAGAAATCAAACTAGAACAGTAAGTTCACAGAAAGACTGCAACTGGAGTCGAAGGACTTCCTTGTGGTTGTGGTGGGCAGAGGCAAGACTATGAGGGATTCCTTCTAGGTCTTTGTAAGTTCTTTGATCTCTGCTTTGAGGAAACTCTTAGAGAGTTTTGCAACAATTTTCTTGAAAGTGCTAGACCAGTTCTGATAAGTAATAGGTATTGAATAAACACTTTCTAGTTGAATGAAGGGTTTGGTTTGCTCTTGCCTAGTGTTTCTGTTTTCAGTAAACCATAAAGAGTTGGGGCCAGGCATCTCTTGTCATGGCCTTTAAAGAATGTGCAGATTCTTTTAGGTGTCCCAGGAAAGCCTGCAGCAGCTTGCTACTCCATTTGTTGAAAAGGCTGGAGGTTGTCATCAAAGCTGGTTTAGACCAGTTTAGATTGATATGTCTATCAATGCTCATTAGCATTGATTCATTTCCTTGGTGCAAATCTGATAGTCATATTTTCTCTCTATCTACATGGAGAGGAGCTTGTTAAATATATTTGCAGAGTAGTTTTAGAGCCATTATGCAAGTTAATTATACAGTGCTCAAGAGAGCATAAAAATAGAAAAACAAAGTGCGTTGATCAGTAGAAGAAGAATCACACCTGCTGGTTTTCTCTTATGACCTTGATCTTAGAATTGCAAAGGGAGGAAATTGGCCCATAACATTGAAAGTGAGGTTTCCACTCCCTTGGCATTCACAGATGTTCTTAACTACTCCACTCATACCTGAGAAGATCAGAAAACTAAGGTTACAGATGTGTACAATGAGAACTTGTTATTCAAAACAATAATTTAAGAACTCCCTTGGTGCAGTCAGCAAACAAAAAGCCAGATACAAAACAAAATGTGGCTTCCCTGGTTTTCAGTTCACATGTTTTGAGGAAGCTGTTTAACCAACACTTGCTGCTTCTGAGTCTAACTGATTGAGGATTGCTCAAACCTCTAAACATGAGAGACAGTGTGTGTGTTATAGTGTTATAGGCTCAATTATACACGTATATATGTATATATGCGTATAATAGAGTATATTAAATTGGGTAGGGCCAATAAGGGAGGTGGGGAGCAGATCTAAACACCATCAAATTATATTGTATGAAAAGTCACAAAAATTCAATAAACATGACCTACTGTAAATCTGTACTTAACAATATTTATTATTTATTTATTTATTTATTTATTTATTTATTTCTGCATATAGGTGTAGGCTTCACAATACACGTGTAGAAGTCAGAGGACAACATTGTGGAGTTGGTTTTCTCATTCCTCCTTTACAGGGGTGGTTCTGGGGATTGAACTCAGATAACCAGGATTGGAAAGTCTTTATCCACTGAGACAACTTGTCAGTCCGAATGTGTCTATTAATACTATATATGTTAGCCGGGCATGGTGGCACACGCCTTTAATCCTAGCACTTGGGAGGCAGAGGAAGGCAGATCTTTGTGAGTTCAAGGCCTGCCTGGTCTACAGAGTGAGTTCCAGGACAGCTGGAGCTACAGGGAGACCCTGTCTTGAAAAGACAAAAATAAAAATACTATATGTTAGTGAGGAGTTTATCATGTGCATGTACCCAAACACATCAGTGAGATAAGATAATGAGATTCACTATAAAGATTTGCCTCATAGGATTACAGAGGCTGAGGAGGTCAATGATCTGCTTTTTGTAGACACAGGTTGTTAAAATTGTGGTCCAAGTCTAAATCTTTGAAACACTGGATGTTGACGCTGGAGAGAAGGCTCAGCAGTTAAGAGCACTTGCTGCTCTTACAGAGGCTGGTAGTTGAGCTCTCAAAACCCATGTTGTGTGGTTCACAACTCCTTGTAATTCTCACCTCCACAAGATCCAGTGCCCCTTTCTGGCCTTTTTAGACAGCTACATGCACATACATATAAACATACATAATACATACATACACAAAAAGTACATGTAAATAAAATAAATATTTTAAAAAGGAAAAAGAAAATCAGGATTACCTGGTTTGTGGAAACTCTGTCCAAGAACAGGAGGAGAGGGAAGAGGAGGGGAGGCGAGGGGAAGAAAGTGAGAATCCAGTGTTTCTCTGCCTTTTTGTTTTATTTGGTTCTCAACAAATTTGAACAGACTGCCTGGTACTCACTCTAGGGAGACATTTGTTATTCTTAGACCACCAATTCAGGTCCCAACCAACCTGAGAATATTCTCAAAGACACACTCAGAAGCGTTTAGTCTGGGCTCAGTCAAGTCGGCTTGGGAAAAATGCTGTCATCCCATTTTTCCCCTTTTTACTTTTTTTTTCTGGTAATAATTACATTCATCAAATGAGTTTACAGAGAATGGGAGTAAATGCAGTCACAGCCAGTTTGCTTTTTTTCAAGGTAAACACATTTATTAGTAATATCTGTGAAATATTATATAAAATCACTAGTGCATTTCTCATTTTTATATTTTCAAGGTAACTGTGAGAAGAAATTTGTTGAAATAGATTGATAAAGAATGAAACCGAAGTAAATAAGATTATAGAGCAGAGAAAATGTCAGACATATTTTTCCAGACAATTATGATCGGACTCAGTTTAAATTGGACCATATGAAACCAGGTCCTTTAAGGGCTTCCTAGGTGAGAATAATTTGTGTTTAATGAACTTTAGTTATTTTTTAATTTCTTTACTTATTTTTAAAACCTGACTAATTGTGATGGAAAAATAATTCAGTATATTGTATGAAAATGTATTTAATGAGTTGAAATTTAGAGGGATGTATTTGTCTCTTTAAATACATCAGTAGTTCTTTGTCTCTTAAGTGCAAATGGTCCTGCAAGCACACCTCCCAGTGTTTGGGATGAACACTGTCTACCCCTTCTTCTTAGGAGTCTTCTACCACATGGCTCTGTGGACTCTTTCTTCTCTAATGTGCCTGGGTAAGGAACAGGCAACTACTGTAAGCTAGGACAGGTTGGTGCCCAATCTCACTACTGCTACTGGGCCTGCCTTGGGAGTAGCCATATATGAGACCCAAACTGACCCAAATCAGAGTCTTCTTCTCATTGTTATATTTTGCATTTGAGCTCATAGAAGTTTGGTGTCTGTCCTCAAGGCCAGAAGTTGTAGGAAGCCGTGTGACTTGTGTGGAAGTGTATGAGTCCCTGTATGACACAGCAATGAGCATTACCAGGAAGGCGGAGAAACGGAACAAAAGTACTGAACTTGAATGATCCCTCATTCCAACTGCTCTTGAGAGTTGCTTGTACCTATATTCTTTTCAGTAGTTGGTCTGACACTCTCCTTTCTGTTGATATTAGGAATGAGAAAGGCCTAAGATACTGGTCTTTATTGTACAGCATCTCTGATACATACAGGCTAGATAATACTTTTATAAAACTCAAGGATAAGACAGTTTGCTCAGACATAGTTCAATACTTAGATTAATTTTCCCAAAGAATGATATTGTAAAATACTTTATGTTTTCTTTTTAATTAGATGCATATAAACTTCATATATAGCAGATTTCTTAGGTAGAAAATGAAATGTCATGCCTGTTTGGAGAGCTGATGAAAATATGACCTTGGAAATTTTCTGTGTATTTTTGTATTGCTAATTCTCATTCAATATAGTTTTATCTTTAGGAAGATTTTCCTGCTCTGGGAGCCAACAGACATTTAGAATTGTACCTGATTAATTTTTATTATGTCATATATTTGTAGAGACTTAAAATACACATTAAATCACACACAGACACAGACACACAGACACACACACTCCAGTAATGAAATCTACAATGAAGTAATTTGGCATAACTAAAAGTCAATCATCTCAACTTTTCTCAGTAAATAATGCTCACTGGTAAAGTTTTAAAAGTTGTCTTAGATTGCATTTGTTACAAAAGTCCATCATTTATTTTTATCTTGCATCGGCTTCATGCTGGCCATTTACAAAGGCAGCAATTGTCTGGGGTCTGCCAGGGACTGTTGAAGCATCCCACAGTCACTGATGTGGATATGTAGATAGACACATTGTTGAAGCAACCCATAGTCACTGATGTGGATATGTAGATAGACACATCGGCTTCCTTGACATCAAGAGATGGAGCATTTTCATACAATCCAGAAAATAATGGTGCCTGCTCTAGTTTGTCTTTCATTGCTGTGACAAAACACTCTGACTGACACCAACTTGGGGAGGAAAGGGTTTATTCAGCTTACATCTCCTGGTTCACAGTTCATCACTCAGGGAGCACAAGGCAGGAACTCAGGGCAGGAACCTGGAGGCAGGAGCTGAAGCACAAGCCATGGAGGAATGCTGTTCACTGGCTTGCTCCCGTGGCCCGTGCCCAGCCTGCCTTCTTATATGGTACACAACGACCTGCCCAGGGTGGCACTTCTCATTGTGGGCTGGGCCCTCCCACATTGCCTGACAATCAAGACAATACTCCACAGACATGGCCACAGGCCAATCCAATGGAGCAAATTCCCCAACTGAGGCTCCCTCAACCCAGGTGTGTCAAGTTGACACTAAAGCTATCCAGCACAGTGCCTGATATTTCTAGGCTGAAAGCCTTCCCCTGTTTCTGCACTAATGGAAAAAGATTTCATGGCCTTCTTGTTCAAGACTGTATGTAAATGCTTCTATAAGATGGGGGGAAGGGTTCCTTTTTATGATTTCATGGAAGTTAGGAAATGATGAAGGGAACAAATACCAAGACAAAATAAAATTCATCTTAAAATAGCTGAAACTGTGTGCATTAAGACGTGAATTGAGATATGGCATGACTTCCTTTGTTGACAAACCAATGGGTTTAGTGGGTCATCTTCAAACAGCTGTGTCATTGAGCAACCGGACCCCAGTGTGGAGGATGATGTACTCATAGCTTGCTGCAGGTAGACTTCTACCCTCTGAAGATTCTAGTACATAACATTTTTGGTAGACTGAGAGTTTGTATGATGTGACAAAAAGGATCTAAGGAAAACACGCTTTCAAGTGGAAGTATTCAAATTGTGGAGTACTCAACTACACTCATTCCCTGGTAGTGTTTCATATTTAGGTATCAAACAATTGTTCAGAAGAGAATGAAGAATCAACTGTTTTGTCTTGAACAAAGAGCTGTCATTATGGCAAAGGTCAATATTAGAACCACAGACTTTCAAAGCACCCTTTGAATCCCCTGCACTCTGACCCACTTCCATTCTCTAGCATAGTGGTAACATGTTAAACAAGGCGAGCTAATATTTTTGTTACTTGAAGTTTGACATGACAATGTCTCACTAGTAAACTAAAATAACTGAATACAGTGTAGCAGCGGGCTAGGGTAAATAGTATTAATTTCCTGAAAGACAAAAGTGCATTTTGATTCCTTAGGTATAATTCGAATGATATATATCTTCAGGATGTATATGCTCTCCCTGCACTGTGGAGTGGATGAGAATTCTGCTGTGGCTGCCACAGGTGGGTGAAGACAGTGAGAAATGTTAAGCATTTTTAATAACTGTACACATAAGTGTGCAGCACAGCATGGTATGGATTATGTGATGCTCAAATTAGCATAATAACTAGCACAAATATCACCTCAAACATTCATTATTTTGTCAGGATACCATTACAAATCCTGTCTTATAGTTATCTTGAAATATACATCATTGTTAAGTGTGGTCATGGCACTGTGTAATAGGATCAGAACTATTCCTCTTATCCAATTCTAACTCTGTATCCATTGACTAATCTTTTTCCTGATGAGAATTAAAGGACCCTTAAATTTAATTGAATTTCCCTAATCATAATCCTTAGTTTATATATTTTAAGGTTTTTAATATTTATTGTAAAATTCTTTAAATAATAATAAACTCATTTTTAGCTAATTAAAAATATTTTGTCTTAAAATATAAAATAATCAGAAAAGTAAAACTAAGTAAAAATGTAAAAAGTAAAACTCAGATTAAAATGCTACTTATTATTTCATGATTCAGAAATGATGACTTAAAGATTCATATTACTTGCAGTTATTTTTCTATGAAAAGGTACATTAAGAAATCGGTCTTCTAAGCATATGTATTATGAAATGGTTTCCTTTTCTGCTTTGAAATATGTTACATGATAAACATTGCTTTTCACTAAATGTTATTATTTATTTATTTATTTATTTATTTATTTATTTATTTATTTATTTCTTTGTATGAGTGTATTGTCTGTATGTATCTAAGTGCCCATGTCATCCAATGCCCACAGAGGACAGAGAAGGGCGTCAGATCCCTGCAACTGGAGTGATAGATGGTTGTTAGCCACCATGTGGCTGCTGGAAATCAAACCTGGGTCTTCTGGAAGAGCAGCAAGTTCTTTGTTACAATGGAGGCATTTCTCAAGCCCCCATTAAATGTTTTAAAAAGTTTCAGGAAATATGATGGTTTTTATATTTAAAGCCCTTTTTAATTTTTTGCATTTTAATATAATCTTAAGTTTTAGAAAAGCATCATGGATAACATTATACATTATGTCTTCATTTTCTATTCTTTCTTAGAGATTTTTATGAAACTCTCAGTTGTAGGTCCAAAGACTGAATTCCTTGCAGTTCTCATCCTCAGCCTTTTACCACTGTGCTATCCCCACAGGCGAAGGGAAGGGGATATATGCCTTAACTGAATTGGAAAATGTTGTATGAAATACACAAAGCATCAATAAAAAAATTATTTATTTAAAAAAAAAAAGAAAAACAAAAAACAAAAAACAAAGACTGAATTCATGAAACATTTGGCCCATAGTGTCTGAGAGGCTCGGTCCAACATGGGCTTACCATGAGCAGGCTGCATAGCCCTTGCCTTCTGTGGAATGCTTACTGTTGGCAGGCATTGTCCCTGGATTTATTTATTTTTATTTTATGTATATGAGTATCTTCCCAGCCTGTATAAAGTGCACCTATGAATGCAGTGCCCACAAAGGCCAGAAGAGGGCACTGGATCCTTTGAAATTAGTTACAGGCATCTGTGAGCCACCAGGTGGGTGTTGCATATTGAACCCAGGCCCTCTGCCAAGAGCAGCCAGTACTCTCAACCATTGAGCCATCTCTCCATTTTTCCTTTTTTACTTTTTGAGAAAAGTCTCACTATAGAGCGCTGGCTGGTCTGGAACTTGCTATGCAGACCAGGCTAGCCTTGAATTCACAAAGATCTGTCTGCCTCTGCCTCCTGGGTCCTGGAATTAAAGCCATGTGCCACTATGCCCAGTTTATTTATTTATTTATTTATTTATTTGTTTATTTATTTATTTATTTATTCATTCATTCATTTATTTTTTCTTTTAAACAACTTCCATGACAAATGGAAGCCTTATAGTTGAATGTCTCTGAATTCCTCTTTTTTTTAATTTATTAATTTCTGTATGTGTATGAATGTACTGTCTGCATGCAAGTGTGTGCACCCGGGTCGTGCAATGCCGCAGAGGTCAGAAGAGGGTGTCGGATTCCCCTGGAACTGGAGTTCTCTTGGAATTGGAGTTTCAGACGGTTCTTGGCCACCATGTGGGCACTGGGGATCGAACCCGCGTCTTCTGTAACAGCGGTCGGCGCTCTTAACCGCTAGGCCATCTCTCAAGCCCCTGAATTCCTCTTAATCTCATCCTAGATTCTTTATTTTTCCGTCCTGATGTTTTTACTGTATCCTGCTTTCCAGTCATATCCCCCAGTTGTCCTCTGCTGCTGTCTGGATTTAAACTTCATGAGCTGAATGTCCACCTGTGCTCAGTGAATGTTATATGTTAAGAAAATGATTCACGTCTGGTTCTTGTGATAATACCTGTTCACAAATCACTCCATCACCTGGAATGGCTCTTCCCTTTGGCTGTCCATAGGTATCTGTGAACTTTTCTTCTTGCATATCTAAAGAATGTGAAGCCACTTATTCCGTATAGCCTGATTTCTGCCCATCTTCTCACTGCAGTATGAACTCCCTCATTAGATTTGTGCTGGTACAGGCAGCTGGCAGACTGAGATTCCAGGTTTAGTGGCTTTTCTTAAGGCAGCCTTATTGTACAAAGCTGATTGTTTTGTGCTTTGTCTTTGTAATGCCTCTGACATCTGGGCTTTCTGGCATGCATACATGAATTCATTAAGCTCACTGTGGACTCTATTCCTTTTTAATTTTACTTCTTAAAAGAAACTTCAATGTTTTACTTATAAATGCTTTAACTTTATTAAACTCAATGCAAATCTGCTCAATATCTTGTTAGTCTTTTGTTTCCTGAAAGCTGTAAGCCCTGCCTTGTAGAAGGATGAATGACTAGGAAGAGTTAAAACCCAGAAATCTGACTTCTGCTTCCCTGCCTCCACACACACAGTCACAAGTGGAGATCTGGCCTTAACGCTCAGATCACCTAGATCTGAGCTTCATTAGGGACATACAAGGTGTCTCTGGTATTGTGTGTGGCAGGTGAGGCTCACGAGGAAATCCACAACTGAGTTTTCAGATAGTTTTCTCTATATGAAACCACTAATATAGTTAGGAAATTCTAAAATATTTTTGTGAAACTTTCAGAAAATGGTGATAGGGGCTAAGAGCCTAAAGTCATGTCTTTCTGAACTTGTTATTTGGAAGAAATTCAAGCCTTTAAAATAGTTGTCTAAATGTCACAGAGAGTATCCTGCTCTCAGGTTTACTGCCTTTAAACATTCTGACATAGTTTTTCTTTTGCCTTTAATCTCAGTGACTATTTATTGAAACCATCTGAAAGTAAATTGCAGCCCTCATGGCATTTGATTTCTAACTACATGGCAGGGATTTTTACCTTTCGCTGGGGTGGGTTAAAAAGTGGAATCACCTTGCCATGAGCAGGTTTCAAATGGGGACCAAATGTACAAACATCTGCTTTCAGACACTAAGCTGTAGGTCACACAGGGGTATGATTGCAGAGAAAAGAATCGGATCAAGTGAGTCCATCATTACCCTGGATTCCTGCATGGAAGCAGCGGCTGTAGTGAGGTGCAGGAGCAGGAACTGGAGTAGAGCCTGGCAGACTTGCTGAGTAGTGGATGTGGAGGGCAGAGCTCAGGGGATGATGTTGAGTTGGAATTCAACCAGAGTTGCAGAGAAGAAGGTGTTGCTCAAAACTGTTTTTTATTTATTTAGTTTTATTTTATGTGTATGAGTGTTATGCCTGCATGTTTGTGTGTACCTATGTGTGCAATGCCAACGGAGGCCAGAAGAGGGTATTAATTCCCTAGAACTGGAGATACGGACAGTCATTAGCCACCATGTGGGTGCTGGGACTGAATCCAGTCCTCTTCAAGAGCAGTCAGTGCTTCTGAAATCCTTTTTTCTAGATATTTTGGTTGTACAGTACGCTATTATTTATTATGACCAAACTGTGTACACCAGGGATTATTCCTGTCTAGCTATAGCAATGCCCAGTGATCAATCTTTCTCTTCCATCCACTCACAAAGAATCTTAAAATAGTGATAAAACAATGTTTAAGGCTATGTGTGTGTGTATGGGAAGAAAAAGAATATAATGAGCAAATAAACAAGCACTCTGAAATAAAGACTAAAAATTCAATTTACTTGTTCCTTTTAAGAAAAAAAAAGCAAGCAGGTTCATGACGTCACAGAAACAAAATCCAAAAGGAAAGGGGAGAGAAGAAAATATAGGGAGAGAGAGATAAATGATAGAGAAATGAGTGGCTTTAGCGAAATAAGAGATAATACGAAGTGGATGTGTTAATTATGAATCCCAGAAAGAGAGAGAAGAAATGATGGATGGAAAAAATGCATGGAGAGGGGGTGACCAAAATATTTCCAAATTTGATGAAAAGAATAAAGATCAAATCCAACAAGTTCAATAATTACTAAGAAGGATACACAAACTTCATCATAATGAATAAAATAAAATAGTTGCAAAACAGTGATAAATGCAGAAATATTTAAATCCTCATTAAAATGGACACACTTTCCATTCAGCAGCATGAGAAATTGGGTAGATAGTTCTTTGTGGTGTGAAGGGTCTTGAGTCTTAAAGGACGTTTGGCAACACTCTTGCCCACTAGATGGCAGTAACAACTCCCCCATGGCAATCAAGATGTTTGCAGATACTGTCAATTTCCCTTGGGAAAAAATTGCCCCATATCAAGAATCACTGTGTACAGGAGTAAATATAACAATAATTTCAGAGTTCTTATGAAAAATTTGCAAGCCAGATGACAATAGTACACAGCTTCAAAATGTCAGGATAGAACTGTTACACTATTCCCTAAAATCATCCCTTTAAAAAAAAACTATTTTTATTTCAATAAAACTACAGCCGAGAGAATTCATTGCCAATAATCTTGCACCATAAGAAGTGTTAAAGAAAGTTCTCCCAGGCTAAAGGAAAATGATACCAAGTAGAAACATTTTTATAAAGAAATAACAGTAGAAATAGTAAATATAAGAAAAATATGAAATACTGTTTCCTCTGATCTTTTTCATTTCTTTGAAATGTCCTTGCCAATTTCAATAAAAAGTAATAATGTATATTGTAAGAGTGGCAGTTTCCTATTAAGCAACGGGACAAAGAATAGGACAGAGAGGCAGGAATATATGTTATTTTCAAAGTGGTGTTCTGTCATTTAACAACATCTTGTGATAGGTTATTATATATATGCATGCTATAGACTGTACAGCAATCAACAATATAAATCAACAAAACACATATACATCAAGAAAGGTAGATGATGAATTGTAGTTTGAAACAAATTAATCTAAAAACTAGTAGAAAAACAGGAATGAAAGTAAGGCAGTCATGTAAGAAAGTCAAATTTAAACCCAAACATATTGAGAATAATGTATATGATGTCCCAAACAAATGATCAAACTGGATATAAAAATAAGATCCAACTATATGCTCTCTAAATATATCAATATTTTCTTTGAACAAGACTATTCTCCATTATATCAATACAATTTCTATCACACTAAAAGATGTTTTTCTTTAATAATGCTGACACTTTTAAAAAGAATCACAAAATAGTTGTTTTATTTAATGTACCACAATTTGGTCTTGTCTTATTTTTTTCTTCCTGACTAAATAGGTTTAAACTTTTGGGGACAAATACTACAAAGGTAAATTTGTACAATCTGATTATATAATATTAGGAGATATGGTATTAAGAGAGCGATCTCAGACATTATCCTTCTACCTGGGATTCCTCTGAAGAAGGAAGATAGGACTGTCAGTAAGTATCCTAAGTCAACAGGTGAAAGTAGAGTATGTGCCAGGTTAATTGGGACGTGGCTATCTAATTGTGTGGATACTAAATTTGAGTTCTTGGTAAAGGTTGCATCTACCTGAGTTCTTCAATGTAAGGATATGCTTTTCCTGTATGATGACTAGGTACAATGTGAGATGATACAAGGGGAACATGTGAATGTCATGGTCCCTCTGACATTTACACAGTGATTTTAGCACCTACTAATGAATCTTGCCTCCACAGTGACTATATTTTGGTTGAAAATGCAGTCTTATTCTTCTATAATTTCTTCTGAGTGTATTATTCTGTATTCTTCTACCAAGTTCTGTTCCAAAGTTACCTTTGTCCTTCACATATCTCTGTGAGATTATCCATTGGCGTCATTTTTTTTTACACTTGAATGATTAAAAGATCAGCTACAGGAAGCCCTTATAAATCATTTTGTTATCCATTTTGGTACTTGAATACTTTATTGTTTACTATTAAAAGGGGTTGCATTTTCAGTGTGTAAACTTCCTTACTTGTTGCTTTTTCTGCCTATCGATATGCCCATACTATACTGCTTTAATTATTAGTCATTTTTGTTTTTAAAGATTATTTATTTATTTAATTTTTATTATGTGTATGAGTGCTATGTGTGTGCGTGTGTAAGTGCCCCTGTGTTGTAAAATATCTGCAGAGACAGAAGAGGGCATTGGATCCCCTGGAACTGGAGCTACAGATGATTGTTAGCCACCATGTGGGTGCTGGGATTTGAACCTGGGTCTTCTACAAGAACAGCCAGTGCTCTTAACCACTGAGCCATTGCTCCAGCCCCAGTCTTTTTAGTTTTAATATCTACTAGTAATTATCTCCTATTCTTCTTGTGGGGGAATTTTCCTATTGATTTTTAAATTTTTTGTTTTGTTTGTTTGTTTAGATAGAGTCTCCAGCTTAGGCTGGCCTTGAACTCCCTGTGTAGCTAAAGTTGATTTTGAAGATCTGATCCTACTGCCTCCATCTCCAAAATGCTCAGATTATAGCTGTGCATCACAGTGACCAGTTTATGTGGTGCTGAGCACTGAACCGGGGTCTCATAAACGCTAGGCAAGTACCAACTGAGTAACAGCCCCATAGCCTTCCTGACCCTATTTAAAATGGTTAAAATGTGTGTCTGTGTATGTGAGTGCAGTTGTCCAATGTCCGCCAGAAGAGAGTATCAGATCCTCTGGAGTTGGAGTTACAAGTGGTTTGTGAGCTGCCTATGTGGCCGTGGGAACCAAACTTGGATATTATGCAAGAGCACTATGTGCTTTTAAGCACCGAGCCATTTCTCCAGCCCTTTACATATATAGTTTTCACATCCTGGCACAGTACTGCATGCCCTTAATATTTGTGAGTTTTTCCATTAGTCTCTGAGATTGGAAGTTTCATTGTCATGGGTCTACAAAATAGAGATAACTTTTTTCCTAACCCCTCAATTCTTGTGTTTTTAAGGTGTTCCTTTTTTCAGGTGGCTTTGATTCATGTTTCCAGAGCAAGTATCTCTGGAAAGGGGCCAGCAACAGACCAAATAAGAGTAGCACCAAAGTCCAACTTGTTGGACCAATGTGTTTCATTGGAGTTAATTACAGAAGTATGTATGTGGGTTACAGAAGTATGTGTGTGGGTTACTTAAATGAGTAAAAGTGGCTCAGACAGCTGCATCCCCAACAACCTACCCCAGAATGGGCGACAGCTCTCAAAAACAGGAAATCGCAGGCAGCTGGCTAGGCTGGAGAGCGTCCTTTCCAGGTCGCTCAGTTGGTCTGGCCTATTCCAGGCGGGTAGGCTGCTTCTGTCTGGTGGATCCTCCAAGAGCATCTCCCCACAGTCTTAAGAAGGGATGGAACTAGTGAACCTGGTCAGTTCCATGGACTTCCTGTGGCTATTCAGTTGTTTACTTCCAGAGATGAAGGAATTTGATTGTAAAATGGAATGTTTGATCTCCTTTCAAAACATCCTCTTGATGGAAGGTTTTATTTCAGAGAAATTGCTACAGAACAGTAGAATATCAAGTCCTCTGGGTATATGCCAAGGAGTAGTATATCTGCAACATATGGCCAGTCTATTTTTAGCTTTTTAAGTGTTCACACTCATTTCCACAGTGGCGGCACCAGGTTGCAGTAACACCCACGGTGAATGAGTATTCTGCTTTACCGGAACCCTCACCAGAATTTGTTGTTGTTTATTTTCTTGATCTTGGCCAATCTGACTTGCAGAAGATGAATACTAAAATAGTTTTAAGTTGTATTTCCCTAATTACAAAGGATATTTAATGCTTTTAAAGGTATTTTTAACTATTTTAATTTCTTAGATCTATGGTCATTTATTTTCTTGATACTTTGTTTTTTTTTTTTTTAGTTCTTTGTATGTTCTGGAAATTGTCTACCAAATGTACAGCTGGGAGAGATTCTCTCCCACTTTATGGGCTTCCTCTTCACTTTATTCATTGTTTTCTTTGCCATACAGAAAACTTTTTAGATTAATGAGGTCCCATTTGTCAATGGTGACCTTAATTCCTGGGTGAATAAAGTTCTATTTAGAAAGTCCTTTCCTGCACCTGTATAAGGTACTACCTGTGTTTTCTTATAGTTTCAAAACATCAGGATTCACACTGAGGTCATTGACCCATTTGGAATTGGATTTTGCTCAGAGTGCTTAAATATATGTCTAATATCATCCTTCACAGAAAGAAATCCAATGTTCCCAGTACTGTTTATTGAAGATGCTGTTTTTCCTTCAATGTACATTTTGGCATCTTTGTCAAATATCAGGTGACAGAAGTTGTGTTCACTCATGTTTTGGTATTCTATTTTGTTCCATTATCTACATGCCTGTTTTTGTGCCAATATCATGATGTTTTTAGTGACCACAGCTCTGTAATATAGTTTGAAAACTGGTATGGTAGTCCCACCAGTATTGCTATTTTGTTCAGAATTACTTTGGCTCTCTAGGATCTTTTGTGGTTCCATGTGAATTTTTTTTTTTTTATTTCTGTGAAAAATGTCATGGGAATTTTGACTGGGATTGCATTGAATCTGTTAATTGCTTTTGGTAGGATGTTCATTTCACAATATTAATTCTACCAGTCCATGAGTATGGATGATCTTCTAGTATCTTCTTCAATCTCTTTCTTTTATTTCTTTTTGTATTTTTGAGACAGGATCTCCCTGTAGCTCCAGCTGGCCTGGAACTCACTATGGAGACTAGGCTAATCTAGATTTCACAGTTTCCCTTGCGTCTGCCTCCTGAGTGCTTGCTGGGATTAAAGGATTGTGCCACCGTGCCTGGGTCTCTTTCCTTTTCTTTAAATATTTAAATGTTTCATTGTATAGATGCTTAATGTCTTTGGTAGGTTTATTCTTAATCATTTTATTTTTCACTTTTGGAGGTGATTGTGAATGGGAGTATTTCACAATCTTTCTTCAACTGCTTGTTTTTCGTATATTAAAAGTTACCAATTTTTGTTAAGTTGATTTGGTTTCCTGCCACTTTGCTAAAAATGTTATTTCTAGAAGTTTTCTGGTGGAATTTTTAGGATCTCTTATGTAAAGTATCATTCCATCTGCAAATAGGGATAATGTTGACTTTTTTTTCCAATTAATATATCTTTAATTCCCTTCTCTTGTCTTTAGCTAGAGTTTCAAACACTACATGAAGTGGAGTGGAAGTAGAAAATCTTGTTGGGGTCCTGAATTTGAGGGGAGTGCTTTGAGTTCTTCTCTCTCTATAATGATGTTGGCTGTGGGTTTGACACAGATAATTTTAATTATGTTGAGATATGTTCCTGCCAATCTAATTTCTTCTAGGGATTTTTATCATGATGGCATATTTGATTTATTTTTTAGTCTTTTTGAGACAGGGTTTCCCTTTAGTCCCAGCTGTGCTGGAACTCACTATGTAGACCAGGCTGACCTTGAACTCACAGAGATCTGCCTGCTTCTTTTTCCGGAGTGCTGGGATTAGAGGCATGTGCCACCATGCCTGGTGGCATGTTTGATTTTTGTCATAAGCCTTTTCTTTATCCATTGAGATGATCGTGTGATTTTTGTCATAAGTCCACTTATATGATTTGTTACATTCATGAATTTAGGTACACTGAACCATCCCTGCATTTCTGGAATAAAGCCAACTTGTTCAGGGTGGCTATGTGCTTGTACGCAGTTTGCAAATATTTTCATGATAGTTTTTGTATCTATGCTCATTGGGGATATTGGCCTACAGTTATCTTTTTTCTGTTGTGTCTTTACCTGGTTTCAGTATTAGAGTAACACTACCATGGTAGAGCGAGTTTAGGAGTTCTCCCACTGTTTCTAACTTTTTGAATAATTTAAGAAGTATTGGTTGTAGTTGTTCTTTGAAAGCCTAACAAAATTCTGCTGTGGATCTATCTGAACCTGGGCTTTTTAATTGGGAGTCTCTGTATTACTATTTCAGTCTCCTTATTCAAATTGTTGATCTCTTGGTTTTACTTTTGTGTTTCCATTGAATCTAGAAATTCATTTATTTATTTAGATTTTCTAATTTAATATACAGTAGGTTCTTTGACCTATTTTTATCTTCTGAATTACTCTGGTGTTTGTTATAATGTTTCCCTCTTCATCTCTGATTTTGTTAATTTGTATTTGTTCTTTCTTTTGGTTAGGTAGGCTAAGGGTCTGTCTACCTTATTTATCCTTTCAAACAGCCAACTCTTAGATTGATCGGTTCTTTGTATTATTTTCTTTCTTCCTATTTCATTGATTTCTGTTCTGATTTTTTAAAATTATTGCTCCTCGGATACGGGGTTTGGGTTTTGTTTGTTGTTGTTTTTCCAGATTCTTGAATTTAGATAACTGAGTCATTTATTTGTGTTCATCCTGATTTATTTATTTATTTATTTATTTATTTATTTATTTATTTATTTATTTATTTGAATGTATTCTCTGCCTGTAGGTTTGTGCACCCGTGTCATGCAATGCCGTGGAGGTCAGAAGAGGGTGTTGGATTCCCTTGGAACTGGAGTTCTCCTGGAATTGGAGTTACAGACGGTTTCCCCCGACTCCCCGCCATACTGGTGCTGGGGATTGAACCCCAGGGCCTCTGTAAGAGCAGTTGCACTCTTAACCGCTAGGCCATCTCTCCAGCCCCATCCTGATTTTTAATGTAGGCACTTAAAGCTATAAACTTCCTTCTTAGGATAATTTTAATGTGTCCCAGAGGTTTTGATGTATTGTGAATTATTTTTCATTTTGTTCTAGGAATGTTTTTATTTCGTTTCTTTTTTTATTTCTCTTTAACCTGTTTGTCATTCAAGAGTGTTTTTATTGTCCATGAGTCCAGGTAGTTACTAGCGCTTGCTGATCTTAAGCTTTATTGCCCTGATTATTTCAGTAATTTTTGTGTTCTTTTTAGATTTGTTTTGTACCACAGTATGTGGTCTATTTTAGAAAAACTTCCATAGACTGCTGAATATAAGGTATATTTTTTGGTGCTTGCATGGAATAATTTGTAGATATCTGTTAGGTTTATTTTGTATATTGATATTGTTTAACTTAAAATTTTCTCCATTTATTATTTGTCCAGATGAACTGTATATTGGATAAAGTGGGTTATTGAGGTCACATTATGCTTATTGTATTGTGGTTAATCTGTGTTTTCAAGTTCAGTAGTATTCTTTTTGGGAGTTCTCCCAAAAAGACTATGCCAGAGTTTCGTGTATATGTTTATAATTATGTCTTCTTGGTTGATTGTTCCCTTGATCAGGATAATGTGGCCTTCTTTATCTCTTCTGATTTTTTCATTTGAATTCTATTTTCTCAGCTGTTTAGAAAACAATGCCTCCTTATTTCTTGGTTCCATTTATTTAGAGTACTTTCTTCCACTTCTTAACTCTAAGGTGGTACTTCTCCTTAAAGCTGAGTTTCTTGTAGACGACTAAAAGATGGATTTTGCTTTTTAATCCATTCAGTGCCTTTTGACTGAGAAGGTGAGGCCACTGATCTTTTTTTTTTTAATTTCTTTTATTTTTTAATTAA
Organism: Rhizomys pruinosus; assembly: GCA_009823505.1. Classification (NCBI taxonomy): domain Eukaryota; kingdom Metazoa; phylum Chordata; class Mammalia; order Rodentia; family Spalacidae; genus Rhizomys; species Rhizomys pruinosus. The sequence goes on from VZQC01005757.1 coordinate 383,502, forward strand.
TTTATTTTTTTAAGGGATTCTTTTTTTTTTTTTTTATTT